>PVIA01003094.1:0-150739 GCA_004024845.1 Tonatia bakeri
AATTCTTTATTTTATTGATTATGCAACTACAGTTGGCCCATTTTCCCCCCTCACTCCCCACCACCCTGCCCATCCCCTCCCACCCTCATTCCCCCCTTCAGTTCATGTCCATGTGTCATAAGTTCTCTAGTGTCTACCTGTCCCATACTATTCCTACCCTCCCCCTGTCTATTTTCTACCTACTGTCTATGCTACTTATTCTCTATATCTTTGCCCCCTTCCTTCCTCCTCCTACTTCCCTGTTGCTAGCCCTCCATTTGATGACTTTTTTTTTTTTTTACTAGGAACAGAATTCTTTAAGATGATATTAACCTAAAACCTAACCCACCACTAGGTTCAGGGAGGGTCTCCCTGGAAAGGATGTTAATGGATCTGAAAAATGATTAGGAGTCAGTAGGCAAGAGGTATGTGTGAGAATACAGAGGGTGAGTTTAAATAGCGAGTATAGCATGTGCAAAGGCCCTCAAACATCAGCATGAGGCCCTTTTTCAAACGGGAAAAACAAAAAAAACCTCTGCTGGTATGAATGAAACAAAACAAAATATAAAGACATGTTGGTTGAGGTTGATGAGGCAGGCTGCCATTCACAGAGCACTTGACATCTCCATTTTACAGATGAGGAAATTGAGGTGGAGACATTAAGTGTTTTGTCCAAAGTGACACATAATATATGGCAGAGTCTAGATTTCAGCCTAGGCAACCTGGCTCCAGAATCAGTGCTCTTAATTGCACTGTATTATCTGACATGATCACTTTTGCATTTTGAAAAGATCATTCAAGCTACAATGTGAAAAACAGATTAGAGGACAACTAGAAAGGACACGGAGAGACCAGTTAAGAAGCTACTGCAGTGTTCCAAGAAAGATAATTGTAACTTGGAGTAGAGTTAGGAAAGATGCAAAGAAGTAGATGGTTTACTGTTACAATAGGAGTGTATCCTGGGTGAATAAATGAAAAGTAAATGAATAAGTCTGAAACATGCATAAGTATGACAATATTCTGTCTCACTATATAGTATTTATAAGCAACTACTGCTGAATCATCTGTTGGAATAAAAACTGAGGCAGCTCCCTGTCTGGGTAGCTCAGTTTGTTAGAGCATCGCCTGATATGCCAAGATTGTGGCTTTGCTCTCCAGTGGGTGCCACATACAAGAAGCACCAAATGAGTGGACCATATATAAGTGGACCAACAAATCTCTCTCTTTCCCTTCTTCTCTCAAATCCATTTTTAAATCATTAAAAAAAAAAACAACTGTGAAGAATATATAAACCCTTTTTGATTTATTTTACTACCATCCAAAATGTTTATCTTAAAATACATGATAGAACAAGATGTTAATCTACAAGATAATAGGTTGTGTATGTTCATTCTACAACCTTCTCTGGGCATTTGATGCTGTAAAGCTTTTCTAGTTCTTATTAGATCTTGAAATACTCTTTAACACAAAAATAAATCATAGTACAGAGCTATTGTTGTTTCTCAGATACAGGAGTAGAGCAAAGGAAAAATGCTATAAATATATAAATATAAATATAAATATAAATATAAATATAAATATAAATATAAGTGAATGTAAAGGAAGATAGCACGCACTGTAAAATTGAGAATCATAGCCTTCCTGAGCAGTGAAAGCAGATGGGCAGAGAAGAAATACTTTGGTCTACTTTAAAAAATCCATATTTCTATTTCAGACGTCTTACTGTAACCATATCCTACATTAGTGCGTTTTGTGGTTAAAATATTTTTATTGTAGAAAGCTAAAAGATGTAATAAGACATTAACATGTTTTTAATATTCTACCTCTTGTTTCTTTAACCACTTTTAATGCTTTTTGTAATTCTAAGTAGCACTGATAGACACAGACTACTACTTAATTATTTAATTGTGAGAAAGTTTATTTTTCAAAATGTCTAGAACACACACAAATTCACTTTGGTTCTGGAATTAGGAAACTATGAATTATGAGTCTTTTCAGTTAGGGGTAAGTGGGGAGGTGATAGTTGGGAGTTGTAAAAGGAAATCCAAGGTGAATGTCAGGATGTTTTCCTTCTCACTCTTAACTTCTGGACAATTCAGGTGAGGCCAGACAGGATTAGTTTCCTTACTGGGTTGGAAGCTGTGATGGTTTAGAGCAGAGTGTTAGAACAGAGCAGAATTAGAGCAGAGTTTTGAGGAGGGCTTGTGTGCAGCAGGGTGACCTGTAACGTTAACTTAGAGCCTAAGTGGGGTGAGGAGTCTCCACTTAAGGAGATGGTGTGCTCGGTGTGGGGGGTCAGAGGTCAGAGCATGAGTGAGGAGGATGAGTATGTGGGTGGGTAGGGAGAGTGTCAGCCATAACCCATTGCACTATATTGAAGTCCTAGTGGAATGATGCAGGCATCCATGCAGGAGAGCAGCCAGGCTGAGGGTAGTGCAGCCCAGGTGGAGTGAGGGGAAGAATCCATGCAAATGGGTGAGCATAGTGGCATCAGCCCAATGCAGAGTGGTAGAGAAGCAGGTAGTAGCAGCATTCTAAAGCATGGTGTTACAACCAAGTACAGCCAGGGAGGTACCTAGATGGGGACTAGCAGCAGCAGCAGCAATGGGAGATTGGTTGCATATTGGGAATCATTGAAATGAGTAAATAAATATATTAAGGAGAAAGGGAGTCAGATTTCTCACTTTGGAGAAAGGAATGCAAATGTCAGATTAGAATTGGGTATATAGGTGTGAACTGATGGTTTTCAATATATTTATAGTGAAATAAAGAGGAAATGTATAAGTCTTTCCCCCCTTCCTACCTTCCTTCCTATCAAGTATGTGTACGTACATGCACTCTTTATATCTGTTCATTGAGAAGGGCTTGGAGTAGTGATAATACCAGTAGCAATGAGTGTACCTAGTATCGAGATTTTGGCTTCTGAATATTTCCTTCCACTAAAAGTAACCAGAGTTTCTTGAAGACAATAGCTGATTCCAGGGCTGGGGCAAGAAAAGATCAGATGAGCCTGAAATGTCTTGTGCCAGAAAGTGTGGAAGTACTCAAAGAAGGATGAGGACATGTGAGAAACAGATACCAGCTTACAGGGGCTCCCCCTGGCCAACTGTGGGACAATTTCACCATAAAAATAAATAGTCACGATTATTTATGAGTGATAATAATGAGTGATAATCCATGGAATAAAATAGAAGTCCTTGAGTGCATACTGATATAAGTAAGTAAATGAATAAATTGAGTGTTTGACGAGGAAAAGATGTAGGAGTGTCCGACCTTTTGGTATGTCTGTGCTACACATTAAATACATTGCAACATGTGTTCACAAAAAAAATTGTAATATTTTAAGTAAATTTACGATTTTGTGTTTGGCCACATTCATAGCCATCCTCAGCTGCATGTGGCCTGTGGGCTGCAGAGTGCACACCCCTGTTTCAGAGCTTCATAGTTATCACAAAGGGGAAATAATACCTTTACACTGGAGAGGCCTGACAGTTACCATCTTAATCAAGTGATCAGTTAGCATCAGCAGTAATGGGACTAATTGATGTCATGTGCCACCTGATGGATGCAGTGAGAAGAACACTGCATTTCCTGCCAAAGATGCTGGAAATCATGTATCTGAATCATGGGGAAAGATCAGAGAAACTCAAATTGATGGTCATTTTACAAAATAACTGGCTTATCTTCAAGATAAGGAAAGATTGAGAAACTGTTACAGATTGAAGGAGACTAAAGAAACATAATAATTGTAATATATCATTCTAGACCTGTTCCTGTTTTTGTAAAGGACATTGTTGGACCATTGAGAAAACTTGAATGGGGTCTGAGAATTGGATGATATTATTGTATCATGTTAACTTACTGATTTTGATGGTTGTGTTTTTATTATGTAGGAGAATATCTTTGTAGAAAATACACACTAGACCATTTGTGGGTGAGAAAAAAAGTAAGTGGGAAGTATGAAAAGTAGAAACACCAAGTATACAGAAACAATTCTGTGGAGAAATTTGCTAAAAAAGGAGTCAAAAAAGGGGGCTGGATGGGGACAAGAAGTAAGAGACTTTCTTGGTTTTGTCTTTTTTATTTTTAATATTAATGATGTTACAGGATGTATGTTTATGAGTGAAAAAGATCTAGAGGAAAGGGAACACTATAATGCAGGAGAGGGTATAATTTCAGAAGCAATGTACTTAAGAGACAGCATGGGATCAGTGCACATATGAAGAATTGATCTCAGGAGCAGGGAGTAATGGTACAGAAGGCAAAGTACATATAGGTTGACAGTTTAATGATGTGAAGATGTATATAATTATCTATAGATTGCTTCAGTTTTACCTGTGAAAATAAAGTCTAAATTAACAGCTGAGAATGAGAAGGAAAGGAAAGGAAAGATGGAAGTGGCAAAATAGTCATTGTGAAGAGTAGGAGAGTGAACTGGCCAGGAAAATGTTAATAGGATTGAAACATTAATAGGATTGAGGTTTGTGGTCAAAAATTTAAAAGTAACACTGTTCAGCATGGATGGCCGTTTTCTCCAACCACCTGCAGCTAACTGGATTACGGGCAAATAGAAGTAGAAAACTGGATTTAACCGGGGCTGGGATTTTATCCGAAGTACTTCAAAGAGAGCAGGGCAAAGGAGTTGAGGATGCTTGCAAGGAAGTGATTATTATAGATTAAATGAGACACTCAACACTGACCTCTCAGATTTAATGTTATGTCAGAAATGGAGACTTATTTCTTATTGGCTTATTTTTATTTAAAGATTTATGTATTTATTTTCAAAGAGAGGGCAAGGGAAGGAGAAAGAGAGGGAGAGAAACATCAACTTGTGGTTGCCTCTCATGCCCCCCTCTACTGGGAGACCCGCCCAGCAACCCAGGCATGCAACCCAGGCATGCGCCCAGACCGGGAACCAAACCGGCAACCCAACCGGCAACCCTCTGGTTCTCAGGCCAGCGCTCAGTCTACAGGGTCACACTAGCCAGGGCAGCTTATTTTTATTTCTAAGACTTTTATGATCAGAAGTAACTAGCTCCCTGGTGGCAACTAAGTAATCAGACTTCCTACCTACAAAGTGCTTATTGTATTAAGATTACTTTTATTCAGTACATTAAAGAATGCCTGGGAAACCAGAGGTTTTTTTTCCTTTTTAATAAGCTGAGTAAACTTTAAAGATCTTACTGGCTTTATTCAATGATTCTTGAATTAGGCAGTGTCCAATCTAGCAGATGGAAAGGAGCTCTAGTGAGCTACTGTACGAAATGAGACTTTCATAGGCATAAGGGAGCAGGAACAAAGAAATTGTTACACAAAAAGGTGATCGTTATTGTAGGGTTACTTTCTTTCAGGGGATGGCTAGGGTCTTGAAGGCCTAACTAGTTACCTAACTGGTGCTAATCAGGAAATTTTGGATTGACTGGTTTAAGATTCCATTTCTGGGAGAGCTGAAAGTCTGAGTTTGGTGATGTGGGGCTTAGCATAAGTGACTCCATTTTGGGTCTTTTGTCTTGTTTTTAACATCCCCCAACCCCATAAACTTAATCTGAGGCAGAAACCTCAGACTATGTAATATATCCTGGTAAATGTTACCGGGATATATTACAGTTTTAAAACCATTAAATTGATTCTCAGATTCTGTTTCCTTGTACCAAAAATGTTCAACATGGAGGTCAAGAGTCTCCCTTAGTAGTGTTTCTCAGCATTCAATGCTTATTTCTAATTTCAAGTTTGGGCAGCTGTCATTTACTCTTTAGCATGTTGCCCAGAATCTCATCAACCCCATTTTCCATTCTTTAAAGTTTATCTTAAAATGCTCGTGGCTTCATCTTGATTATGTATGTGTCTTTTAAACATATAAGGGCTTATAAAGGCCACACCATGTTTCTCCCACTCTCTCTTTCCACTCAGGTCAGTTCTTTAGAGCATTCTTGTTCACTTAAGTAGTTTTCAGATAATTTCTGGGCTTCCAGTCTCTGCATTGCCAATGGAACTTTCAGAAGTGTAGTCCAGGGTTTCTTGACACTGGCTGTATTGACATTTGGGCAGGAAATTCTTTGTTGAGACAGATGGGGAACTGACCTGTGCATTTTAAGAGGATTAACAGCATCTAATCTGTAATCTTTATCTGTAATTTTAAGGACAGTCATTCCTTCTCAAAAATTTATTTCATGGATGACAACACAAAACTCGTTTGAAAAGTGAAAAGTCAAAAGGTTCTCAGGCAAAGAGCAGACAAGGCCCTGCATTTTTGGCATATCCAGTAAGAACATGTATAGATGGATGTTCAGGACCATGGCAGCTTGCTTTTCCCAGTAGATACTAGTAGCAACCCCCCTGCTCTCCCTGTTGTAACATCCAAAACTGTCTCTAGATATTGCCAAATGTCCCTTGGGTGGGAAGGGGTCAAAATTAACCCTGGCTGAGAACCATATAATAGACCACTTGTTTCTTAACTAGTAAAGGTTGTGTATCTATTTTGAAGTCTTGTATATATCTACCTGTATATAAACAGACTTATCTTACTTTAAATCTTCATAAAAAGTTGGATATAAGCTTAATTTTTGTAAACTTGAAATCATTTTAGGTGACCTGAATGAATATACCTCTAGTATATAGCAGGCCCTTGATAGATTTTTACAAAGTTAAAGTGGATAAAGATAGCTTATTCTCAAGGAAATCTGCTAGTGAGTGAATTCCCTCTTAAAACAATGAACTGATCTATTTAGTTTTTATAATAAAAAAACCTGTGTTTCTTCAAAGAAAGTGCATAGATGTGTGTATATGACTGAGCAATAATACTTAACTACCTGGCATGCGTCTTTTCTATGATCACTAGAAAGCCACAAGATTGTTTAGCCTCTAATATTAACTGGTATTTATTATCAGTGGATAGAGTTACTATTATATTTTCTATACTTAATTTTTATAGCTTTTATATTAAACTTTGATATTAGCAAGAACAAAACTAGGAAAATGTAACTTGATTTGCTCATAATTTTAAAAACTTTGACTATTTGAATTTATTTATTTTTTAAAAGATTTTACTTATTTATTTTTAGAGAGGGGGCAGGGAGGGAGAAAGAGAGGGAGAGAAAAATCTATTGGTTGCCTCTTGGGGACCGAACCTGCAACCCAGGTATATGCCTTGACTGAGAGTCAAACCAGTGACCTTTAAACTTTGCAGGACAACACCCAACTATCTGAGCCACACAAATCTGGGCTTGACTATGTGAATTTACATGCTAGTCTGTAAAGAGAAACTATTCTGTTTTTATAGGAACATTACATTTTTAAAAAATCTGGTATTTATTAATATATAACCACAAAATTAAAATCACTGAATGATCTAATCTATAATCTATATAATGTAATTTCAAGGAAGGATAAGCATTCCTCAAAAGTTTTTTATCATGGTTGACCACACAAAGCTCCTTTGAAAAGTTAAAAGTCAAAAGGTCCTCAGGTAAAGAGCAGTTGAAGCCCTGCATTTTTCACATATCAGTGAGAACATGTACAGAGATGTTCAAGGCCACGGCAGCATGCTTTTCCCACCGTTAATCTCATCTGGTAGTTTGTTATATCATTGTATATGTGCTATCTTCATGGAAATTAAAAAAATTTCAGTTAAAAAGAAGTTGAAAGGTTCAGTAAAGCTGTAGTCAGTACTTGATTGTTCCAAATTACTAAA
The DNA here is from genome assembly GCA_004024845.1 of Tonatia bakeri. Classification (NCBI taxonomy): domain Eukaryota; kingdom Metazoa; phylum Chordata; class Mammalia; order Chiroptera; family Phyllostomidae; genus Tonatia; species Tonatia bakeri. The sequence goes on from PVIA01003094.1 coordinate 7,670, forward strand.
AAGTAACTGACTTATTGAATACTTATCAGATATGCTTTACATATACATATTCATGTACTTTTAATAAGAACTCTCATCATGTACATATTATTATTATTTCCTACTTTATGGATGAGGAAAGTGAGACACACAGTCTAAGTAGTTTGGGCAAGGTCTAAGAGGAGCCAGTAAGGGTGGGATTGGGATTCAAACACAGATAGTCTGGCTCCAGGATCTGAGCTCTAGAGTATTCTAGTATTCTATCTCCTATAGTTATTGCTGGTGGTAAATACTCAGTCTTTGATGAACCTTCATCTGCCAGTGAGGTCTCAACATGAACAGGTGTAAACTGGGAAAAAAAAAAAAAAAGTACATTAATAAATAAATCAGCTGGAAATCATTTGGAAAGTAAATCTGCTCTTGAAAACTTAACATCATCTGTATTCTAGAGTCAAATGTTAGGGACTTTAAAAAATCATACACAATACTATTCTCTTCTGCAGATCTTAATGACAAAGAGATGTGTATTATTTTGTTTTGAATTTTTTTCAATAAGGAAAAGGCTTCTGTGCTGAAATCATGGGTGTGACATTAAACCTATATTACTCTAGCCTATGTTTAACTGTACACTTATTTCCCAGAATTTTAAAATGTTTTCAAAGAGAAGAAAACCATATTTTTAAAATATTTGACATTTTTTTGAAGTAAAAAATCAACTTCATTCAACACACTCATTGAGAATTTACTATGCATAATTCCTGTGTCAAGCACTTTCTTAGCTTATTCTTATAGATGTTTAAAACCACAGGGCTTTAACATAAAGTAAATTTTCCAAACTTATGCTATGATAGTTACTCTAAGTTAACACTGTAAAAGCCATGGTGGTCCCAGGTGAAAATCTTGGTTTTTGCCTTAGTGTTTTTGAATTGGTTATTTTACCTGTGTTTAGTATTTTAATCCCCGTGGGGGATACTGAGAGAACTGTGGCCCTACTGTTTTCCTAGTTTCTGCCAGCACTCTAGATCTTGATATACTGCTGCCTTACTACATCTGCCAAATAAACAGATACCTGAACCCCAACCACTGCTCCACTTGATTTCCCAAAAGGACTTCTACCTGGCACTTCCCCCTCGCCACCCATGGACTAGATTTAACATTAGTGTTACTAGGAACTGCCTAAATCATACTTAATGTTTATGTATACTGTGGATCGTTGTCCTCCCCATACTTAACTGTACTTCAAAATTTGTGGACATCTCACCCCAGAGATTGATTTGATGTGCCTGGAATTAAGCCCAGGATTCATTGTTTTTAATTATTTTTATTTTATTTATTTTGTTGAATTTGCTGGGGTGACACTGGTTAACAAAACTATATAGGTTTCAGGTGCACGGTCCTACAGCATAGCATCTGTACATTGTATTATACACCACCTCCAGCCCAACTCAAATTTCTCTCCATCATTCTCCATCATGGACCATTTCTTTTGGTCCATGAGATTTTTTTTGCTCAATCCCTCCACCTTCTCTCTAATCAGCCCCCCTTCCATAATAGCTGTTAGCCAGCTCTCTGTAAGTCTGTCTCTGTTTGCTTGTTAGTTCATTTTGTTTATTAGATCCATATATGAGTGAAATCATATGGTACTTATTTTTCTCTAACTGGCTTATTTCACTTAGCACAACGCTCTCCAGGTCCATCCATACTGTCACAAAAGGTAAGATTTCCTTCTTTGTTATGACTGAGGGGTACTCCTCTGTGTAAATGCACCGCAGCTTTTTTATCCACTCATGTACTGATGGACACTTGGGCTTCCAAATCTTGACTATTGTAAATAACGCTGCTGTGAACATAAAAGTGCACACATATGCTTCCTAATTAGTGTTTCAAGTTTCTTCAGATAAATTCCCAGAAGTGGAATCGCTGGGTCATAAGGCAGTTCGATTTTTAATTTTTGGGGATAACTTATACAGTTTCCCACAGTGGTTGCACCACAGGTATGAGATGATATTTCATTGTAGTTTTGATTTGCGTTTCTTTGATGATTAATTACGTTGAGCATATTTTTATGTCTTGGTTATCTATATATCTTCTTTGGAAAAGTGTCTCTTCAGGTCCCTTGCCCATTTTTTAATTGCATTGTTTGTTTTTTTGGTGTTGAGTTTTATAAGTTCTTTTAAAATTTTTTAAAAAGATTTTTTATTCATGTTTAGAAAGAGAGGAAGGGAGAGAGAAAGACAGGGAAAGAAACATCAGTTTGTGGTTACCTCTTGAGTGCCCCCTACTGGGGATCTGGCCTGCAACCCAGACATGTGCCCTGACTGGGAATCAAACTGGCAGCCCTTTGGTTCACAGACTGGTGTTCAGTCCACTGAGCTGCACCAGCCAGGTCTATAATTTCTTTATAAATTTTAGATATTGACCTCTTATCAGATGTATTGGCAAATATGTTCTCCAATTCAGTGGGTTGTCTTCTTATTTTGTTGATGGTGTCCTGTGCAAAAACTTTTTAGTTTGATGTAGTGCCGTTTGTTTACTTTTTTTCTTTTGTTTCTCTTGCCTGAGGAGAAATATAAGACAAAAAATACTGCTACATGAAATGTTCTTGATTTTACTGCATATGTTTTCTTCTGGGATTTTTTTGGTTTTGAGTTTCACATTTAAGTCATTAATCCATTTTGAGTTTATTCTTGTGTATGGTCTGGTTTTTTTTTTTTTTTAATGTATCGGTTCAATATTCCCAACACCATTTATTGAATAGACTGTCTTTACTCTATTGTATATTCTTGCCTCTTTTGTCAAACCCACATAAAGGTGTGGGTTTATTTCTGGCCTTTCTATTCTATTTTATTGATCTATACGTCTGTTTTTATGCCGCTACCAAGCTGTTTTGATTTCTGTGGCCATGAAGTATAGTTTGATATCAGGTAGCGTAATTCCTCCAGTTCTTCTTCCTCAAGATTGCTGTGGCTACTGGGGGTCTTTTGTGGTTCCATAGAAATTTTTGAAATGTTTGTTCTAGTTCTGTGAAATATGTCATTGATATCTTGATATGTTCAATTACATTGAACATATAGATTGCTTTGGGTAGTAAGGATATTTTGATGATGTTAATTCTTCCTATCAACACAGTACATGCTTCCACTTATTTGTATCTTCTTCATTTTCTTTCTTCAGTGTTTTATAATTTTTTGAGCACATGTCTTTTATATCCTTGGTTAAATGTATTCCTAGCTATTTTATATTTTTCAAAGCAGTTGTGCATGGGATTGCTTTCTCATCCATTTTTGATAGTTCACTATTGGTGTGTGAAAATGCAACTGATTTTTGGACATTTATTTTGTATCCTGCTACTTGACTGAATTCATTGATCAGCTGTATTAGTTTTTTTATGGAATCTTCAGAATTCTCTTTATATAGTAGCATGTCATCTGCAAAAAATGGCAGTTTTTCTTCTTCCTTCCCAATTTGAATGCCTTTTATTTCTTTTTCTTATCTGGTTGCTTCCAGTACCATGTTGAATAAAAGTGGTGAAAGTGGACTTCCCTGTCTGTTCCTGACCTTAGGGGAAATGCTGATAGTTTTGCCCACTGAGTATGATGTTGGCTGTGGGTTTGTCATATATGGCCTTTATTACATTGAGGTATGTTCCTTCTATTCCTGCTTTGCTAAGGGTTTTTATTATAAACGGGTACTGGATTTTATCAGATGCCTTTTCTGCGTCTTTTGCTATGATCATGTATTTTTATCCTTCACTTTATTTATGTAGTATATCACATTTATTGATTTGCAGATATTGTACCAACCTTGCATCCCCAGAATAAATCTTACTTGACCATGGTGTATTATTTTTTTAATGTATTGCTAGATCTGGTTTGCTAATATTTTGTTCATGATTTTAGTATCTATGTTCATCAGGGATATTGGCCTATAATTTTCTTTCTTTGTAGTGTATTGTGTGGCTTTGGAATTAGAATAATGCTGGCCTCCTAAAATGAACTTGGGAGTCTTCCCTCCTCTTACATTTTTGGAACAGTTTGAGAAGAATAGGTGTTAGTTCTTCTTTGGTGTTTGGTAAAATTCACCTGTGAAACAATCCGGTCTAGGACTTTGGTTTGTTGGGACTTATTGCTTCAGTCTCACTAGTTGTAATCTGTCTATTCAGATTCTCTGATTCTTCCTAATTCAGTTTTGGAAAATTGTATGTTTCTAGAAATTTGTCCATTTCTTCTCAAATGTTCAATTTGTGGGCATATAGTTTGTAATGTTTTACAATTTTTTGTATTTTTTTTGGTATCAGTTGTTACTTCTCTTCCATTTATGATCTTATTTATTTGGGTCTTTTCTCTTTTTCTTGATGAGTTTGATTAAGTTTTGTCCATTTTGTTTATCTTTTCAAAAACCCAGCTCTTGGTTTCATTGATCTTTTGTATTTTTTGATTCATTTTATTTCTTTTCTGATTTTTATTATTTCTTCTACTCACTCTGGGCTTTATTCTTTTTGTAGTTCCTTTAAGTATAAAGTTAGATTGTTTAGTTAAGCTTTTTCTGTTTCTTGAGATAGGCCTGTAATGCTATGAATTTTACTCTTAGCATTCTTTTGTTGTGTCCTATAGATTTGGGTTATTTTGTTCTCATTTTTTTTTTAAATTTTATGTATTTATTTTTAGAGAGAGAGGAAGGGAAGGAGAAAGAGAGGGAGGGAAACATCAATGTGTGGTTGCCTGTCACACACTTCCCACTGGGGACCTGGCCTGCAACCCAGGCTAGGAATCCCTGGCGAGGAATTGAACCAGCGACTCTTTGGTTTGCAGGTTTCCACTCAGTGTACTGAGCCACATGAGCCAGGGATCTCATTTTCATTTGTTTCAAGGTATCTTTTGATTTCTTCCTTGATATAATCGTTAACCTATTCATTGCTTAGTAACATGTTATTTAGCTTCCATGTCTTTGAGTGTTTTTCAATTTTTTTCTTGTGATTGATTTCTACTTTCAAGCCATTGTCTTTGGAGAAGATGCTTGATATGATTTCAGTCTTATTAAATTTATTGAGACTTGTTATGTGTCTTAACATCTGGTCTGACTTAGAAAATGTTCCATGTACACTTGAAAAGAGCATATTCTTGCCGTGGGTTTGAAATGCTCTGAAGATATCAGTTAAATTCATCTGATATAGTGTGTCATTTAAGGCCACCATTTCTTTGTGATTTTCTGTCTGGAAGATGTACATTGATGTCAGTGGGGTTTTAAAATCCCTGACTATGCCTGCATTTTGTTGATCTCTCCCATTATGTCCATCAAGATTTGCTTTACATGCTTAGGTGCTTCTGTGTTGGTTGCATAAATGTTTACAAGGGTTGTATTCTCTTATTGGATTGCTCCCTTTATTATTATGTGTATTGTCCTTCTTTGTCTGTTACTGTAGCTTTTGTTTTAAAGTCTGTTTTGTCAGATATACGGGGAGAGGTAGCCAAAAGCAGAATTATCTTCTGGAGGGCAGGCCCTTGTAGTACAGGCTTCCCCCACTAGGTGAGTGTTCTAGGAACCCTCCTGTATTAGTGTACCAGCTGGTGGTGGTGTGAGAATGTTTCAGTGCATTTGCCCATTTCATGAAGGGTGATTTTATCAGCACACCTGCTCACACCATGCTGAGTATTCAGCAGTTTTTTACCAAAAACCGTATCACCCCTGTGCGCCCCCCCCCCCCCCCCCGCCATTCAGCCAACCTTGCTCTGAGTACCTTTTTTTATTGTTTTCCTGGATGAAAATCCTCAAAGGGAAGCATTTTGCTGATGAGGAAGAGGTGAAACAAAATACAGCAGAAGCACTAAAGGTCATCAAAATACAGTTCACAGAACATCAAAAACAGTTCAAAACTGTTTTGAGCAGTGGAAAAAAGTCTTGGTTGGCATATTGTATCAAATGGAGAATACTTTGAAGGTAACTGAAGTTTAAACATGTAAGAATAAGTTTTTTATAACTAAATTCTGGGGTTTTTGGGTCTCCCCTCTCCACTGTAAGTATTGCTACCCCAGCAGTTTTTCCCCTTTCCATTTGCAGGAAATGTCTTTTTCCATCCTTGTATCTTTTGTTCTGAGATGGGTCACTCGCAGACAGCACACCTAGGGTTCTTGTTTTTTTATCCATTCAACTACCCTATATCTTTTGATTGGAGCATTTAAGCTATTTACATTTAAGGTGATTATTGATAGGTGTGTATTTATTGCCATTTTATTCTTTTAACTATATTTCTCTGTTGTTTTTCTCCTCCTGCTCTTCCTCCTCCTCCTCCTTTTTAAAGCAGGACCTGTGGCATTTCTTGTAATACTGATTTGGTGGTATCGAACTCCATTAGATTTTGCTTCTCTGGGAAGCTTTTTATTTCTCCAATTTTAAATGATAGTCTTGCTGGGTAAAGTAGTCTTGGTTTTAGGTCCCTGCTTTTCATCACTTCGAATATTTCATGCCATTCCCTTCTGTTTTGAAATGTTTCTCTTGAGCAATCAGCTGACAGTCCTATGGGAGCTCCATTGTATAATATGTAACTAACTCTTTCTCTTGCAGCTCTTAAGATTGTCTCTGTCTTTAACCTTTCCCATTTTATTTATGATGTTTCTTGGTGTAGGCCTCTTTGGATTTGTCTTTCTTGGGACTCTCTGTTCTTCCTGGACTAGTATGTCTGTTACCTTCACCAGGTTAGGAAAGTTTTCTATCATTATTTCTTCAAATAGGTTCTCGATTCTTTGCTCTTTTCCTTCTGGTATGTCTATGATACAGATACCATACACTTCATGCTATCCAAAATCTCTCTTACACTATCCTCATTTTTAGAAATTCTTTTTTCTTTTTGCTGCTCTGATTAGGTATTTTATTCTCTCTTGTCTAACAATTGCTTATTTCATCTTCTACTTCAACTAGCCTACTGTTATTCTGTTTAGTGTATTCTTCATTTCAGATATTGTATTCTTCATTTCTGCCTGGTCTTTTTTTTTATAGATTTTATATCCTTTATTATGCTGTTGAGCATCCTTATAACCATTGCTTTGAACTCTATATCTGATAAATTGTTTGCCCTTATTTCATTTAACTGTTTTTCTGGAGATATCTCCTTTTTTCATTTGGGGCCTATTTTCTTGTCTCCCCCCATTTTGGCTGTCTCGCTGTGACTCCCAGTTTTTGTGAGGTGACCTTAGGTAGTAGGTGTCTTGTGGGTCCCATGATTGCCTGAGTGGGGTGTTTTCAGGAATGTTCCTTCTGTGGGTTATTCGGGCCCTCCTTTTGTAATTGAGTCTTGATTTCTGTTGATCCTTTCATGCATGGGATCGACCCTTAGGCTGACCAACTCTGAGGCCCAAACTTGACCATGGTGTGCAAGGCTGCTGTGTATTTGCTGACTACATGAAATAGAATTTGCCTGAGAAGGGTTTTGAACCTGCTGAGGTATCTCTGTGCTGCTTGTGAAACTTACGGATAATGCTCTGATGTTGTCTGAAGTTCATACTAGATGTGTTCGTTCTGGACCTCTTCTGCAGGCCAGTGTAAGATGCTGCCTGTAACTGGCTCTCAGAACCTGTTTGGAGCAACAAGTGATCCACAATTTGTTGCTGCCTCTGCTGGGCCTGGGTGCTTGTGGGAAGGACCAGGCTATACACGAATGCCAGTTTTTAGCAGCATCAGGCCTGGGGGCAGGTCAGCAAAAGTTTCGTGGCAGCTTCAGGTCTATCTCCACCTGCTTCCACCTGCCAGTTGGCTGTTAGGCTCAGTAACTGAAAGATCTCTGGCTGTACTCCTTAGTAGGGTATAAACTCCAAAGGGTGGGGCAAGAGGGAGTCCAGAAGTTGGGACTATTGCTTTCCCACTGACTGATGCTACATGGAGAGTTGTGTTCCACCCAAGAGAGATGGCATATGTAATATGGAACATTGACTTAGCTCAGGTATTCTGGTGGCTATTCCTTCAGCTTGCTTCCCAGAACCACATACCCCAGACTCACCTCAAGCAACTCTGGACCACTCCACCTTCCTTCCACTGGACACTAGGGGTGAGTGATTGAGAACAAATTTTTGTGCATTGGCCCTTGAAGAGTATCTCTAGAGAATTCCTTAGGAACAGAAACTCTGCTGCTTTTCACAGCCAGATGTTATGTGGGCACCTCTTTCCGGCTCTGCTGGTGTGGGCTAGGGAGCCTAGGTTGGGGTTTAGACCCTATGCTTCAGTGGTGAGCCCCTGGCAGCTGAGTTATTCCTTCAAAACCTTGGCTGCTACCCAGGGGAACAGGACCAGCCCTTTTCTTGTCTCCAAAGTGGCTTCTTTTGTAAATCCTTGGTTGTAAGACTTACCTTCAGTTAGTCTTCATTTGGTTATTCAGGATGATCTGTAATTTAGTTGTAATTCCAGTTTGGTTTTGAGAGGAGGTAAATGTGTAGCTTCTACCTGTTCTGCAGCTACCTTGGATTATAGGATCATTATTTTTAAAGCTCCTTAGGTGTTTTTCTAATCTTAATGATCACTGTTTGGTAATTTTTCATTTGGACTGTTGAGTCTCAAATGTAGGTTCCACAAATACTGCATGAAATGAGAAAAATAAATAATACATGGTGATTTAAAAAATTTTTTTTATCCTTCCTGAGGACATTTTTTCATTGCTTTTAGAGAGACTGGAAGGAAGGGAGAGAAACATTGATCTGTTGCCTTGCGTACTGGGGTCATATGTGCCCGGACTGAGGATTGAACCCACAAGCTTTCAGTATGGACTGACACTCCAACCAACTTAGCCATGCTGGCCAGGGCTGTGGTGATTTTTAAAAAATAAGCTACTGGTCATACTAATTGAAAGGACTATCTTAGATTGTCCTAGATATTATCTTTTTTTTTGGGGGGGGAGGGTTGTATTAAATTGCTTGTTTTATAAAATGATGGTGAGTGGAGGCATTAATTTATGTATTTTATTTTTTAAAGTAAAGCGATTGTAACAAAAGGTTGACAATTTTTGGTCAATATCCAGAATTTAATATGAAATTGAAGTGGTCCGTGAAATTCAAAAGTCCTGGAACTCCTTGCCGCAGACTGCTTAACTGCCAGGTCAAGTGACAAACCTGGGCAGTTTTCTCAGAGCCCAGTTTTACTTGGCTCTTCACTCTACAGATAGCCTCATACTATGATCCTATACGTTATAACTTGGACACTTGGTAAGTGTCTCTGTTGCAAGGACATTCAAGCGGAGAGCCCCATGTTAAAAAAATTAGTGTGCATAGGTTATTAATTTGTTACTGATAATAATGAGACAGATTGTAAGTCAAAGGAATTTATAGTAATTTTAAAAAGCAGCAAAAATGTAATCAACTATATTCATAGAAAAGTGAGAGAGTCAATACTTTTCATAGGTTTAACATCAAGAACTACAGCATTATGTTAGGGCTCATATCCATGCTGAGATTTAGTGCAACTTTCAGTTTTTATTTCAGCAATTTTATGAAACAGAATGTACTTTCCAAGCCAAGTGGACACAAAAATTACACAGAATTTAGCCATTCAGAAGTTCTTGGGGAGTTCTGAGATTTAATATAGGCATTTCCAAAAATTCCAGAAATCCTGTTTCTTATGGGAAGTTTAATTTTGGCTCAGGTTTTCTTTGATTCATACAGTCACATTGACAGGAAAGACACTCGATGATTCAGACACATCTTGAATCACTCATCAAAATTTGTAACTCCTCTATGTCTCTTTATTTTCCCTCCAAAGCACTGCTCTTTTTCCCGGTTAATGATTTTACTGAACTCAGGACAGGTCACAAGGTGAAATGAATAAACACGTAGTAGCCACTTGCCTCATGCATTTACCAACCTAAGTCTAATACCTTGGAAAAATTCACAGTGCCTTTGTCTTTTTCCTGCAGTGTCAAATGGAAAGACTCCTAATTCTGAACCTCTGAAATTGCTTAATCTCTGAGGACCCATTTCTTGTTGTATATAATAAAGATAATACTACTGACTATTGAGGGTGGTGGTTGAATACTAAATGATAATGCATATAAAGTTTGTTCACACTTTATATTTTCTTACTGATAATCTTGGTGTCCTACAAGTTGGGTCTCTAGGGGATCTTTTAATTTTGAAATCTCCTAATTTAAGGGAGCAGCTTATTAAATCTCTTCAACAAGTTTCCACATAATAAAGTTTCCAGACTATATTTCTAGTTAGCCCAAGTAGAAACAATGGTTAATAGAATTGTGAAGAAAAATTTATAATCCTGATCACCTCCTCAAATGTATGGTGTTATTAATCCTTTGTACCATAGAAACCCTCCAGATAAATGCTGCAGTGGAAGTACATAACCAATAAGCAGCTGAAACCCGCCCCCCCCCCCCCGCCTTATTGTAAGCATCTCTTTGTATTGTAGAATATAGTTCTTAATTTCTATTTAAGCAGTTAGGTAGGCCCCAGGTCCATGTGTGTTCATTCTTTCTCTTCTCCTCTCTCCTCTCTCCTCTCCCCTCTCCCCTCTCTTCTCTTTCTTTTCTTTCTTTCTGGCTTAAAATCTCAAACATTCTTTTGTTGGATACTACTCCTGGAATGCTTTAGTGAAAGTGTACGCCAAACCTGAGGTTTATTACCATTACCAGCCTATCAGTAGTCATTTGGTATTAAAATCATCAGAAAGGAAAATAGTATCAATGCTTAAAATATTTAAGAGTGTTTAAGAGGAAAAATTAAGGAAACTAATGGCCCATTAATTGTGGGATGAAAGAACAGTAGTCAAAATTGTTAACCAGTTTATTGAGTCACACTTATAAGCCCATAAATTAATTTTATTACTGTGCTAAAATGAAGACATAGTAAAAATCAAAAGAAATTGAGTTTCAAAACATTTTACTTCTGAACTGGGAATACAACAAAAATAACAGTGGTATCTAATTATAATACTTTTTTTTAGCACCTTACTGTATTTATTTTTTTTGCCAGCTGTGAATAAATGGTTTAATTTGGTGTAATTGTTAGTAATTCTCCTCAATCTCTTTTGGAAATACACAGGGAAATACATTGAAAAAAGCACACACACACAAAAGGCAAAATGTTGCTCTGTATATAAAATTTCAGTCTATTTTATTTAATATAAATCTACTAGAAAAACACATTACTAACCTGAACATTTCTTCTTAGCTGCTAAACTTCCTCCATGTATGTACTTTTCTCCTAGTATATCTTTAAAAAAATATTTTATTTATTTATCTTTGGAGAGAGGGAGAGAAACATTAGTGTATGGTGGCCTCTCTTGCACCCCCTACTGGGGACCTGGCCCACAACCCAGGTGTGTGGCCTGACTGGGAATCCAACCCCATGACCCTTTGCTTCTCAGGCTAGCACTCAATCCACTGAGCCATACCAGCTAGGGCAGAAGTTCTTTTTAAAAAGTCTGAAATTGTGTATTCATTCAGAATACTATGCACAGTAATGGTAAATGGAAATGAAAGCTAGTAGCAGCCATCCCACCTGCTCACAAGCTAGTTCATGAGGTTTTTATAAGAATCACACAGGCCCAATCTATAAAGGACAAAGTGACCATGTAAATTTGCAGTGTATTATTATTAGTGTCTAGTTTAAGCTAATGTGGAAGAGAATTCATTTACTTGACCATTGCAGTGCCTTTCACCAATATTAATTATATACAAGAAAGAATAAAGAATAGCTAAGTCATGTACATATTTTCTGAATATTACTGCTTTGGATCTTAGAGACTTCTGATTAGATTAACATACAGTACTTCTGTGTTTGTCTATAAAAATTTACTTTAAATGCCAACATTAATTATAATCTTAATTCTAAATATTAAGATTTTCCCATGATACTTCTGAAAATGAACCACGAAAGTTCTGTCTGCACCTGTTCTGCTTCTTCCAAAATACAATAGAGTGTATACAGATATAGCTAAATAATCTCATTGTTTATATCATAATTATATGCTAAGTAATATGAGGTCATTCTTTGGAGTTATTCCCATGAATATACCAACAACTAAGTATCTTTTCTGATTAGATTAGAGGCAGGAAGCCCTTTTGGTTTCTAAATAATACAGTTGGAGAGTATTTACTTAACTAAATGTACTGATTTGAAGAAGCAACACAGGAAAAACTAATTAAGTCATCTAGATACTCTCCAGGCTTCAGTTTCCTCATCTGTAAATAGAGATGCTGACCTCTTCTAGCCCTAAAGGCCTATGATTAGATTTCATACTTAAAATTGTGATCATACAGTAGATTAGAGCCTAAAACAGGGGAAAGGGAAAGATACTATAGTAGGAAGGAAGACAGGCTCAGGTGGGTTAGAAAGTTAGGAAGTCAAAGAGAAACTGTGCAAAGCAATGTTTTGTTCTGTTCCAGGTAATTTTCATGTTAAAATGTGAATACATATATGTAAAGACGGGCTGTGTTCTTGACTCTCCTTTTTGCTATGATTGTGTTGTTTGGTCTCAGGACAGGATAAAATGCCAGCTCCAGGAGAGTGATACTGTGTTCTTGGTGTGAGAACAAGGGAACAGTGGCATGAAGTGATCCAGAATAGTCCAAGAACTGTGATGAAAGCAGATGATGGTGGAATCTGAGCCAGGGCAACAGAGTATAATATGAAGAAAACTAGATTTAAAGTAGTTAATCCCAAATGTAGTCCTGTCCTTATCCTTAAGTAAACACTGAATGATCCTGTGCTCAAGTTTGAGATTTGGGAAGCAGAGCAGTGCTAAACAATAGAGAGGGTAATGTGAGCCAGAAATCAAATTTAGTAAGATCCCCAAATTATGAAGAACTGTGATATGAGAAGGATAGGTGGAAAAATGGAACAGCAATATGGATGCTATCATATTATCAGAAATTATAGAATTAAATAAGGAAGATGTTAGATAATATACTGGTATAGACCTTGTTTCACATAGCAGATATGTTCTGATAGTATATGAATTTATTTTGGATCACTAAAATCACCTTAATTGTGCTAAGAACACATACTATTTTAAGGGGCTCCTACAGAGAACAATTATTCTTTCATTTTCTTGGCAAAATAGCACTCATATATTGACATTGCTTGAAGATATAAAACCTGCGTTGTTCCAGGTTCAGATATGTGAACCTGACCATTAAATATTGTTAACTATCATTACTGTATTTAATGTTATTCTGGGAGTACTAACCAATGAAATCAAAGAGAAATTGTGATTACTTGATTAAAGAACCGTCTTCTCCTGTGGCTGGTGAACTGGGCAGTCCCATATTTGTGTGCAGATATACCAGGAGGAACAACTGGGGAGTGAGACAGACTGTGTAACCCAGGGTTCCAGTATGGGGAAGTAAAGCCTCAAAACCTCTGACTGTAAAAATCTGTGGGTGTTGTGGAAGCAGGAGAAATTCCTACCCTCACAGGAGAGTTTGTTGGAGAGACCCATAGGGTCCTAGAATGTACGTAAACCCACCCACCTGGGAATCACACCAGAAGGGCCTAATTTGCTTGTGGGTAGCAGGGGAAGTGACTGAAAGCCAGCCAAGCAGGTGACATTTTTCCCTCTTGGACCTCTCTGCCACATATAGTGCCACATTGCAGTGATGGTGGGTTGCCCTGTCCTGGTGAATTTCTAAAGCTCCAGCCCTCACTACGTAACAGTGGCTCCAAGACAAAAAATATGGCCCAAATGAAAGAATAGATCAAAGCTTCAGAAAAAAATGCAACTGAGCAATGAAGAGATAGCCAACATATCAGGCACAACATTCAAAACACTGGTAATCAGGATCCTCACAGAAATGGTTGAGTATGGTCACAAAATGGAGGAAAAAGTGAAGGCTAGCAAAGTGAAATAAAGGAAAAGGTACAGGGAACCAATAGTGACGGGAAGGAAACTGGGACTGAAATCAATGATTTGGAGCAGAAGGAAGAAAGAAACATTCAACCAGAACAGAATGAAGATACAAGAATTTTTAAAAAATGAAGAGAGGCTTAGGAACTTGTGGGACAACTTTAAACATCTCAAAGTCCTAATCATAGGGGTGCTAGAAGGAGAAAAGGAAGAGCAAGAAACTGAAAACTTATTTGAAAAAATAATGGAGAACTTCCCCGTTCTGGCAAAGAAAATAGACTTCCAGGAAGGAAGTTCAGGAAGCTCAGAGAGTCCCAAAGAAGTTCAACCCAAGGAAGCACACACCAAGGCACATCATAATTACATTACCTGAGATTAATGTTAAGGAGAGACTGCTAAAAGCAACAAGAGAAAAGGAGACAGTTACCTACAAAGGAGTTCCCATAAGACTATCAGCTGAAGGAACCTTGCAGGTAAGAAGGGACTGGAAAGAAGTATTCAAAGTCAGGAAAGGAAAGGATCTACATCCAAGATTACTCTATCCAGCAAAGCTATCATTTGGAATGGAAGGGAAGATAAATTGCTTCCCAGATAAGGTCAAGTTAAAGGAGTTTATCGTCACCAAGCCCTTATTATATGAAATGTTAAAGGGACTTATCAAAGAAAAAGAAGATCAAAACTATGAACGGTAAAATGACAACAAAATCACAACTATCAGCAACTGAACCTAGAAAAAAAAACAAACTAAGCACAGGAACAGAATCACAGAAATGGAGATCACAGGGAAGGTTATTAGAGGGGGGCGGGGGAAGGTGCATGGAATAAGAAGCATAAATGGTAGGTACAAAATAGACAGTGGGAGGTTAAGAATAGTATAGGAGGAAATGGGGAAGCCAAAGAATTTATTTATACAATGCATGAACATGAATTAAGGTGGGGGAATGCTGGTGGGAGGGATGTGCAGGGTGGAGGGGCATAAAGAAGAGAAAAAAATAGGACAAGTGTAAAGCATAGTCAATAAAAATGCATTAAAAAAGTATACCTACAATCTCTGGGAAAAAAATAGTAAGAAGAGCCATCTTACTGTTTTTCCTCACATTGTATCCCAAGTGCCAAGCTCCACATGCATTCACTTGTTTAATTGAATGAATAACAGCCACCAGGACAAGTATTGCATTGAATGCTTTATTTAAATTTCATTTCATACTCTCACATTAGAGTTCAGTTTTACAGCTGTGGAACCTGAGGCTCAGAGATTAAGAGCTAGTAAATGATACTGAGGTAGGTGAGGATACAGTGAATTATACATAGATCCTATACTTAAGAGTTTATTGTCCACTAAAAGCTGAATATATACTCTAAGTGAACACAGAAAACGTTGAATACTCTTCATGCATAGATAGCACAGATTTGATGTTTGATCTCATTTACCATGTGCTGTTTTAATATATTGATGTGCTACCATTTTTGTTGGTATAATGCCCTTATTTTAGAATTTAAAAAATCTGAATCATTTGCATCTTTCTAGGTGCCTAGCTAGTTATATATGCTACATTAGAATTTCAGATTAAACCAGGTCACTCTTTAAAAAAAAAACTGATTTGAGAGAGAGAGAAATATCAATTTTTTGTTCCACTGGTTTATGCACTCATTGGTTGATTCTTGCATGTGCCCTGGCCAGGGAACGAACCTGCAATCTTGGCTTATGGGGATGATGCTCTAGCCAAATGAGCTGCCGCTCAGGGCCAAAGGGCACTCTTTAATAACTCCGTAATTTAAAGAGGAAGAAATAGAAAATGATAAAAGCATGCTCTGTAGCAAGAATAATTGTAATTTAATCGCAGACTTTCTGAATAAGTAAAATATGAGCATGCAAGTACTGAAAATGATGTAGGTCACTGTGTTGGAACCCTGTCTCTCCATGCTGAAAGTAAAAGAGATAAAGACCAAACCAGAAATTCTATTTTGAACTAAAAACTCTTATCAGTAAAAGAGATTTTAGTCCCTGTTAAGAAAACAAATGAGTATTCAAAAATTTTTTTTCAGAAATTTGCAAGAGATTAGATTACTTGAAGGGTAAAGCATCAGAGGAAAATATGTAGTATGAGGTTGTAGCTTCTCCTAACTGCTCTCTTCATACAGAGAGTGTATCAGCATATACTGGAAAACTGCGTATAAGAATATATATAGTAAAAATGATGTTATTGGGTCTTTCAGTGGAAGATTACTTGTAAAAAAAGGTCAAATGAAATTTAATTTTATTTTCAGGTTATGTAACTAAGTGGCATCAATTTAATTTATTTTAGAATATTTTTTTACATATGTTAGATTATGTTAAAGTAACCATGTATGTTTCTTATCCATATTTTATAAATTTATATTTGTATTTGCCATTTTAAAATATATTTAATTTTATATTTATAATATAGTCTATATTTTAAATACTTTAATTTTGTTGAGTTTTTAAACATGGTTACTGAACACTTTAAAATACTGTTATTGAAACTGATTTTTCAATATTAAATAAAATAAACGCCCAAATAAATAATATTGATATTAAAATTAGTATCTTAACATTGAATGAAATACAGAAAATAGTTTTGTAATAGAAATGTACGTATTGTATGTATGTACATACACTCGTATAGGCTTGAATATTTTGCAGTAAATGAAAATCAAAAATATGCTCTAAACTATGCTTTAGATTTGAGTATTCAGAGAAAAGAGAACTTAAGTGAATTCAGTTGTTTTAGAAGGATATGGAATAAGAGTTTAAAAAATTTGTCACCTTTCTGAAAATATTTCATATCAAGCTTTATGTGTGATATGTTCTTTAGAAATTTATAGCTTAAACAATCTTTCAAGTGTGACTTACCAAAGAACTACATAGTGAAACTATTTCAGAAATTAACCAGGTGATTTTCTTTCTAAGAAGGTGACCACTTTTAAAAAAGATAGTCTCTCTATTGAACTTAGAAGGGCATTTGCTGACAGCAGAAGAGTTCATGCTCTTGCATCCCACGGGGTTTTATCACTAGGTAGTATACACATCTTGTTCAATAGACTTTGTAGATTGGCAACACACAGGATTTCTGTATCTTATGTATTATATAATTTGATTGACAAGGATAGAGAGAATTTGGATAATACAAATATTTTTAGTAGCCACCTCCATTACGTTTTAGATAGAGAACAGTATGGACTTAGGTGATACTGTCCCTTTTAATCTTGGCTGATTTTAACAGAAGTGTTAGAAAATTATTTTCTTATCTCTCTTCCTGCTTTTGATTAAGTAGTTCTTTTTTCCTGCAATGCCTTTCTCTTTCCCATTTAGGTTCTGTATTTTACCTATTTTTTAGGATCCAAGTTAAAATTTATCTGTTGATCCATAGCTAACATACTCAAAAGTGAGAGATTGAAAGCATTTCCTCTCAGGGCAACACAAAGTTGCCTGCTTTTGCCACTTATATTCAGCATAGTGTTGGAGGTTCTACCCAGAGCAGTTATGCAGGAAAAGAAATAAAAGATACCCAAATCTGAAAGTATCTACTGACCACAAAAGTCAGGAGGCTTTGGGTAGAAATAAATGATGAAGATTTATTTAGAGGTCTTCGGATTTGCAAATTGGAAAGTCAATGAGGTAATATCCACAGTGTTCTGAAGAACAACAGCTGAGTTGTTTCCTTTTTTTATAGTAAAATTTGCATTTTTGACGAGAAATCAGCCCTGCATTCTTAGCTCCTGGATTAGTTCAAAATGGTAATCAACCAGCTATCAGGCGGTCTGGATAATGGATGTCATATGATCTGGCTACTGAACATTCTTTTGTATATTTATATCTATATATCTCCAGGCACAACTGAAAATTTAAAAAGTTTAAGTTCTTAGGCTAGTTAAAGCAAGAATGGAATCATTTTCTCATGGCTCAGCCTACTTAGTTTTATAATCTAGCAGCTTGACTGTAAGGATTCCATTTTATTTCTTAAATCTTTCCTCAAACGGAAGAAGTAAAATTATCTCTGTTTGCAGATGATGCAATCTTATAGGTAAGAAACACCAAAGATTCTACAAAAAAATTTTTAGAACTAATAAATTCAGTAAAACTGTAGGATACAAAATCAACATGCAAAAATCAGTTGGGCCTTTATACATTAACAATGAATAATCTGAAAGGCAATTAAGAAAACAGTTCTGTTTATAATAGCATCAAAAATAACAAAATACTTGTGATAAATAACTGATTTTGATGAATAGGTGAAATAGTCCATCAAAAAAATCTGCAAAACACTGGTGAAAGGAGACGCAGATAAATGGAAAGACATCCATGTTCATGTGTTGAAAGTTCATGTGTTTAAGATGTTGCTACTACCCAAAGTTGAACTATAGATTCAATATAATTTAAAATCCCCATGAAATTTTTTACAGGCTAGAAAAAAAATGTTCTAAAATTCAAGGGACACTGAATAGCTACAATTATCTTGAAAAAAGTAGAACATAATTGGAGAGCGCACTCTGATGTCAAACTTACTACAAAGCTACAGTGTGGTACACAACAGAAAGAGCAGAATAAACCCTCACATTTATGATCGAATCATTTTGAACAAAGGAACCAAGATCATTTAATGGAATCTTCTCAACTAATGGTGCTGGGAAAACTGGATATTCACATGTAAAAGAACGAAGAGGAACCTTTTCGTTCAACATTTACAAAAATTAACTCAAAATGAGCAATGAACCAAAGATCTAAAGGTATTAGCTAAAATTATAAAACTCTTAGAAGAAAATGTAAAGGAAAAGTTTTATGGCATTAGATTTGGCAGTGATTTCTTGTGTTTGACACCAAAAGTACAGCCCGTGAAGAAAATAAATAAATTGGATGTCATCAAAATTTAAAACTTTTATGCATTAGAGGTCACTAGAATATAGTGAAAAGGCAACTGACAGAATAGGAGAAAATATTTGCAAATCATATATCTGAATAGGGAATTGCATCCAGAATATATAAATAATTCCTACAACTCAACAACAGAAAACTAAACAACCTATTAAGAAGTGGGCAAGGGACTCGTATAGACATTTCCTTAAAGCAGATATACAAACGACCAATAAGCACATGAAAAGATACTGAAGATCACTAATCATTACAGAAATGCTAATCAAAACGACAGTGAGACCAGTTCATACCCATTAAGGTCTCTATAAGAAAAGCAAAGTTGTTACTTTGCTGGCAAAAATGTGGAGAAATTGGAACCTGGCGCATAGTTGGTGGGAATGTAAAATGGTAACAGCTGCTGAAAAAAGCAGTATGGTGGTTCCTCAAAAATTAACCATAGCCTTGGCTGGTAGCTCAGTTGATTAAAGCATTACCCCAATAGGCCAGGGTTCTGGGTTTGATCTGCAGTCAGGAACAACAAGTCGATGTTCTCACCCCACAACCCCCACTGCCCATCCCCTCTAAAATCAGTTAAAAAAATTAACCATTGTATTACCATATGATCCAGCGATTCCACTTCTGGATATATACCTGAAATAATTCAAAGCAAGGTTTTAAAGAGATATTTCTGCATCTTTGTCCATAGCATTATTCACAATATCCAGGAAACAAAAGCAACTCAAGTGTTCATTGATAGATGAATGCCTAAGCAAAAGGGTATGCATATACAATGGAATATTATTCAGCCTTAAAAAGGAAGGAAATTCTGACACATGCTATAATATGGAAGAACCTTGAAGACATTACGCTGTGAAATAATCCAGACACAAAAAGGAATAAAATACTGTATGATTCCACTTACATATGAGGTGCCCAGAGTAGTCATGTGCCATATAATTATGCTTCAGTCAACAATGGACCACATTTTAAATGATTTTCTTACAAGATTATAATGGAACTGAGTTTCTATAAGAAAAAGCAGGGTATGAGGTTCGGAAGGAATTTCTTCTTTTCTCTGACCGTAGCAATACCTGTGGGGCTTGGGAATAGATGATTCCCTCTCATTCAGAGCACCTCCATTTTGAGTGCACAGATTATATCCCAGTCAGCCACTGACCTGTTACATCCCAAAGCAGCTTGTCCCACCAGCACTACATATTCAGAGAGCACTGTAGCCCTCCCAGGTCTGGCTTGTTGATCTTCAGACTACATTGCTGTAAACTCTTTGTTGAGGACCTAAATTCCTGTACTAGGACACAGGTCCATAGGGGCTACCTTAACAAGTATTAAGTGCCACTCCCACTGCAGTAAAAGCAGTCAGTGGTAATATGGGCCAGGCTATCTATTTCTGTCCTTACAATGATGTAAAACATAGGTAAGATTGCCCCCCACTCCCCATCAGTTCAATGCCAGAGAAGAGCCCTTTCTGCTAGATAAGATTAATGGAACCAAAACAAATTTCCAAGTAAAAATAATTGAATCCTTAATTCTGTACCCTCTCCATGTTAAATACTCCTCCCCCTTTTAATAAACACCATGTAAATTTCTTAATCTGATCACTGCTCCAACATGTAGTAGCCAAAACCATATTGCCATGACAATCTCCTGTGTTCCTTTACATCTCCATCTTGATTTCTTATTTTCACTGATCCTGATAGTCACTATAGTGATCTGTGCCTTACCCAGCCAGTGTCTCCTCTATATTTCCAATTGATCTAGCACACGTCCCTGTTCGTGGAGCATTGTTGACAGCTTTAGTGTTCTATTTCTGATCCTGTTGGAAGGAAGCAGGGGTAGGACTTGAGGGACAGTGTTTATAAAGTAATGTCCTAGGCCTTCACGTTCACTCACCACTCATTGACTTACCCGGAGCAACTTCCAGTCCTGCAAGCCCCATTCATGGTAAGTGCCCTATATACGTGTAGCATTTTTTATTTTATATTGTACTTTTACTACTTTAAGATATGTTTAGATATATAATACTTACCATTGTGTTATAATTGCCTGAAGTATTCAGTACAGTAACTGCTGTACAGGTTTGGAGCCTGGGAGCAGCAGGCTATACCATGTTACTTAGGCTATCTCATCTAGGTTTGTCTAAGTACACTGGTTGACATTTACATGACAGTGAAGTCACCTAATGATGCATTTCTCAGATTGTATCGCCATGGTTAAACAACATATTACTTTAGTCAAAATTATAGACAAGGTAAAATGGTGTTTGCCAGAGGCTGAAGGGAAGAGAGCATGGAGAGTTGTTTTTCAGTGATTCAGAGATTCAGTTTTACAAGATGGAACAGGATTATGGAGATGGATAGTCATTACAGTTGCACAACAGTGAAGGTACTTAATGTTATTGAACTGTACTCTTGGAAATGGTTAAGATGGTAAATTTTATGTATATTTCATTATAATTAAAACTGATACTGTATAAGGAATTAGTAAAACCTCTACAGTTGAAAAATTTTTTTAAGAGAAAAAATCTCGGTCATATGTTGACATAACTAATCAGCCTCAGTAACTGTGTAATGCCATGTTTAGAAATATCTTTGTTTTAACTAAGCAAACAACTGGAACCGGAACAGAATCACAGAAATGGAGATCACATGAAGGGTTATCAGTAGGGAGGGGGTGGGGAAAGAATGGGGAAGGTACAGAGAATAAGAAGAGTATAAGAAGAGTAATTGGTAGGTACAAAATAGGGTGAGGCTAAGAATAGTATAGGAAATGGAGAAGCCAAAGAACTTATGTATGAACATGAACTAGACATGAACTGGACATGAACTAAGGTGGGGGGAATGCTGGTGGGAGGAGGGGTATAGGGTGGAACGGAATAAAGGGGAGAAAAAAATGGGACAACTGTAATAGCATAATCAATAAAATATACTTAAAAAAAGAAAAAGAAGTGTGTTTTATTGTAGTTTAAGATTTGGATTTATATGTCCAGTTAATTTCTACATTATGAAGGAGGATTTAACTTTGAATAGCAAGTTTAATTTTTTAAAAAGAGTTTTTATTTATTTTTATTTTTAAAGACGGGGAAAGGAGGGAGAGAGATGGAGAGAAACAAGTGTGGTTGCCTTTCATACACCCAGTACTGGGAACCTGGCCTGCATGCAGCCCAGGCACGTGTCCTGATTGGGAATCGAACCGGTGACCCTTTGGTTGGTTTGCAGACTGGGACTCAATTCGCTGAGCCATACCAGCCAGGGCACAAGTTTAATTTTTTGACTTCAGAGTTTTTAGGTTATTTTTAATGAATTAAAATACAACTTTCACACCTACAGTAGAACTATAACTTTGACTTTACATTCCTTTTTTAGCAGATTCAGTGAAACCCTGCCATAATGTGACAAGTGAGATCCAAAGTTTTAATCGCGTAAAATACAGTGTAAGCTTTGTGAAAATGTTATTTAGTTTGTTGTACTGTCAGAAAAAGCACAAAAGTAGAGATGGTGAAGAATTGTACCTAATACTTCACTGAAGATGGAATGTCTCAAATGATCTTGTGTTCATTCATTTTCTGTCTTAATCTCTGAAGGACTTTAGTTTGTTTTTTTTTTTTTTTTTTTTTTTTTGAGGAGAGCAAGGCAGACAACAGAAAATAATTATGTTATACTCAAATTTGTATAACCTCTCTCTTGAAGCTTTGCTTTTGTTCAGTGACTTTATGTTTGTTAGCTTCATTAAAAACATGGTATAAAAATATCCTTTTGATTTTCAAAGATGGGGTTTTGTTCCCAAAGATTTGTTGCATTTATGAAATTTTAGTTGTGTTAATTTGGGTTCTCTAAGAATTAGTCACCCAAATAGGATTGAACATGCATTAAATGCTTTAGAGCAAGTGTCCCCAACTGGCCGCACAGCAGGAAGTGAGCTTGAATCATCGTGAAACCTACCCTCCCCCCATCTGTGGAAAAACTGTCTTCCACAAACCGGTCCCTGGTACCAAAAAGTCTGGGGACCTCTGCTTTAGAGGGAATACCTATGAAAGGAAATGAAGAAGGAGCCAAAGGCAGAAAAAGCTGTGAGACCACAAGCCAAGGCTGGCCTTGAGGAGGTAGAGAGGGAGGAAGAAAGGAAGATTGAATAGGAGCAGCCTAGTTTGCAGTGAAATTTTAAGGAAAGTTTGGCAAGACTTTTGGGGAGTCCTTGAGCCAACTTCATGTATCAGTAGAGTCCTTGGACTCCCTGAACCAGATCTTTCTTTGTATCCCTGCCCTTCTCAGTCATTGTGTGGGAGCAGCCAGAGCCCTAGTCAACTATGCTTTGTGGTTAGAAATTTGAGAGGCACATTCTTGTAGCCTCGCCTTCTTATAAGTTATTTTTTATTCTTTATATGGACTCTTTTTTGACCTGCTAAATCATTGCCTTTAAAAGACATAGCTCTATTAACTAAACCTTTGTGTATTCATGTATAAATTTTACTCGGAGAATTTGAAGTATTGTCTTATTTTTGTGTTACCATGTATTTGGCGCTTATTGACTTAAGTTACAAATGCAAAAGAGGAAAGGGGATCTCTTCCCCCAACCCCTAAATCTCTAACACCTCCTATATCTTTATTCTTAACTAATGGCCTTGCCCCATATTTTACTAAAAAGAATACAAGTGTTCACAAGAGAATGTCCACAGCTGCCACCACCCCATCTACCAAGCTGTCTCTCCTGTTACTGTAACTGGACTGATTGTGCTCTTAGTGAGGGTCAACCCCTTCATTTATGCATCTCGTCTCTTCAGTGCTTATTGCTTCAGTTGCCCCTCTTTCTTCATTATCACTATTTCCCTTTCTTTTGTATCGTTTTTATTAGCATATAATCATTGTTTTTTTCTGTATAAAGCCCACTCACACTTGATGTCACTTATCTTTTTAGCTGTCATTCATTTCTTTTCTCTCATTTAAAGCAGAACTCCTTGGAAGTGGTGCCTGTATTCACTGTGTCTAATTTCTCTCCTAATTTTAACTGACTTCAGTCAGGCTTTTGCCCTTATTACTTCAACAAAACTGTTCTTGTTACGAAAGAAGGTATGAGATGTTATTAATGACTTGCATATTGCTAAATCCAATGGTCAGATTTTAGTCCTCATCTTACTTTCAGTGGCACTTGACTAAGTGGATCACTGTTTTTCTGCTTGAAAGAATATGTATTCATTTGGTTTCCAAGATACCACTTTTCTGGTTTTATTTATCCCTCATTGTCACTCCTTGTCAGAATCCTTTGCTGGTTCCCCCTCAATTTCTTGACCTCTACAGAGTTATAACTGAGATTGCATCCAGGATCGTGTCTTAATGATGTATCTTCAGGGGGGCTACTTTCAGTAAATTCCAGATTTATTTATTTAACTGCCTATTCAACATAGCTGCCTGGCTGTCTAAGCATACCTGAAACTCAATTGTCTAACACCCAAACTATTGTCTTCCCCTCAAACTTGTTCACTTAATTGCCGTATGTTAGTTCAAAGCAACTTTATTCTAGTCAGTGGGACACAATTTATGTCGTTCTTTCGCAATCCATACTCAAAACATCAGCAAATGTTGTTGATACTTCCTTCAGAATATGTCCAAAATCTTACCACTTTTCACCGCTCTGCTTCCTCCACCCTGGACCAAGCCAACCTGATACCTGCTGTGGAAAATTGCAGTAAGTAGTAACCTTCCCATAAAGCCCCCCTTGCTTTGAGTCGGGCTCCCACCACCACTTCCCCTTAATCATCATAGAAGCCAGAGAGATTTGTTTAAAGATTTAAGTCAGATTACGTCAGGCTTAAAATCCTCCATTGTGTTTTCATCTCACTGAGGGTTAAAGCCAAGGTCCTTGGTCCTTACGGTGAAAGATGAGGCATGTGTGATCTTCTTTCTGATGCTACACACCTCCATTTCAACTTCTGGTACTCTTTCCTTCTGCTGGCTAGTAGCTTGCTAGTGAGCTTCTTGGACTTCCTGGAATACATCAAGCATATGCAGACTCAGGGTCTTAAACATTTTTTAAACAGCTAAACCTGAAATTGCACTAGTTCTTCAGGTAAGCAGGTGCCCTAGGAGTGTGGACAGGTTATCAAAAGTAATAGGAAGGCAGAATAAAAGTACATAGATGTTTATGGTAAAATGAGAGTTGAAGAATGAGAAACCAACCTCTTGATTGCTTCTCCTTTAGTGAAGTAGGAAAACTAGACTATTAGTTGAGAGTGAGATGGATAGAAGGTGGTGTAAGTTTAAAATGAAAGAAGTTACGAGATAGTTGGCTAGGATATTGGGAGAGTGAAGGGCTTCAGGCTAAGTAGCGATAAAACCTTTTAGATTAATAGTCACAGATTTTAAAATATGAACAGTCATTATGGTTCATCTGTCCTTCTGTTTTTCCTTCCTTCGTCACTCCCTCCTTTTTTTCTTTTCACTGTCAGCAGCATGGGAAGTGGTTGGTGAATGTAGACTAGGGTTGAACTTTGGCAAAGCAAGAAAAGCAAGGACAGTGAGGCTATTTGCAGGAAGTGATTGCAGTGATGCCTCATGGAGTCCAAGCTGTGTAAAGATGGAAATGAAGACAGGGGTGAGAGATAGTAATAATGTGTCAGGATCAGTGGACTGAGGTCTGTGTGGGGTCAAAACAATTTTGGCCTTGGGTTATTGGAGTGAGTTGACAGATGGGTCCAGCCATCTGAGAATGAGATTCTTGAAATTTATTGGTAGTAGGGAGTCTTGTAGTTGTTGCTGATGACCATGGAAATGACCATAGTAGTGAATTGCTGAGGTAGAGTAGAGGAGAAAGTCATGAGAAGGGAAGCAAAAGAATGTGCAGTATTGGAAGAATCATCTGGAAGTAATTTGAAGTCACTAAGAGCTTAATTGGAACTTAATTAAATTTTTAATTAAAAATTAATATTCAAGTGAGTTTCTTAAAAATATAAGTTTGTATCTGCCTTTAAAATAAAACCATGAGGAAATATGCACATAATTAAGTTGATTGTTTAAAACTTAAAATTTTCCTCAGTTTACTTTGGCGATAGATGTTATTGACCTCGAGTTATAAATTGATTTCTTAGCTCCTTGAGATTAAAACACAAACAAGTTTCTACAGTCCCATATGAGTCAAAGAATGGGAAAAGTAATTTGTGTTAGATCTTAAAAATGTTTTTGGCAGTATGTTGGTATTCAGAAGTGCTGGAGAAACCGGCAGAAAAGCAGAGCCATAGATTAAGACCAAACTAGGACAGCAAAGTCACTATTCTGCTTCTTAGTGAAGAAAGTCTTTTTTTAAGCAGTTGTAACCCTTGGTGCTTTACCAGAAATACTTTATTGGGACTTCATTTGGATGCAAGGCTGTTGTCAAAGTAATTAGAAAAACAAGGATTGAATATTAAATAGTGACTTCTTAAAAAGTTACATTTTATGATACATAAAATAGTTATTTTTATGCCAGCTTTAATTTAAAATGTTTTTCTTGTGTTCCCAAATGAATAAGTTAAAATAATTTTAAACATTTTGCAAATTTAAAAAAAATTTAAGGAAACAAGAAGAGCTTTCTTAAATTTAAATATGTGATGATAAAATGGGGGATATACAAGGTCTATCCAGAAGGTATCCAGCCATGTAATAGAAAAACAGAGCTATTTGTTGAAGAAGATACAAGATACGAGAAACACTGTACACAGGGCAATGATGCCTCAGTTCCCTTCAAAGTAGGTGGACCTCACACTGTTTTCTAAATCACCATCAGCTGCTCTGTCATATTTTTCTGAATCTCCTCAATGGTCTGAAATCTCTTCCCTTTCAAAGGTGATTCTAGTTTTGAGAAAAGCCAGAGTCACAGGGTACCAAATCTGGGCTGTAGAGGGGCTGAGTCACCTGGGATTTGATGTTTCGCCAAAAATCTCTGCACAAGACATGATGCATGAGCAGGTGCGTTGTCATGATGAAACTGCCAGTCACCAGTTGCCCATAGCTCTGGCCTTCTGCATCATCCAGATAGTTTCTGCAGAGGAATGTTCAAGTTTAATGTAAAATTTGATGCAGATTTGTTGCTGTACTGAGTCAGTCATTGTGAATGTGATGGCCACACAGCACACATGCTAACTCAATGGTGTCTACCTCCCCCACTGATTAGTACAGTGAAGTCTTTATTGTTCACGAATGCTCATTCCAGTCCACTCTCCTTGGCTGCCAGGTTGCATCGATGTGGTGCATACTGTTCTCATTATGTTAACAGTGGCTGGACTTTCTCAACATAGATTTCGTATTTCACAGAAGCTGTGTTAAGAATGAATGTGAAAAAGGAAGGAACGGGATGATTAAGGCAAGGAAATGGAAGAAGTTGGACTCAGAGAGTAATCTAGAATAAATCCATAGAAATAAGAGCAGTGTGAAAGGCAGAGAGAGAATAGGGAAGTGAGGATAAGTTTCCTATTTTGATGACTTAATGTAGTTTATTTACATTTTTAAGTATATCTTATTGATTATGCTATTACAGTTGTCCTATTTTTTCTCCTTTATTCCCCTCCACACTGTACCCCCACTCCCTCCAGCATTCCCCACCCCTGTTAGTTCATATTCATGGGTCACACATATAAGTTCTTTGGCGTCTCCATTTCCTATACTATTCTTAATCTTCCACTGTCTATTTTGCACCTACAATTTATTTTTCTTACTCGCTGTACCTTTTCCTCCCATTCTCCCCCTCTCCTCCCCTGCTGATAACCATTCATGTGATCTCCATTTCTGTGATTCTGTTCCTGTTCTAGTTGTTTGCTTAGCTTGTTTTTTTTTGTTGTTGTTGTTTTTAGGTTCAGTTGTTGATAGTTGTGATTTTGTTATTTTATTGTTCATATTTTTTATCTTCTTTTTCTTAGATAAGTCCCTTTAACATTTCATGTAATAAGGGATTGGTGATGAACTCCTTTAACTTGACCTTATCTGGGAAGCAATTTATCTTCCCTTCCATTCCAAATGAAAGCTTTGCTGGATAGAGTAATCTTGGATGTAGATCCTTTCCTTTCCTGACTTTGAATACTTCTTTCTAGCCCCTTCTTGCCTGCAGGGTTTCTTTTGAGACATCAGCTGATAGTCTTATGGGAACTCCTTTGTATGTAACTGTCTCCTTTTCTCTTGTTGCTTTTAAGATTATCTTATGTTTGATGTTGGGTAATGTAATTTTGTTGTGCCTTGGTGTGTGCTTCCTTGGGTCCAACTCAATTGAGCTTTTATATATTTGTTATGGTGACCAACTCTAAAAATAGTTTTTGGAGAGTTCATATATAGATACAGTCGAAGGGTCTGTTTGGTGGATTTATACCATGGATTTTTTTTTTAAGCTTCATCCTATGTTATGTTTCCATTGGTGTGTGTGGGGTGTGGGGGGGGAGAGAGACAGACAGACAGACAGACATTGATGTGAGAGGGAAACATCGATTTGTTGCCTCCCATACACACCTGACTGGGCATCAAACCTGAAATGCCAGTATGTGCCCTGATCTGGAATCAAACTGCAACCCTTTGGTGTACGGGGTGACACTCCAATTAACTGAGCCAGCCAGCCAGGGCCATGGATGATTTTGAGTATTGAAATAATAGGAATGACATTTAAGTTTTTAAAACAGCCCAATACAGGTGTTATGTATAAAATTCTTCAGATGATTTAATTTTTTCTTTGGGAATCTTCAAAGACCTTGAAGTAGACCTCTAGGGGATTATGTGAATTTGGAGCAATGTATTCTTAATTTAATTTGGAAAGTGATTAATTTAAACTTAGGGATAGGAAATGATGGTTTCTCAGGCAACAAGTAGAGGGGAATATATTTTTCTGAGAATTGAAAGAGCCTTGTCGGACAGTATGTTTGTATTTTGTGTACTGCATTTCAGAACACTTAATGACATCACCATAATCCTATACAGGTGGGTGATGGGATTCCCATTTTAAGATGAAAAAGTTCAAACATCCTTGGTAACTTGCCCAAGGTCAGATATTGGGTAAATGCAGAGCCCAGAATATGAATCCAGGTACATTTGATTCTGTTCAGCCAAACATATCTTCATTGAATGCTTGCTGTGGTGCCAGGCATACGTGGTGCTTATGCCTTGGCAACTCAAGAGTTGAATAATGTATGGTTGCTGTCCTCAATATAGTATGGCAAGTGAATATGATCATAATTTTTAGGGAGCATTGGGGACCCGAACAAAGACCATTTCTTCCTGTCTGTGAGTTTAAGGCCGTTTTCTGGAGGACCAATGATCTGAACTAAATCTCAAAGGTGGGTTAAGAGTTAATTGAAAAAAGGTGACTAGGGAAGGGTGTTGCAGCCAGGGAGAGCTACAGATGTAAAGTAGCCTAATTTATGCCGATGAACGTATTTCTGTCTAGGTCTTAAAGGGTGCTGTGGGTGGGGACCAGCAGAAGAGCCTAGGTTTTTTCTTTCATACCTCATTGATGCTCTGGACAAATATCAGAAATTGGTTAAAGCATTTGTGGATATAATTAGTTAGACTTTTCAATGTTCTTTTACCTTCCTTTTCTAGGATCAGTTCGACAGCTTAGACAAGCATACACAGTGGGGAATTGACTTCTTGGAAAGATATGCCAAATTTGTTAAAGAGAGGATAGAAATCGAACAGAACTATGCGAAACAATTGAGGTAAGTTAATTTTTTCCCCCAATTCTCAGAAGTGAAATTACATGTTTAAGTAGTTGGATGTTAGGGAAATGTGATATACTAGAGGTTAAATTCTGTTTTATTAAATCACAAGTAGCATTCATTCCAGAAAGATACTAAAAATCCTAAAATCAGAAAGCAAAACGCCAGGAAAAAGAAATACCTGGGTATAAATTCTATACTTTATGTTTTATTCCTTTGTAGCTTTTTGCTTTAGTAATCTTTCTAAAGCACTAAAGATTTCTCAGTTTCTCATTTCTTCTATGACTTAGAAATTGAGTGTGCTGAACTGATAAAAATAATGTTATTGATGAAAGTGATTTTGCAATATGTGTTAGAAAAGTTTGAAAAGGAAAATTTTAGTCTTAAAAACAAGTGGAATTAGTCTTAAGATTTTGTTCAAGCAGAAAATCATTGTTATACCACAACTTGACAAGTAATTTTGCTGGAACTTCTTCAATAAAAAAGGTACTTTATGCTTGAAGCCTGGACACCAATCAACCTAGGGATAGAGGTTAGGATTCTTTATATTGCAAATGACACTGAATCTACCCTAAACAGACCCAGATGACTAAAAACCCGAGGCATATTTTGATTCTGGGGGCAAATGTGTCCAAGCTCCATTTCTGGATTCTGCTTCTTCTTCTTGCCTTTTTCCTCAGGCCCCTTCCATTCAGTAGCATCCTTTCCAACCTCTTGGCTCTAGATTTCATATTTTTATACTCTCACATCCTGGGGAGGAATGATCATAATTTTTAGGGAGCATTGGGGACCCGGACAAAGACCATTTCTTCCTGTCTGTGAGTTTAAGGTCATTGTGCATTTGGGGGAGGGACAGGACAGGGAAGGGGAAAGGAAAAAAGTCAAAGAAGGGAGGAGAGGAGGAGGACAAAAGGAAAGCAGAGTGCAAGCTTGTATCAGCTTTTCTCCAGAAATCCCAAAAAAAGGTATCTTTGTTGTGATGACCCTATTTAGGTTACATGCTTATCCTGAACAGTTCACCAATGTAAGAATAATTAGAATGTCTTAGAGCTAATGATTGGGAAGGAATAGTTATCCAAATGAGATTTAAGGTAGTGGATTGTAGAAGGAAGGGCTGGGCTAGTTGAATGACAAACCACATGTGCCCACTACAATAATAGTGGTTTGAACAATCAGCTGACTGAGTACAGGGATGGAATTAGATAAGTATGATGAATAGATTATTTATAATATTTTTATAATGATGCACACACTATTATTATGACATTTACTGAAAGAATGGTATCATGCTAATTTCCTCATCCATTTGTCATCTTTTTTAAGCTATTATTTTCCATTTGAGAATATAAATGAGAACTTATTAGTATATTAATAATAATAGTGATTATATTTCACTTGTCCAGAAGTTACATTCGGGGAACTTTACCCCTTAAGGAACCTAGAAGCACTAAGGACTTCTGAGAATTTAAAATAGCAATCAAAATTGCATTCATATGTGAACAACAAAAAAATTTCCTCATTTATTTTTAAATTTGGTCTCAATTCTAGCACATTAAATTCTTTGAATTACAAGTTTTCCAATAGAAACGAGGAGCAGAAATGCTATAGGAAATACAATGATGGCAGTGTGAAATGGCAAACAATGAAGGAAAAGACTAAAATACTACAAAAAACATTTTAAAAAGTTTCTAGCCTAAAAGTGTCTTGTCACTAAGGGAATGATGAAAAATACTGTGGAATATGCAGTTTAGATAAATCGGGTATACCAGTGTATTTAAATTTAAAAGACGGTGCACTCCATTAGTGTAAAAAGCAAGTTGTAGAACTAAATGTATAGCAAATCTCCTTGCTTACTCTAGTGTGTATATACAGCTATGTATAAAATTTGTATGTATTCTGAAGAGGTCCAGAAAGATATGCCCAAACTGTTTTACAGCAATTACCCCTGGGGAATGGGAGTGGGGGTTGGCAAGGGAAGGAACTTTTCCCTTACAGTTTTGAATTATCGAAGTCTTTTCAACAATTATATATTCTTTTTATAGTTTAAAACATTTTTAAGCAAAGAATGTGGTATACTTCAAAAGAGAATCTTGTAACAAATTATAAAATAGAAATTGGTAATTCTTAAGGTGAACTTCAGCAGTCTGGAATATTTAACTGTTCATAATAACTCGGGCTTCAAGAGTTTCAGAATGTCCAAGGTTTTACTAAAGTAAGAGCACTGCAATCAAATGGTAGGCGTGTTTGCCTTTCTGCTTTGTGACTGATAATAATCTTTATAATTTTCACTTACTTGCAAAAAGATTTGAACACTGCTTCATTGAAGCAAAAGTGGCAAGAACCCATAATTATATGATATGAAGAATATAATTTTGCAGTGAGAAAGTAGAGTTCATTATGTACAGATGCTCTAGAACAGTGATTTGCATCTTTTTTCTGTCCCAGCATCCTAATGATGACTCTCACTTGCAGTTATTCTTAACCAAGGCAGGGTTATTGGAAGATGTTGAGGAGTCCCAATAAGGACTAATTGGGAAGAGGCATGTCGAATATAACTTCAAACCACCTATTCTCTCCCCTCACTCTATATTGAGATCTGCTACTTCAGATGAACACTTAAGTAAATGATTAGATTATCAGCTGAGCTTTATAATATCTGTTTTGTCCAAAGGGAAGAGGTTATCCTTGTTTACTTCCTGTTTGATAGGAAAAATTCTTTTGGTTAACTCCCTCTTGTTTATGCTACTGCAGAGGACAGTTTCTTCAATAGTAGGCAGCTTTTTCCCCTCCTAAATAATTGTATTCACAATGTTAAACACTTAGATTTTAAACATACAAGGTATGGCAAAAGTAGGTTTACATTTGTGAGTAAGCAAAACACAGCATTTATTCTTTTTTTTTAATCCTCACTCAAGGACATTCTTACTGATTTCAGAGAGAGGGGAAGGGAGGGAGAGAAACATTCGTTGGTTGCCTCTAGTATGCGCTCTGATGGGGGATTGAACCCACAACCCTCCAGTTTACAAGACAGTGCTCCAACCAACTGAGCCATACCAGCCAGGGCAAGTCATTCTTACAATAATTTAGAATTTTGTCTTTGTATGGCAGAGATTAACTATAGTTTCTAAGTGGTGGGGGGCGGGGGAGAAGCTCTATATACAGGATAGATGTCAACTTTTTTTTCCTAGTAAAAATAATTATAGTATTAAGTTCTATCATAGAGATTGTTATGTGAAAGATATTCCCCCACGTCCCCCCAAGATCATTTCTATTTGGTTCAGATGTCGCACTGTGGTATACTAGAAGAGAAATAGACTGGATGATAGGAAGCCTATAGGCTACTCTTAACCACAGCCAAAATCTCTCCAGATACTTTGGATCTTAAGTTCAATTCTGTACCCTTGCAACATAGCTCGTACCTCTAGAGCTGAGTGAATATAAATTGAGTGAGTAAATAATTGAATGATCTGTGTTTTGGTTTAATTTAGAAATTAGTGCAGACAACTGTAATTGAACAATAAAATAAAAAAAAAGAAATTAGGGTCTCTGCCCATATGCCGTATTTTTTATCAAGTACTGCTTTCTATGTGTACTAGCATTTATGTCATACACAGTTGATCCTTTATTGTGCCAGTTTATTTATATGAAGATTTTTTTCAATTGACCCCTGCAGTTCAAACTTCCATTTTCAAGGGTTAATGGTACATCATTGTGATGAAGTTGCTGTTTTACTAACAGCTGTCCCAGATATTTAGGATAGGCTTAAATATAGAATAATCCAAATAATACTAGTCTCTATATTCTAGCCTTTTCTTTCTCATGCTTTTTTACCAGAATTTTCTATTTCTGTGTCACTCTGTTTAGTCTCAGAAGAACCCAGGGAGCTCATCTTTGTACTGACTTTCTGAAAATGGAGATTACTTTCATTCTTTGGTTGGCCATTGTTTAACTCTTAACTGCTATGGCCTCCACTGAGTTTTTGATCAACTGCTAAATGTAGTAAGCCTTAACAGTGGCATCTGGGTACAAGCAGAAGGAACTATTCCCCATATTTTGGGGTTTAGATTAAATTTCTTCACAGAGTTGGATTCCATGGAAACTTTTGTTCCTACCAGTCCCTATTAGATTGTTACTGAGCCCACCTGGCTATATATCTATTGTACAAGGTGACCAAATCGTATGCTTTGCTAGCTAAATAATTTTTGCATCTTAATTCTGGAGTATAATTCCTCTACTAAAATGTAGACCCCACAGAGAGGTAAGAGGTTTTTCTTTGTTCTAGGCACTGCTTTTATTCCTAGCTTCTAGAGCAATGCTTGGCACAAAGCAAGCACTTTTTTGGGGGGGAGGGGGTATTTTGTGAAAGAATACCGCCCCGGCCATCCCGTGGTATTCATCTCGGCTGCGGATGTTCATTAAACACACATAATATACAGAATCTATCATAATTCTATGGGGATACAGAGAACATGGCTACATCCTCTAGTGGGGAGAGCGCTGTTCCTTTGTCCCAGTGGGTTTTTATTGAGAAAGTAGACTCAGTTTGTGGATTCACAGTCTGGCAGAAGGGATCAAAGGGCACAGGTCACTTACAAAGATGCTAACAGAGGCCCTGTTGTGATTCCAGGCAGAGGTTGGAGTTTTATCATATGAAAGGATTACATGGTTCAAAGGCCTAGTTTTGGTTTCCTGTCTGTGCCTTCAAATTCTCTAAGTTAATAACATCCTCCAACAAACAGATCTCACAGGATCTTGCATATTCTATGTCCCAGGCCTGATTACCCTGGGGGTCTGCCATCTCCGGTCTGAGCTGCCCCTTTGGCTATTTGCCCTGAGAAGGGCAGGAGACAGAGGCAGCCAGGAGACTTGGATTTCTCACATCTAAGTACAAAGACTCAGGCTTAGAGGGGGCAGGGGTTGATGTCGATCACCTCTTCCTTTCCACAGCCCCTTCATTTCCACAGCCTCGTGAGTCTCATTCCAGAGGCCTTTACGTGGTCAGTACCTGTCTTAGGTCACCCCTCCCTTGAGGAGTCTTACCCGTTGTTGGTTAACTGATCAAGCATTAAAGGCCAAGCACCGAACAGGTAGTGTTCATGCCAGGGGAATAAGTTTTATCTCCTTAGTGGCTCCTGGTCTGGAGGCCTCTCACTCAGCCTAAGTCACAGGGGGTCTCAGCTTCCTGAGACCAGGCAGGGCGGTCCCCAACAGTATTTACTTAACATTTATATAGCATTTAATATATCAGTACTGTGTGAGTTCTTTTACACATATTAATACATTTCATTTTTATAAAACCCAATAAGATATCACTATTTTTTGCAAAAAAATTTAATTTTTATTTTTTACTTAATTTTTTAAAAAAATTATTTTTCAATTACAGTTGACATTCATTATTTTATATTAGTTTCAGGTTGTACAGCATAGTGGCTAGACAGTTACATACATTATAAACTGCCCCTTCCGATAATTCAAGTACCCACCTGGCACCAAATTGCTAACCTGCATTTGGGACAACTGGGTTTTTGGGTGTCCTTTTCATTTTGTATATGCTGCTGTCTCATTTAATCCTCCCAAGAGTTTGGTGATCTTTGTCACCATTGTATTGCTTGGACCTGTAGAGTACACAGTGCTTGCCTGGTGGTAAATGCCCAGCAGCAGACTTTGTGGAACGATGCAGCCAGTGAGCTCTGTCTACCGCTTTAGTAGTAAGGACATTTGAGCCTATCACCTCAACAAGAATTGTCAAGCTTATTCCTGATTTTTGTATTAAAATGTTTTCTTAAGTTAAAGGATGAAGCAGAACCTAACAAGTAAAATATAAAGTCTTAAGAAAGAAAATGATTTCTTTTTTCTTTTTTATTTATTGTTGTTCAGTTACAGTTGTCCTGCCTTTTTTCCCACTGCTCTCCCCAACCTCGTTCCCACGACCCCTACAGTCAATTCACCCGCATTGTTCGTGCCCATGAGTCCTCTGTTCATGTTCTTTTGCTTGCCCCTTCCCCTCCTTGTTATAGAAAATGATTTCTTCCCAATTGTGTTAAATATTTTGATAATGAGCTTTCCAGTGAAAAGGACTTAAAACCATAGTGTTTAAACAGCTAAAATGGGAGGTAGGTGGGGAGGGATGGGTGGGTGGGCTGGGATGGGAGTAAAGGACAGAAAACTATACATGAACAACGATTAAAATAAAATTAAAAAAACAGCTAAAAAAGTGATTTGGTTGTTAAATGGTGTTGGCTGTATAGATCACTTAGTTAATTTCTTAGCCTTTTCATAAAGCTTTGGATGCTTTTATGTCCAAATTATTTATTTGTGTAGGCATTTGAATTGTGTAGCAGTTAGTAAAGTGAGATAAAATGTTTATTTCATCATCTTATATGTAAAACATGGGCAAATCAGACAGATACAGATGCTTATTTGAATCTATGACTATGAAGGTGTTATATAATTCTCTTTTAAGACTCTAGTATTTAGAAAGAAAACAAGTTAACTTACAGAACAAAATTTGTTTCCTATCTTGAACATATCTGAAAATATTATTCTGAAAGATCTGCAGTTGCCTAGAAAACAAATTGTTATGCATATTTCATATATTGTTTATTTATAGACTAGGAAGCTGATACTTATACATTCATTGTCCCATGTACATTTTAGGTACATTGTACCTTTGACATGCTAAAGGTAAGGCAAAACTAGGAACTGGCATTTAAGAAATAAGAATAGATAGTAACTTTGTTTACCTTCATGTTTGCAGAAATTTGTTGGTTTTCTTTCTTTAGTCTCTCTTATTTCTTCTTATCATCTATTTCAGCATCTGCCACTGGTAGAAGTATAATAATTGAGAATGAACTATGTCCTTTTAGAAAACAAATATAATATTTTGAATTTGTTCTAATATCATCTGTGATAATCCCATTTTTTAACATTTAATGTTTTAAAATTGTGGTGAAATAGACCTAACACTGACTTTACCTAAAATCATTTTTAAGTGTACATTTCAGCCATGGTAAGTGTATTTATACTGTTACGCAGCCTATCTCCAGAACTTAATTGACTTTGGAAAAAAACTGGAACTCTACCTGTTAAATAACAACCTGCCATTTTTCCCTTCCTCCAGCCCCCAGAAATTCTACTTTGTGTTTCTAAGAATTTGTCTACTCTAGCTTATACCTTATAAGTGAAATCTTACATCCTTTTTTTGGGGGGGGGGAGGATAGCTTATTTCACCAAGCAGAGTGATGTAAGAGTTTATCCATGTTGGGACATGTGTTAGAATCTCCTTCCATTTCATTCCATTGAATCTAAATACCACTTTTTGTTTGTCTGTTGATGGACATTTGTTTTTTTTCTGCCTTTTGGCAGTTGTGGATAATGATGCTGTGAACATGAGTGTACAAATATCTGTTTGAGTATCTGCTTTCAACCCTTTTTGGGTCTATACCTAGAAGAGGACTTGCTGGACCATATGGTAAATTATATTTTAATTTTTTGGAGAACTACCGGTAGATACTGTTTTCTGCAGTGGCTGAGCTGTTTTACATTCCTATCAGTAATATACAAGGGTTTCAATTTTTCCACATCCCTGCCAACACTCATTTTTTGTTTTATTTTAGTAATAGCCATCCTGATGGGTGTAAGAGATCTCATTGTAGTTCTGATTTGCATTTTTTTTAAGGATTAGTGTGTTGAACAATTTTTTTCATACGAGGTCTGTGCAGGAGGTATCCAGCCATTTAATATGAAAAATATAGATATTTATTGAAGAAGATAGAAGATACAGGATACATAGGACATAGGACAATAATATTGCCTCAGTTCCCTTCAAAGTAGGCACGTTGGGACCTTACACAGTTCTCTAAATCACCATCAGCTGCTCTGTCATATTTTTCTGAATCTCCTCAATGGTCTGAAATCTCTTCCCTTTCAAAGGTGATTCTAGTTTTGGGAAAAGCCAGAGTCACAGGGTACCAAATCTGGGCTGTAGAGGGGCTGAGTCACCTGGGTGATTTGATGTTTCGCCAAAAATCTCTGCACAAGACATGATGCATGAGCAGGTGCGTTGTCATGATGAAACTGCCAGTCACCAGTTGCCCATAGCTCTGGCCTTCCAAACCATCTGAATAGTTTCTGCAGAGGAACATTCAAGCTTAATGCAAAATTTGATGCAGATTTGTTGCTGCAGTGAGTCAGTCATTGTGAATGTGACAGACACACAGCACACATGCTAACTCAATTGTATCTGCTGCCCCCACTGACTGTGTACAACAGTGAAGTCATCATTGTCCACGCACGTCCAGTGTCCTTGGCCGCCACGTTACATCAGTGTTGTGCAAACTGTTTTTGTTATACTAATGGCTGAACTTTGGATAGATTGTTTGCCTATTGTATATCTTTGGAGAAATGCTACTCAAAGTTATGGTCTATTTGTTAATCAGGTTATTTGTTTTCTTGTTATTGAGTTTTAGGTGTTCTATATATATTTCAGGTTTTTACCCCTCAGCATATGTGTGATTTGCAAATCCATTCTCCCATTTGATTGCTTGCCTTGTCATTCTGTTAATTGTGGACTTTGATACTCAAAAGTTTTAAATTTTGATGTCTAATTTATTTAGTTTTCCTTTTGTTACCTGTGTTCTTGGTGTCATATTCAAGAAATCGTCAACAAATCCTATGTCATGAAGCTTTTCCCCTGTTTTCTTTTAAGAGTTTTTATAATATTAACTCTTATGTTTTGAGTTAATCTTTGTATGTGGTGTAAGATAAGGAAAGGTGCAGCTTCATTCTTTTGTATGTAGGTAGCTTGCATGTATGTAAAACAATAATGTTTTATTACTACCAGCACGAGGGTTCTGCATGGGGTGGTGTGTGTGCTAGGCTCAGGTTTTGCGTGGTTTGAGTAGATGGTGATCGGGAGGCTGGAAGGAAAGGGGTTGGGTCTGGAGGTCAGCTCCAAGAGCTCCTCAGGTATACTTCTGGGAACTGGTAAAGCAGTCATGGAGAGTATTGCCATACTGCTAGTAAGATTAAGAAATTCTTGCAAATATAGCCGCCTATCACAGTTGAGGTCCAATTTCTTCAGCATGCTATCCAGGACACAGGTTCTTCTGGTTCTTTGTGAAGGCAGCCAGGTCTGTATTTGTGAAGGTTAGGAACTCAGTCTTGGAGAGTTTGTAGCTGTTACCATCCTTTTCAGCATAGTTCTGGAAAACAGCAGTCAGAGACTTGATGTGACACTTGGTAGGGCTAAACACTTTTGCCATGTCAGAGTGGAGTAAGGCATGGAGTCTATGAGTGGTTAGTGGTGCCTGTATGTGGATATCTTCTACGTTTAATTTTTCACTATATGAGAAAAGGTTCATGGCTGTAAGTGATTGAAAACCCATTTCGAGATAGTTTAAATATAATGGGAAATTTATTAGCAAGAGAAATATATGTGTTAAATTTGTTATGGATTTGATTTTTTAATTGAGCTTAAGAAGTTGAATAGTTATACTGCTGGAAAGCCTGAGGCACTCATGCATCTGGGTCACTGGGAGAAAAGTCAGTGTCTGAAACACAGAGCCCTTTGCTGTTGTCTTTCTCTTTTGGCTTCTTCTGGTGGATTGGCTTTGTGCTTTCAGTGCAGGCTGCTTTCTTCATATGGCTGGAAAACACAATCAGCAGCAGTGCCAGATTTATGTCTCAGAGTCAGCTCTCATACTGGCCTCAAAGCTGTATTGGGTCCAAAGACTTAAAAATTCCAGGAAGAAAACTCCTTGCCCCAGCTAGATTGTTTTCTACTTCTGGATCACTTAACTGAGCCCCACAAATAAGGCCATTTGTATTAATCTGGCAATTCCTGTTAACTGTTATATATAGGGAGGGCACTTAAGAAAAGGGATAATATTCAATCTTAGGTACCTAATATTACCCTTTTGCCAGAAGAAATACTATGATTTGTATTCCATTTTACAAATAAATACGATATTGATCACCTGTTAAACAGTAATTAGAACTCGGAGCTCCTCAAATCATGACAGGTTAAAAATATATAGAGGTGATTTTCAGCCTTTAAGATATGTTGAGATCATATACTCTATTATTTAAAAATGCAGTTTTAATAAAAATGAATTAAAATTTTAAGAAAAAAAATTTTTAAATTTTTAAAAAAGATTTTGTTTTTTTTAAGATTTTATTTATTTTTATTTTTAGAGAGGGAAGGGAGGGAGAAAGAGAGAGAGAGAAACATCAACATGCGGTTGCTGGGGGCCATGGCCTGCAACCCAGGCATGTGCCCTGACTGAGAATCGAACCTGCGATGCTTTGGTTCACAGCCCGCGCTCAATCCACTGAGCTATGCCAGCCAGGGCAAATTTTAAGAAAATTTTTGAAATATTTTATATTGAAAAATTTCACTAAAACCAAAAATAAATATAACCCATAGGCAAAGACAGTGGGGTGGGGGAGGATTGAATGTGGGAGATGGGGGTGGGGAGAGTAATGGGGGGAAAACGGGGACAACTGTAACTGAACAGTAAAAAATAAAAAAATATAAATATAAAACTAGAGTGAATAAAAAAGATTAAAATCAATTTAAATGTAAATTAAGTAGTATGGTATATTTAATATCACACATACAATTAGGATAGTTGTATATGTAGAATACTGTAGTCTTTGGAGAAGCCAATTACATTTAGAAGCCTCTCAGACCACTTAAGATGCAATGTTAACTTTTCGTATCCAGAGTGCATGATCCTAAGATACTTAGAAAACATAGATGAAACACACACATAAAAATAAAGCACCAACATTCCTTGGCCAGTGTTACTCAGTTGGTTTGAGCATCATCCCGCAACTGAAAGGTTGTGGGTTTGATTCCCCGTCAGGGCGCATACCTAGGTTGCAGTTCATTCCCTGGTTGGGACACATATAGGAGGCAACAAATTGATGTTTCTCTCTCCCATCAGTGTTACTCTCTCTCCCTTTCTATCCCCCTCTCTCTCTCTAAAAACAATGAAAAAAATGTTCTTGGGTGAGGATTTAAAAAAAAAGTAAATAAAAGTAAAGTACCAGTATATCTATGATATCTATTACAGTTTCTACAATATGTACATTGTATGTGTATAAAACTTTGTTTCAATTCCTGATTTATAACACCCTATTAAAAAGCACACTTTACATATAAACTGCTAATATAATTGGTTACTTGGAGAGTCTTTGGACTTAGTAGAGAGGAAAAGATTTTGAAAAAAGAATAGCCTAGGGGAAATAATACTAAGGACAGGTTTTTTTTTGAGAGAGATGAATTGTCTAACATATTTTTAGTTCTGGAGGAACCTAAATGATTTACCCTTACATACAGGGTGGGGCAAAAGTAGGTTTATGGTTGTTTGTAGTATAATAACAATAATTAATAAATAATAATATAAGAATAAACTGTTTCATGTACTCACAACTGTAAACCTACTTTTGCTGAGCCCTGTATTTGAGACAAGCCAATCTGATTTATTTGACTTATTAAGCATATTATATTAAAAATACAAAGCAGGGATTTGTGGGTGAATTAGCCATTCAAGCCTTGATAGGAATTTTTGATGACTTTAGATTGTTTTCTTAGAAGGCCCAACTGAGATTGGCTGCTTCGAGGAGATAAATTTTTTTTGTATGTTTTTATCATCTTTTATCAACCCCCTCGGTCCCCCAGTACTAAAAGAGTATATGAGATCTGTCCAGATGGGGTATCCAGCCATGTGATATGAAAAATAGAGGCATTTATAAAGAGGATACAAGAAACACTGTACATGGGACAGTGGTGCCTCAGTCCCCTTCAAGGTAGGCACTTTGGGACCACACACAATTCTCCTAGTTGCCATCAGCTGTCTTGTTTTATTTTCCTGAATCTGATCAACGACTGAAATCTCTTCCATTTCAAAAGTGATTTTAGTTTTGGGAAAAGCCAGAAGTCTCAGGGCTCAAATCTGGGTGGTAGCAGGGCTGAGTCGCCTGGATGATTTGATGTTTCACCAAAAAACTGCACGAGACATGATGCGTGAGCAGGCACGTTGCTGTGATGGAGCTGCCAAACACCAGGTGCCCATAGCTGCGGCCTTCTGAATCATCCGAATGGTTTTTGTGGAGCACTATTCAAGCTTAATGCAAAATTTGATGCGGATCCGTTGCTTTGTTCACTCAGTCATTTTGAATGCAACAACCACACAATACACTTGCTCACTCAGTGGAGTCTACCTCCCCTACTGACTAGTAGTACAGTGAAGTCATGATTGTTCATGCATGCGTGTTCTAGTCCACTCTCCTTGGCTGCTAGGTTTCTATGATGTTGTGCAAACTGTTCTTGTTATATTAACAATGGCTGGACTTTTTCTGGGCAGACCTTGTATGATCATTGTAACAGTTTAAAGCATTCTTGTTTTAGAATTTATTCAATCCTCACCGAGGATATCTTTGATTTTAGAGAAAGAGAGGAAGGGTTGGGGAGAGAGAGTGCAAGATAAACATGATAAACACTGATATGAGGGAGAAACATCAATCAGTTGCCCCTCTTAAAATCCCCAACTAGGGATGGAACCTAACCCTCTGGTGTACGGAGCAACACCCCAGTCAAATGAGCTACCCGGCCAGGTTGTTTAAATTCAAGTCCCTTCCCAGATTCTCTCCCTAGAAATAATTACTAATTAATAATTTGTTGTACCTTTTTTTTTTTTCCAGAACACATGTTTTTCTAGGATAGAAATTTTG
This sequence comes from Tonatia bakeri, assembly GCA_004024845.1. Lineage (NCBI taxonomy): Eukaryota > Metazoa > Chordata > Mammalia > Chiroptera > Phyllostomidae > Tonatia > Tonatia bakeri. The sequence continues at coordinate 49,774 of PVIA01003094.1, forward strand.
ATTTGGTGGAATACCAGAAGAACATTTTAGAGTGTGCTGTAGTTTTCTAGTGTCAGGATTGGCTTGGATGGAGTCTTTAGTGGCTTGTGTATGGTTTCTGAGGGCTCTGGAGACTTTGGGTTTGTGAAGAGTTATTAATAGCTAGGTGACTTTTACATAAAGAAAGACCAGAGTGTTTTTAAAAAATTGTTGAGGGCTAACTGCATTTTCAAAAGGTAAAGGTAAAATTACTTTTTTTTCCTTTTGCAATATATGTGTTCTTCCTCCTAGAAGCTAGAGTTCAAATTAGTATTGTTTATGTCATATTTAAGCTATGCTATGACTTTGGTTAATCTCTATGGTAGTCATAATTTTTTCAGGTGTCAGAATCTCAACTGTGATTGGTTTAAGCAAAGAAATTTATTGGATTATGTGACTATCAAGTCCAGGGATCTGGGTATTAAAGTGTTGAGAGCCCTAGCTGGTGTGGGTCAGTGGATTGAGTGCCAGCCTGCAAACCAAAGGGTCGCCATTTTGATTCTCAGTCAGGACATGTGATAGTAGGGGGCGCACGAGAGGCAACCACACATTGATGTTTCTCTCCCTCTTCTCCCTCCTGTCCCCTCTCTCTAAAAATAAATATATGAAATCTTTTTTTAAAATTTAAGAGGAAGAAAGTTTTTTCTTGGTTTTGCTTTACTTTCTGTTGATTATATTTTGAAGTAGCCTTTTCCCACATGGTGGCTAGGATTATGCCTATTAATTTAACTTAAGCAGAAAGAGAATATGTATTCCCAAGAGTTACAACACAAATATTGGGATTGACTTTTATTGGTCCTGGTCTCTGATTGAATCGTTTTCATGCCAATGAGGACTCTAAATTCTCACAGTTTGGTCCAGAAAGTGCACTGTTTTGATTGGTTGGAATGGAACCTCTCTGATTGGTCACTGAAGATGCACCTCTGTGGCTGAATGGGGAAAGTCTCAATGCTTTGGTTGAAATAGGATTCTAGGAACTCCTTTATAAGGGTTGGCTCAGCCAGCAGGAACCCAGTGCAGTCTTCCTGAAGTTCAGCTTTCATGAGAAGCCCCTGTTTAGCAATAGCTGCTAGGATCCGTTTCTAAATTTGAGCTCAGAAAGCCACCAGGAGTCCTTCTGAACAGGTACATTCATTCCCAGGTCACCAGTAGGTTTTTTTTTAAATTGTCCTCATATATGTTGACTCTTACTTACATGTGTATCTTGATTGTAGAAGTTTCTTCAAGTCCCAGTTTTTGCTACAGTTTTCTATTGTATATTTTTGTTTAGCTGTTCTGTAGGAGCACTGACCTTCAAGTAAGAGTCCTTATACAATAAATTTGGAAAAAGGATTCTAGAGCTTAGTGACTGTAAACATTCTTGTGAATTTTTTGGTCTTCCCATTCATGATTGAAAGATGTTGCATTAGCTTCAGTTATCCTGTCCTTACACATCTGTATCCAAAGCAATAAAAAAGTATGAAGATGGGGCTGCTTCTTGTTACTTTTCCCCTTTTTATTTATAAAAATTATCATGAAAAGTTTTTAAAAGAATTAATTAGGAAATAGAATCCATAGGACTTTAACACCTTATGGTGGGAGAAACTTGACAAAGTATAGGATGATTGGCAAATTTTGGTGAATATCCTTTCTTCCCTCCCCCCCTCCCTTCCCCTTCCCTCTCCCCTTCACCCTCCCCCTCCCTCTGCCTGTAGTGCAGGTGTGTTCCTCTGCTAAGCAGGAAAAAAACTGATTACCTCCTTTTAAATTTAATAGCATGATCAACCATATTATTATGATTATACTTATATAATAAAAACAAAAAATAACATTTCTTTCTACTGTAAACTGTAAACCTACTTTTGTCCCACCTTGTATTTAAGACAAGCCAGTCTGAGATTTATTTTACCCAGTAAGCATACTATATTAAAAATGCAAAGTAGGGATTTGTAGATATAATTTAGCTATTCAAACCTTGATTTGAATTTTTGATGACTTAGACTGTTTTCTTTGGCGTCAGTATTTTTTAAAAATGTAAGTAATGAACCTATATTATGTTAATGGTTGTAGATGATCATATTGCTCTTAATTGTTTTATATCATTAAATTCTTGATTTAATGAAATTGTAAAGTTTTAAAATATTCAATTTCAACAACAGTATTTCTTACAAACTTTTAAAAATCTTTTTTCTATAGAAATTTGGTTAAGAAGTACTGTCCCAAACGTTCCTCCAAGGATGAAGAGCCAAGGTAAATTATATACTTGTTTATTATTGCATATTAAATTTTTTAAAATTTCTGTTTAGTAAAGTAAATCATTATGTTGTTAGCTTTTCATAAAGATTTTTTAAAAGTTTGTCTTAATACCTGGCTGGTGTAGCTCAGTAGATTGAGCGTGGGCTGTGAACCAAAGGGTCACCGGTTCGATTCCCAGTCAGGGCACATGTCTGGGTTGCAGGCCAGGTCCCCAGTGGGGGCCACCTGAGAGGCAACCACACATTGATGTTTCTCCCCTCTCTTTCTCTCTGCCTTCCCCTCTCTCTCAAAATAAATAAATAATTAAAAAAAATAAAACCTTAAAATTTTTTTAATAAGTTTGTCTTAATAAAAACGTCAGTGTTTATGAAAGAGGGAACTATTGTTTTTATTCTTATATGAATGAATACTTGAATACTGAAACTTGATAATAGTTTTCTAGAATAATTGATGTGTGGGTTTCCAAGTAAGGTGTGGATTAGGACCCCACTTGAGTAATTTAGTATCCAGAAGAAAAGAGTATTTTTTTTCATACTTTATTTTGTAGTTGTCAGCTTGTTGGCTTCCTGCTTTTACTCTTCTAGATAGTAAAATAATTTGGCTGGCTGGTTTAAAGGGATAATGAAAAGGAGCGTAATTTTAGAACCCTGAGGTAAGTTTGAATTGCCTGTGAGCTTGTAACAGTCTTAAACAGGGATATGTTGCTGTAAAATGCAGAAACAGAAAGACTAGACTTAAACCACACAATTTTGTGTATAATATCAGTTGTTAGGATACTCACGTTTGGTATTAATCCAGTCCTGTCTGAGCTGTTTGCCTTCAGTTGTTTAAGTACGTGTGCTCAGGCAGTATGGTCAGAGTAGATCTATGCGTAACATACAGTGATTCTCTTTGTTTCTCTCCTCTGCATGCACATTTGCCCTTATTTTTGCCCCTTCTCCCCCTCTCTGGTGCCAACCATAATGGTCCTTCACTTCCATTCAGGATGTGGGCAGGCATACAGGCAGCTATGTCCAGAGCTGATAGCAAAGTTGTTTTGTAGGACAGCCATCAAGATGCGTTTGCAGGGTATAATTGGCAAGTTTTGTCCTGGAAAACAAGCACATCAGCTCTGCAACAGGTTCAGTGGCCAAGTCTAGGAGTCCAACCAAGTTCATTCCCAGGGTCAGGCCAGCCAATTGGCAACTTAAGAGATTTCAGTATGCCTTAATAGCCTGCAGGTAGTATTCTTAATATTTTTTGACCCCAAATATCCCTGTATTTATAAATTAAGACTACATGAAGATACACAAATATCTACAACTGGAACTTAATGCAGGATTGTTTCCTTATGAAGTTAATTTAGAGCTAGTAGCTAAGATTTAGGTTGAGTATGTTAAAATTTGTCAAGTGTCTGGCTCAATCCATACTTCACAAACCACATTTGTAATGAAAATAAAAATAAATTTCACTGTTTTTAAATATGTTTTTGTCAGGTTTACCTCGTGTGTAGCCTTTTTTAACATCCTTAATGAGTTAAACGACTATGCGGGACAGCGAGAAGTGGTAGCAGAAGAAATGGCGCACAGAGTTTATGGTGAATTGATGAGATATGCTCATGATCTGAAAACAGAAAGAAAAATGGTAATTATCATTTTTTTATTTACTTATAATGATATAGGAAACATTTTCACACAAAATAATTATGTTGCTTTTAAACATAAAATATATTCAATATAAATGAATTTTCTATTTCACTATATTTCTTCTAGCTAAAATTACCACTAGGTACTCTTGTTAATTAGTGATCCTTTTGGTAAACTATACAGGCTAAATCTAGTCTCCTGCCTGTTTTTGTTTTGTAGTTCTCATGTGCTAAGACTGGTTTATACATTTTTAGATAATTGAAACGGAAATCAAAATAAGATATTTTATGATGTGAAAATTATGTGAAATTCAAATTTCAGTCTTTTGGGAACAGAGCTACACTCATTCATTTGTTTTGCTTTTAGCTGCTTTTGCATTACATTACAGAGTTGAATATTTGAATGTTTGCAACAGAGATCATGTGGCTTGCAAGGCCTAAAATATTTGTGATCCTTTTTAGAAAATGTCAACCTGTATTCAAGACAGCCATGTATTTTCTAAAAGATTATATGTGTCTTAAAGGTTGTATTTAAAGTATTCAAATAATATTTTATAAAATATATTTTAGAGAGTTTTCTTTACTAAAATCTCTTGTTAAATTTCATAAAGTTATATAATTAGTATCTTGAAAGAAATAAAGTGAAAAAACTTTGTGAGACTTTAGGCTTTATTTAAATGTGAACTTTGTTTTGTTTCCTTTGTGTTTTTGGTTATGATCTTCAGCATCTTCAAGAGGGACGAAAAGCTCAACAGTATCTTGACATGTGCTGGAAACAGATGGATAATGTGAGTTACAGTTTTCACGGTTAACATAAAATTTTGTAGACTTGTTTAGTCCTACATTTTCTTATGCTTTATATCTATTTGAGCTTAATATTTCTTTTTTTAATATGTTTTATTGATTATGCTATTACAGTTGTTCCATTTCCCACCTTCACTCCCCTCCACCCTGTGCATCCCCTCCCACCCACATTCCCCCCTTTAGTCCATGTCCATGTGTCATAAGTTCTTTAGCTTCTACATTTCCCATACTATTCTTGCCTTCCTCCTGTCTATTTTCTGCCTACCATCTATGCTACTTATTCTCTGTACCTTTTCCTGTTCTCTCCTTTTCCCACTCCCCTGTTGATAACCCTGCATGTGATCTCCATTTCTGTGGTTCTGTTCCTGTTCTAGTTGTTTGCTTAGTTTCTTTTGGTTTTGTTTTAGGTGTGGTTGTTAATAGTTGTGAGTTTGCTGTCATTTTACTGTACATGTTTTTTTATCTTCTTTTCTTAGATAAGTCCCTTTAACATTTCATAAAATGAGGGCTTGGTGATGATGAACTCCTTTAACTTGACCTTATCTGAGAAGCACTTTATCTGCCCTTCCATTCTGAATGAAAGCTTTGCTGGATAGAGCAATCTGGGATGTAGGTCCTTGTCTTTCCTGACTTTGAATACTCCTTTCCAGCCCCTTCTTGCCTGCAAGGTTCCAGCTGACGGTCTGATTGGAACTCCTTTGTAGGTTACTGTCTCCTTATTTCTTGCTGTTTCTAGAATTCTCTCCTTCATTTTTACCTTGGCTAATGTAATTATGATGTACCTTGGTGTGTTCCTTCTTGGGTCCAACTTCTTTGGGACTCTCTGAGCTTCCTGGACTTCCTGGAAGTCTATTTCTTTTGCCAGAATGGGGAAGTTCTCCTTTATTTTTTGTTCAAATAAGTTTTCAATTTCTGACTCTTCATCTTCCCCTTCTGGTACCCCTATAATTCAGATGTTGGAACATTTAAAGATGTCCTGGAGGTTTCTAAGCTTCTCGTTTTTTTGAATTCTTATTTCTTCATTCTTTCCTGTTTGGTTGTTTCTTTCTTCCTTCTGGTCCACTCTATTGTTTTGAGTCCCAGTTTCCTTCCCATCACTATTGGTTCCCTGTGCATTTTCCTTCATTTCTCTTATTGTAGCCTGCATTTTTTCATCTAATTTGCGACCAAAATCAACCAATTCTGTGAGCATCCTGATCACCAGTGTTTTGAACTGTGCATCTGATAGGTTGGCTATCTCTCGGTCACTTAAAATGATGGGTTCTGGGGCCTTGATTTGTTCTTCTGTTTGAGCCATCTCTCTCTTTTTTTTGGGGGGGGGGTCTGGTTGCACCTGTTACAGTAAGGGGTGGAGCCTTAGGTGTTCACCAGGGCGGGGCACCCGAGTCACTGGGTTGTGACGTTGTATGTGGGTACGGGGTCCGAAAGGGAACAATGGCAGTTGCTCTGTTCTCCGTGGGACCTCAGTTCCCTCTGCTGCTTCCCCCAAGCAAACTGGGCCACTCTGGTGCCAATTCCCGTGTGGGTGGGCTTGTGCAAGCCGTGGGACCCTCCAAGGACCTCCCTGTGAGGCTGGGTGTCTCTCCGTGTGCCTCAACTCCCACAGGTGACCTCAATCAGTGTCCCGAGGCTCTTTTTTTTCCAGCTCTGTGATCCTGGGTTGCGTGTACTGCCTTGCTTTACAATTGCTGCCTCATTGGGCCTGCTGGTTGCTGGTTGCCTCCCCTGGGCCGGGGTCTGCCAGCTGCTGCCTGCGCACTCAGGGTCCACCGGCTGCGGTCTTGCGTGCCCCAGATGCCTTACACACCCGGTCCCACCGCTCTCTGCTCTCCGCCCTGCGACCTGCACCTGGCTGCTTGTCTCCGCCCCTCCTAGCGGTCTGCATGAATGGGTCTAATTCAACTTCTTGGTTGTCCGACTTCCATTCAGATCAACTTTCTGTCAATTCTGGATGTTATTCTGTTTCTAAATTGTTGTTGTTCCTATCCTGGTTGTGTGTGGAGGTGTGGTGCGTCCACCTATGCCTCCATCTTGGCTGGAAGTCCTGAGCTTAGTATTTCTTAGTGTATTATTCATAATTTGACGTGCGTAACTAGAGAATGAGATCATTTGGATTCTATACTTGTACCAACTATAATATTCACATATATGCAAACAATTTAGGAAGATTCTTTTTGACTTTGTATTAGTTATTGTACTGTAAAATATTGGTAGGGGGTAGAAGTAATAGGGAACAGTGATATGTCTTAGAAGACCATTTGACTGATGCTGAAAGGACTTAGATTTCTAGTTCTGTCTTTTACTTAGCACCTGATTTTTGTTGACTTTATTTTTTATATATGAAAAATGAAGAGAGGACTAGATTATATAAAATGTTTCTTCTAGCTCAGTGATTCTGTAATAATAAATGTTCCTAATACCAGGCTGCTGGTCATAGACCATCTCTTTGTAGGAAATAAAATACTCCATAAGTTGGGCAAAACTATGGGCAAAAACAATGATATTTTCTTTAAAAAATTTTGCAAGGATACTTGCTAATGTGGCTTTTTTTAAAAAAAAAGTTCTGGCATACAATTACTTGATGAACAAGATTCTACCTGGAACATTGTCTCCTTTACTTAAAATGCTCTACTACATGCTGTGCTGTAGTATAAGATTAATACTCCTTTGAACCCTCAGATTAACAAGCAGTTTAATCTTTACTTGCATAATTTTATGGATACTGTATTCCTTGAAAATTAAGCTGAAGGGAATTTTTTCATGTTAAATTAATCAATTTAGTTTGCGGTTCTAAAAAGGACTTTTAAGTTTGATGTTAAAAATAACTCATAGATATATGTACTGTTTTGAGCCATTTTTCCTTTTTCAAAAATCTATAAAATTTCTAAATTTCTAAAAATCTCTGCTATATAACTGTTATTGATGTAAGATTCTAATCAACAGTGCTGATTGAGAATTCTTAGGTATATTAATAGTCTGTCTTTATTTTTGTTTTGCTCTTCTTTTTAATTGGTTTCAGCAAGACTTTTAGGGAGTGTGTACATTTATTAAATTTTAAATTGCCTTAACTAGCATGTTTAGTATCTGCCACCCAGTGAGTATGTGTGTTTGTGTTTTCATTTGCACACAAAAAAAATAGATTCCTACACTCATGAGTCATTGGTTCTTTTAAAAACTGCTGTTGGCTCAAATCATTCCTGTTAGTATGTGTTGACTTGCCTTTAGAACAGTTGATATTTATTAAGCCATAAGAATGAAACATCAAAAAATGTAGGAGAGATTTCTTTAAGGCATTAACAATATCATGAAATAAGGTAAGTTTTACTCAATTCATGTTTATTGAAGGCATCCTTGACAGGTACTGGGTCCAGGAGTACAAAAGTATATGTGACATGGTTCTTGTTTTCGTGGAGCCTGCATCCAGTGAGGGAGGCAGAGGAGAATAATTTCTGTGCATTATGTAGAAATATGTGCAGAATCCCGTTTCCTAGTAACATGTCTTCCTGCTTGATCAAGAAAATGAAACTGTAAAATTCTTAACATGTTCAAGTAATGGAGGAGATTTAAAGAACTGGGAGAGACAGGTTGAATTAGTGACAGAGTATTGAAAATTGAAAAAAATTAAAACATAGTTATTTACCCCAGGAAAAACAAAACAGGCAGCACAGACATTTAAGATTCAAGTGCATGAGAGATTGGCATGTGAAGATCTTGAAGGAATGATCTGATTAGGAGGATAGAAGCATCAGAGATGACAGGTCTGTCAGTTTGGGCAGCTCCAAGTAAATAGGTCACGTAAGTTATAAGAAGAGGGCTTAAAAATGGAGCAGTTTTAGAGGTGGTCAGTAATTCAGTGGTGCCACAGAGGCTGCTGCTTTTTTCTTTCTGTTCACTTTGCCATCTTGATCATGTTGGGTTTTTTCCTGAGGATTGTCCCTTTCGGTCAGTAGTTGACTCAAGCAGCCAAGCCCCACATCCTCATTCAGCTGCACACAAAAGCATGAAAAAGGGAGCATATCTTTTGCAACTGTCCCTTTTTATCAAGGAAGGAAAACTTTTCCAGAAAACCCCCAGCAGACTTCTTTATGGGTGTCTCTGCCAGGATTAGATAACTTGACTATACTCCAGCTGTGGGAGGCTGGTAAAGCAAGTATTGGCTATTTTCAGCCTCTATACAGGAAGGTGAGCTCCTCTAAGAAAGGATGGGGGAGAAGTAGCTGTTAATTAGTCTGCCACATAAAGGATAAAGAATAGGACCTTGTCCTGGCTGGTATGGCTCAGTGGATTGGGCACCGGCCTGCAAACCAAAAGGTTGCTGGTTCAATTCCCAGTCAGGACACGTCTCGGTTACAGGCCAGGTCCCCGTTTAGCAGTGTGTAAGAGGTGACTGATTGATGTTTCTCTCTCCCTGTCTTTCTGCCTCTTTTCCCCTCTCCCTAAAAATAAATAAAATATTTAAACAAAAAGAAAAAAAGAATGGAGGATCTTTTCTGGAGTATATTCCTATGTCATGTAAAGATATAGGATGTCTCAGGGAAGGGGTATGTTAAATATTGTACTAGTGATTCTCTTCCTGTTGCAAGGAAATTATTAGGTAGGTTTTTTCCACCAATAATAAGAACTAGTATAAAAATACTTTTGTATATAAGTAGCCTCAAATTGCACCAAAAATAATAGCCTGTAGCTACTCAATTTGAAAACAGCTTTGACCTGAGTTTCAGAGAATTAAATGTGGAAATGTAATTCTAATCTTAGGCAAGTGACATTCTGTATATTACTCATATTCAGATTTATGTACTTTGAATAAATTGTGCCTCATTTGATGGCTCATACTAGTCAAAATAGTAAGTACATTTAAAGAATTTGATAAAACATTTCTGAGCATATGTATTTGATGAAATTATAGTTATGTTTGATTCTAGATATATAGTGAACTGAGCTAACTCAAAAGCCACTGGCTACAAATACCCAGATGTAATAGTTGAAATATTGTTATTGATTTTTAAGCTCTTAGCAGAGCTTATCTTAAACCTCTAACTCCTAGAAACGAAGGGTAAACTAAAATGTAGCCAGAGCAATAGGTGTATGAGTGATACAGTGGCATTTGAAAAATGGGGGCAGAGGTTTTGGGGTATAGTAAGTTATAGGACCTTGCTAAGGACTTCTGTATTAATTCTCATGTAGAAACAGATTAGATTTTAGCTCTGTATATTGGGGAGAGTTGGAATTGAAACTCCTGCATAACATTTGAAATTTTGAAGGACTAAACCTTTTTATGAAAGGTGGAACTCTGCCTGCTGGCCAAGGGAAAAATTAGAGAAACTTGCTTTCTGAAGGTCAAAGGAAGGATGGCAGATATCATGTAAGAAACTTAAACCTTCTTCTTTGTAGTTAGATTTGGAATTCAAATTTGCACCGTCTGTATAGTTTCATAGCCCTCAAGACAAGAAATTGACTTCAGAACTGGTTCTAATAAAGGGGTTAGGTAAATGGAAAATATTGACATTCTCTGCTTTCTTCTGAGCAATTCTCAGAAGGTAGGTAGCAAGGCATATATTTTCCAGGCAAGAAATTGGAAGAATCTTGTCTGGGGAATCTAACCAGCTTGAGAGGACATGGCACAGTAGGTATGGATACCAGGGTTTCTCCAAGAAAACTGCCTAGCCATGAAGAGTTGTCTTGACACAAACACTAACAAAAACTGATGAGCAAAAAAAGGTTTTAAGTAAATTTGTGATTTTGGTTGGGCCAAGGGTCAGACATGCCAGCTAGAGGAAAAGACCCCACCTGCAGAGCTTTCATTTGGCTTTTTAAATAAGAGCGGATAGGCAAGGATCCCTAGGCATTTAAAGAAAACATCTAATGTAAACACCAAAGATAATCTGCAGATAAAAAAACAACTTTGAAACAATGACTATGAAAGGAAATAGGAATCAAAAACCAAAAATAAAATGCCCAAAAGTATTACTAATAGTCTCAAAAATATTAGAGAAGCTATTATACCCATGAACTAAGGAACAAAATACTATTTAAAAGGAATGTACAAAGAACGTAAAAGAACTTTTATGGCAGAAATGGAAAAACTCACTTGAAACAACAAAATTGAAGAAATCTTGCAGGAAGTAGGGCAAAATGACACAGATTGAAAATATAAGAAAAATAGGAGGACTCAACCTATAGGTTCATTTTCAGAATAATAAGCATCCTAAGAAAAAAGAAAACAGAAAATAGAAAGACAAAAGTAATTCAAGAAAATTTCACTAGAACAGAAACACATGTGTTTCTAGATGAAAAGAATTTTCAGAGTGCCCAGCACAGTGGAGTCACAGCCAAACAATATCTTCATGAAATTTCAGAACAGTTATGAGAGGGAAAAGATCTTATAAGTCTCCATACAGGAAAAAGAAAACAGATAATAAACATGTTTTATGCAAAGGATCAGGAAGCTAGAAAAGAATGGAGTAGTACTTTTTTACGTTTCTGAAGGAAGACAATTTTCTATTCAAGAATTTCATTCCCAGCCAAATTTTATCAATTAAAAGTGATATTGAAGGCATTTTTCAGCCGTGGAGGCTTAAAAAATTATCTTCCGTAAACTTTTTAGGAAGCTACTGCTGAATGTGTTTCAGTGAAATAAGGAAATGAACCAAAATAGGGAGGGAGTCTTGGAACTTGGAAATGTAGGAAGTTCTAATCAAGGATGAAGTGAAAGGAATCCTCAGGATAACAGTGAAGGGAAATCTCAAGATGACCTCTATACAATAGACCTAGTTTGGTAACCAGTCCAGATTTCAGCAGGTCAAAAGCCTTTAGGAAAGATTTCATCAGGAAAATAAGATTGGTAAAATTCTCATTGTGTTTGAATTAATGGAGAAAGATTTAAAGAACTGGGGAAACCAAGGTTGAATAAGAGAAACGTGAATCGAAACCGAGCAAATTAAAAAAAAAAAAGCCATTACGTATAGTATTGAAAAGTGTGCAGGAAAGGAAATAGGGAATTTATCACATGACTCAGTTGCAAATAGCTTTCACAAACTCATAGGAATTTGAATTGAATACAAAATTTTAACAGAGCCTGATTTGGGGCTGATAGTATTTCCTGGGATACCTGTAAGAAAGAACGTAAAACCACTTGGGAGGGATATTTCCACATCTAAACTACACTGAGGTGCCACCAAGCAAATAAAAACAAAAGCAGGCTCCAAAACCAACCAGCGAACCAAACAAACATACAAAACAAGCAAAAAACACCAAACCAAAAAATCTACTGAAGATGAGCCTATAATTAAAAAATGTTTAAATGCATGATTTTTTTCTTATTGAAAAAAGATGAGATGTATAATATTAAGTAGTCATGCCTGTGATTTTTTTCTTCACAATCTATAATGTTTGATATTTAAGCTCCTAGATTGATTGTAATAGTAAAATTTCTTTTGTAATTTAGAAAAATTTTACTTTTAGTGTGCAGTTCTACACAATACACAGTGACAACATTTTAAAGTTTTTTTAATGAGATAAATCTAATTTTATTTCTCAGTGTGATATTTTGATTATCTTAACAGAGTAAAAGGAAATTTGAAAGAGAATGTAGAGAGGCAGAAAAGGCGCAACAGAGTTATGAAAGATTGGATAATGATACTAATGCAACCAAGGCAGATGTTGAAAAGGTAAGAAATAATCCAAACTGACTTTGTTATCCAAATATGACTTGGGTGTGGAAAATAGTTGCAGTATTGATATTGATGTTAGAGTTTCCCCAAGAGATACATTATATCTCAATTTAAACTATACAGATACTTATATACTTTAAGTTATACATATTGGTCTGAGAAAGTAATAATATGTGTTAATTTATTTTATTCTAATGACTTAACTGCTTTCAAAATGCATAGGGAATCTGACTCCCGTTGGGAATGGGCTTCTGTCCTATTCCAAACTGGGCTAGAAAGTCTAAGGTGTGTTGATAGGTATGCAGACAGGGATTGGGAGTATGCTTCCCCAACTTTACTGCAGGAAAACGTGGTAAAACTCTGTCAGGTGTGATATTAGCTGTTTGCTTGTTTATTCACTCATTAATTTTGGAAAATGGAACCCTCTCTTGTCACTTACTGATTGATTCTGGGCCAGATGTTTTGTAACATAATAATTGGTAGGTTCATCCCTGTAGCTGCTGCTGCTTTGCCTTCCCCACTGTTGTATGCTCTCTATCTTAGAACATTTGACAGAGTGATATTGCTGAAATGTTGGGATGTTCAAATACAGATAAACCTTAGTCTGCATTTGTGTATATACAAAGGCCCGCCATTAGTATGTTTTCTCCTTATTCCCTGCAAGATCAGAACAAGAAAAAGTAGAAGGAAGAAAAGAATACAGTTGACCCATGAACAACTCAGGGTTGGGCCACTGAACCCCGCACTGTCAAAAGTCCATGTTTAATTTTCAAGGCGCCCCCCCCCCCCCGAATTTAAGTCTACTGTCGACTGGAAGCCTTACCAATAACATAATAGTTGATTAACACATATTTTCTATGTTATGTATTATATTCTTATAGTATAGTAAGCTAGAGAAAAGAAAATGTTATTAAAATCATTAGGAGGAGAAAATATATTTACAGTATTCATTTTTAAAAAATCATGTATAAGTGGACCTGTGCAGTTCAAAAACTGTGTTGTTCAAGGGTTGACTATAATTTATATTTTGCCTTCCATTTTCTTTACACTTAAAAAACCCTAAAGTCTTATAAATTCCAGTTTACATTTCCTTCAAGGTCTTCTAGTACATCTTGTTTTTGCTATGGTTTTGAGTTGGTTATAAGTATATCACATTTAAAGAAATGTTTACTAACTTTTTAACTGTTTTAAAATAATCCCAATGCTGTATTTCTCTTCTGATTAAAAGCTTACTGTTTCAAGTCATAATGTTTTCATTTATTTAATTTTTTTAACAGTCTCAAATTGGAAAGGAGAATGGTTTATTGCAAAGGTTGGGGGGCACTATTACAGTAAAAGAAGGGGAGGGAACATTACAGTAGGGAGACTCTCTGTTCTGCCTATAATGTCTGCAGACGTCTCCTTAAATTTCAGATGATAGCAATAGTAGAGAAAAATCTACTTTTAGTTTAACTTTTAGAAAAATATGTTAGCTCTTAGTTATTGGAATTGTATATTGTAATTCGCTCACCTAGAATTAGAATGTTTTTTGACAGTATACCAGCATCATTGGCATTAGTCCAGGTGACAGTGATTTTGTTGTTCTTGTTGGTAATGATTTGGACCAATTTACCTTTAGGCTAAACAGCAGTTGAATCTGCGTACCCATATGGCTGATGAAAATAAAAATGAATATGCTGCACAATTACAAAACTTTAATGGAGAACAGCACAAACATTTCTACGTAGTGATTCCTCAGATATACAAGGTAAAACTTAAATATATGAAATTAATCTTGTTTTATTAGAGTCGGAAGAGTTACTTTTTAAATGTAAAACAAATTTCAGACATCAATCAGTGTTTCTAGATTCACTAGTCAAGACTGGAGATAAGAAATTTTTTATGATGATAGTGTTGAAACCTAAATTTTTCCTAACTTTGAAATCACCTATTTTCCTATAGATTTATTATTAGTGTAATAGAGAGTCCACTAAAACAATGATATTTTCTAGATAAAATTTAATGTTGTAGCAATAAGTATTATGACATAGGGGTAATTCACTGGAATTGTGTACTGTCATCTGCTCACCTAGAATTGGGATGTAGCTTTTTGACATTATACCAGAATCACTGGCATTAGTTCAGGTGGCAGTAATAAATCTTGTAAAATGTGTTTACTAGCCTGATTTTTACCTGCTTGTCTTCCTAGCTGTCAGATCATAAAAGTAATTTAGGAATGAGCTTGCTTAAATCCCATCCATCATCACCTGATGATGGCAGTTTCCAAACAGCTTCAGGTAAAGACAACAGAACTTCCATGAGGGTTAAAATTATGTTACTGCCTATTCTAGAAAGAAGAGAAATTAGAGAAAAGGGATTTAGCGAAACGTTGAAAGAAGTGCAGTAGTCTAGGAGAGCAGTGCCTACGTGGAGAGAGTGTCAGCCCAAATATATATTTTTTTCTTTGCAAGAGAAGCCAGAAGTACAAAGAAAGCATAGTGAGAGGTGGTGGGCTAGAGTGGGTATCAGATTCTGGTCTTTGAATGCAGGGTGTCGGTCCTGCTACTCCTCACCCTGTGGTGCTTTTCTAGGCTTATTAGTCAATGCTTCATATTCTTGGGAGACCTTAACTTGGAGATCAACTACTTTTTGTGTTTTGGGGCTTGAGCCTTTTGTTTAACCTTGCTGTGGAGCAGTCTTGTCATTTTTTTGATGGTGGGAACAGTTCTGTGAAATTGTAGGCCTCAAAATAAATTCCCAGGCTTTGGGAAGTAATTAAAGAGGAAACACTACATGAAGGCTGTTGGAGTTTGGGGATCTGATCAGTGTAGCTGCTTCTTAGCAGGAAGAAAAGTCAGTGCTGGCAAGTAGGAAGTCTTATAAAATGTCTGAGTCATTTGTCTTCGTGTGTACCAGCATAATTCTTAGTGGCATGTGCCAATGACTTTTTGAATTGTGGGGACTCTGTATATGTACCACTTGGACCTGAGGCTTTCTGTTCTACCTCTTGTGCCCATTCCAAAGTATTCTGAACTAACTTAAAGGCTTAGAAATCTCAGACTTGTGTATGTTTTAGGCTAATTGCTTAAAAAGGGAAAAAGAAGCATCAAAATTCTGTCTTCAAATGAAACTTTTCTTGGAAGTATTAACAGCAACAACTGCTCTGGCTGAAAATGAAAGAAAGGTGGAGGTAGTGTGAGTCAAGGAGTAGGTAGCCTATAGGGTGTCTATTTAGAAGATTTGAAACCAGTGGGTTTTTTTTTTCTCCTATTTAACAGGCTCAAATTTTAAGTATTACAGGTCTGTAGCACTTGTTAAAAGGCATTGACAGCTTATAACTGTTAAGGTAGAACTTTAGGGTTTTTTTGGGGGGGGGGGTTTGAGAGAGGTTGCTTCAGAATGAAAAGATCTGTTTTTCTTCTCCCCCCTGCCCCCAATTTCTTATTATTAGCAACTACAAGAAATGGATGAACGAAGGACTGTTAAACTCAGTGAGTGTTACAGAGGATTTGCAGACTCAGAACGCAAAGTTATTCCTATCATTTCAAAATGTTTGGAAGGAATGATTCTTGCAGCAAAATCAGTTGATGAAAGAAGAGTAAGTGTAATATAATTATATTTGAATAAAGGTACTTGGTTTAGGTGTGCAGTTAAGTTAGTGAAACAAATTGGAAAAGGGGTGAAGATACTGACAAGTACTTGGATTCTAAATTATATTCTGTGGAAGGCTGGCAATAGATTGGATTCCTTTGGGCTCTGAGGACCATTATAAATACTAAAATTCTAATTGTTTCTTTTTTTCTTTTTATTGAATTTATTGGGGTGACTGGTTAATAAAGTTACAGGTTTCAGGTGTACAGCTCTATAACACATCATTTGTATGTTATATTGTGTGTTCACCACCCCTCACCATTTATCCCTCTTATACTCTCTTCTCCCTCCCCCGACCCCCTTCCCTCTGGTAACCACCATACTGTCATCTGTGTCTATTTCAATAAAGAGTTCTACCCGTTCCTTCTCCTGTCCCCTCTCCTGCGCCCACTAATTTTTCAGTTATACTACAAGAGTGTAACTAAGCTGTGACCATGTTACAAACTGTATTAAACTATAAAAGAAGTTAGAGTTTAGAGCAGGAAATGATCAGATTGATCAGGAGTTGCTTTTAACACAAGAGTTGAACTTGGTTTTGAAGCATGGATAGTATGGAATGATGGCCCTTGAGAAAGACGAAGGGAGGGGGGGCATTATGAGTAGAAGGAATGGCATAGTCCCGCTCCTCTTGAGGAAATACATCTAATCATGTTATATCTTGATGAAGGTCTAGCAGAGTCTTGTACCTGGTCATTTCCCAGTAAAGGTTGATTGACTGACCAAAAAGGATTGTGGGCAGAAACTGAAGATATGTATGTACCACATACTTTAGGCTTCACAGCATGTTGCTATTATATCAACATTAATGGGAATCCTTCCTATAGCAAAAGAATTCTAACTTAAATCTTTAAAAGAAAAGAGTGTTTTTCATTTCTTTAATTGGGAATTCAAAGGTACATTTATATTTTGGTATGGCTGGACCCAAGTTACAAATATAGCTAGGTCCCTCCTCCACTTTCACTCTCCTTACCCTTTAGCAAATGATTGGTGAGTGTGGCATTAGTGACAAAAGTAGGTATCATTTAAGGATGACTTTTGACTACATGACAGACAAAATATACTATTATCAGAAATAGGGAATAAAAGAAGAGAGGTGGTTAGGGATGGGGAGGAATTTATAGGGATAAAGTATTCTGTTTTGAAAAAAATGAGTTTTTAAGATGTTATGAGAATATTATTTGGAATATGTATGTCGAAAAAACACTATATAATGCTTATGTATAATACTTACTTTAGGTAAATGGCCCTGGCTGGTATGGCTCAGTGGACTGAGCGACGGCCTGTAAACCAAAAGGTTCGATTCCCAGTCAGGGCTCCTGCCTGGGTTGCGGGGCCAGGTCCCCAGTAGGGGGTGCGTGAGAGACAACCACACATTGATGTTTCCCTCTCTTTTTCTCCCTCCCTTCTCTAAAAATAAATAACATCTTTAAAAACATTTTTTAAGTAAGTGGTACTGACTTTCATGTTTTCAGAGTTGGTTTTTGTACTCAGTACTGTTTGTGAGATCTTTCTCTGTTGCTCTGTTAACATTCCTGAGTATGTATTTAATATAGTATTTTATTTATCTTCATTGGATGAATGAACGCCTTTCTACTTGTCTTATACTCTCTTACAATTAGATACCCTTTTATTTGTTCCAAAGGTCAATTTGTAGACATCCAAAGGAAAAAGCCTTTTTTCCTTTAAAACTTCTTATAATTAGACCTTTCTTATCGGCTAACTAGTCCTCAGATGAATTTCAATGGGTTAAAGCGATAGAGTGAGAACATTCATAAATATTGTAAATTAATAAAGTGGTAATTTATAAATTTGTGTTTTTAATCCCAACAGAAAACTGTTTTTAATCCCAAACTGTTGGGATTAAAATAAGGTTTATTACAAATTCACAGGAAGAGATTATATACTTTAGTCCTTAAATGATTGCTGTAGAATTATTTAAATTTTTTATTGCTTTCTTTATTTAATGATTTAAAGTTTTGAAAGCTAATATGTTATTATGAGCATATGGAATGGTTTTTAAAACATGTTTCTTGTATATAGGACTCTCAAATGGTAGTAGACTCCTTCAAGTCTGGATTTGAACCTCCAGGAGACTTTCCATTTGAAGATTACAGTCAGCATATTTATAGAACCATTTCTGATGGGACTATCAGTGCATCCAAACAGGAAAGTGGGAAGGTGGATGCCAAAACCACAGTAGGAAAGGCCAAGGGCAAGTTGTGGCTCTTTGGAAAGAAGCCCAAGGTAAAAGTCATAAAGTTCCTCTATGCTAATAATTTTGTTTCAGTGTCATTTAAATCAATGTAGGTATGGAATGGATAATGTCTTACTATTAATAGAAAGTAAATACTTTGAATGATTTAATTACATTTCACTTATTAGAAACATAGAATTTTATACCTAAAAGTAAAACTTATTTCTGGATTTAACATTTGAGTACAACTTAATAACTATAAAATATCAAGTTGTTAAGTATCTCTTAAATTACATGCTTTTGAAATTTCATTTGTATAGTTTTAGTCAGAATTTCTAAAGAAACATGATCTACTTATATGAACACTAAAATTACAATTTTCAGTTGGAATGAATGATTGACCACAGCAATAATAAATGTCAGGCTTGCTAGATCACACTAATAAAGTCATTTTTATCATCCATGTGAATATTTAATGGGAAGGGTTCAACGTTTGTGGTTAGTTGAAGTTTAAAAAAGTCTCTAGTTTACTAGGAAAATGTTGGTCTTCTTGTTTGATGTGCTGTTTATTTTAGATAAATCTAGCTCAGAAGATGAGCAAATAAAATAGAGGGCTTACTCTTCCATAACAATTTAGTGATTATAATAGTATAATATTAGTAGGAGAATAGATATGTGCTTTAATTAATCTGTCTATATTTACTACAGCATACATGATTTTTCTAATATATTTTTATGATCTTGACATGAACATAGATAAAATTCAACTCCAATTATATCTATATATTTAAAAGCACAACTAACGTTAACTCAAGCTTTATTCATGCTTTTCATAATACCATCCAGTTGAGAAGTTGCAAGGTGAGACTGTAAGTCAGATCAGAGTAGCTAAGAGTTTAGAAAAATCAGGAATACTGAAATTAAACAATGAGGTGCAATAATGGTGAAATACAAACAGTCTGAGAGGAAAGCCACAAATGTCATGAAAAATTTTTGCCTGTTTGTGATAATAATCAGTTACAGTTTTAATGTTTTAATACTTTATTTTAATGGATATTACTTATTACAGATAACTTTACCTGTAGCTGCTGCCGTTGTCTCTGACAGGTACAGGTTAAGCATATATAGTGCTAATATTCTAGAGATCAGAAGGTAGTTTTTAGATTCTAGGTCATATTGCTCTCTCTGACATTATAATTTGCATACTCTATATTTCTAGCCTGTCAGTTTGTAAAGAATGATAAAATGGATGATACATTTTTAAAAGTAAATTTGACTTTTTTAAGTGATAGTTTTGGCAAAACTGTTTACTTTCTCATAATATTTTTATAGAAAACTTTATTTGAGATATATTTTGTGAAAAGTATGTTGCCAAAAGTAGAATTTTCATTTAGAAAAAAACTGCACATTTGGCTTATTGATTCCTTTCTTTATTTCCATATTAGCCACAGTCCCCACCCTTAACCCCTACTAGTTTATTCACATCCAGTACTCCTAATGGGTCCCAGTTTCTCACATTCTCCATTGAGCCCGTGCATTATTGCATGAATGAAATAAAAACAGGGAAGCCCAGAATTCCTTCTTTCAGAAGCCTCAAAAGAGGGGTAAGTTTAATAATGGGTTAAAATGCATGATGGCCTATTGTGTGTGTAGTGTGGCTTTTAATACTCTCCACCCTCATTATAAGGCTCGCTGTCCTATAAATACGTAGTTTAAAAACACCACAGAATTAAGTATAGCTGCCCTCAAATTAAAAGTAACTCCTCTTTATAGCATTTGAAATGCTCAACCATAAAAGAATGGTATTATAAAGAGGGTGCTGGGTACAATCATACTAGCTATATTTTTGTTTATGTGAAATCATATGTCCACCATTGTCTTGTAATGTATTTACATTTTTAAGACTTTCAGTAATTTATCACTGGAATTATTAATGTAATAATTTGTGACTGATGATGACTTCTACCAATTTATAAGGCATTATTTTGTTGACAAAAAAAATCAAGTTCAATTTTAATTGCCCTACTTCTAGAAGCACAAAACACAACTTCCAGTAGTTAAATAGAAAATTAAAGATAGGCATGTTAAATATGAAGATTATAGATCTAACTAAGATAATATGTTAGAAGATAGGTTTTAAATTGTAAAGCCCTTGAGAATAGAAGATATTATTGAGTAATGTTTACATGGAATTTGTTTTCTTGAACTAAAAAAAGTAAGGTATTTTTGTTTTTACCAGAATTTCTTTTCTAAAATTGGCCAACCTTTGGTATTTATTTATAATTAAAGATACTCTGCAAATAAAAATTTAGAGTAGTACAAAACAAATACTAAACTGTTTCTTATCAATAACTATTATACTACTGATAAATAAATTAGTGTTATTCCTTTTATTAGGCTAATTTTCCTTATTTTTTATTTTTAAGGTCATGTTTATAATAGCCATACTCATACTTTAGATTCATTTATAAGATTTATTTTCATGTATGAAACCAAAGATGTGATAACCCGCAGATGAGAACTTGGAATCTGTGTCACATGAAGTCTAACCACTGATTGACAGTGACATACTGTAGTTGGGTTCCCTCTTGCTAGTGCTCTCTGCCTTCCTTGTTCCCTTCTTCCTCTCCACTTTTCTTCATTTTCTCTTATTTCTTTATTTTCTTTTCTGTTTAGCCTGGCTGTTTTTCTTACTTTTTGTGGTCCTATCTTCAAATTGCTTTAGTTCAGTTTCCCTTTTGGCCACATGTAGAACAAGATATATTAATTCAGGGCAGGATTACATTATTTGTCTACATTTCCATTAACACAGTATGACACACTTAACTGATGTCAGTAATGAAGCAGAAATGTCTTAGTGTGCCCTGGCTGGTGTGGCTCAGTGGATTGCACACTGGCCTGCAGACTGAAAAGTTGCTGGTTTGAGTCCCAGTCAGGGCACATGCCAGGGTTGTGGTCCAGGTCCCCAGTTGTGGGCTTGGGAGAGGCAGCCAGTAGATGTTTCTCTTGCACATTGATGTTTCTGTCTTTCTCCCTCCCTTTTTGTCTCTCAAAATAACTAAAATCTTTAAAAAAGAAGAAGAAATGTCTTGGTATATTCTGTCCCCTTTTGGACTTCCCCTTTTCCTATAATGAAACAAACTTCTTTCCGTTTACCTTACTAATTCTGTATGTGGATGATATTATAGGTAATGACATCTTGTAAAGTTCCTGTGAATGAGTGTGCATTGTACTTACAGGCAATAGGTAATAGGCAATAGAAATCACGTGGGATTTTTATTGGCTGAGTTTGAGGGTAGAATTAACTCCTTTCTTCTCTATGAAGACTGAGACTACATTAAATATGAGACTGAGTAGCCATATTTTTGTGTAACTGTTCATCCTACACAGTCTTCCAGGCCTAATTACAGTACTCTACGTAGGGTAGTCATGAAATACGAGGTAAGTGTAATTCTATGGAAAAGAGTTTCGGCAGTTAGAACTGTGAGCCCTAGAGAGACAAACTTAAATATGTGATATATTCATTCTTAGTGGAAAAAATTTATATGTTAATTTTTATTGTTATAGAACTTAAAAGTGCATGTTCATTATTTATGTCCACATATTGCTTTAATTTTCAGTATTAGCATATGATTTTTTTTGAAGGCTTAGTTTCAGAAAGCCAAAATCCACCCACTTTTTAAATTATTTATCATGACAAAGAAATGGTAGCAAGATTGAAAATATGACAAACCAACCAGGGGATTGAGGGGCAGAGCAGGAAGGGAAGTTCATTTCAGCTTTGGCATTGAGAAATTTCTTTCTTTTTGATTGGTACTTGATAATTTAGATATATTTTAAAAATATCACATAGAGATTTTTTTCTTCCACTGAAGAATTTTCTCAAAATAGAAAAATCCAAGAAGAAGATAAGCTTTAACAGGAAGCCACATTACATGTTTTTACATGGACTTACATGTAAGTCCATTAAGCTTACAAAGTAAGACTTACGGCTTTTTTCCTAGTGTTATTGAGAAATAATTGACATACATCACTGTGTAAGTTGCATTGTGATGGTTGGACTTACATGTATTATGAAATGATAACCACAGTAGGTTTAATTAACATCATCTCGTATAAAAATACAGTAAAAAGAAAAGGAAAAAGTAATTTGTCCTTATGATGACAGCTCTTAATCTCTACTCTCTTAAGAACTTTCCTATATATTGTACAGGAGTGAACTCCCTACTCTTTATACTACATCACTTCTAGGTACTTTTTATTTTTCCATAAAAATAGCCAACAAAGTAAATTTCCTAAAATAAACTTGATCCCTAGGTGTTGTAAAAACAGAATAGTTTTATAGTCATCATTTCTTTCCAGTTTTAT
Source organism: Tonatia bakeri (assembly GCA_004024845.1). Classification (NCBI taxonomy): domain Eukaryota; kingdom Metazoa; phylum Chordata; class Mammalia; order Chiroptera; family Phyllostomidae; genus Tonatia; species Tonatia bakeri. The sequence continues at coordinate 72,317 of PVIA01003094.1, forward strand.
TGAGAAATAATTGACATACATCACTGTATAAATTTAAGGTGTGTGGCATGATGGTTTGATCTACATATATTATGAAATGATTAGTCTTTGGTTTTCTTAAAACTAATGAATTGTACTATTCAAATCAGAAAGTCTTGTTTTGAGCTATGTTTGTTACATCACTTTTCCTAAATACCTGCTTTTTGGCTTTTCTAAAAATTTATAATTTTTTTTTTTTAAGGAAAACCTAGTATATACAGTTCACAATATCTTTAAGGATATGAGAAATGTTATATTGGACTAGTGTTTTGACCACAGTACCAGTAAACCTTTTCTGAGGGATAAGGGCCTGTAATTTCTTTCTGTGACATCAAGATTTAATTGTTAATAGGTACTTGATACACACCCAAACTTAACTGCTTAATATAGAAACAAATAACTACTTCGTTTGAGCCATGTTTTCTAGTTATTCAGTATCTTACAGACTTCTAGAGAACTTTTTGTAGTCATTTATCTATCCAGAGTAGTTTTCGGAATTTCTCTATCTTTAAATGAAGTACATTTAATAATATTAATTGTCTGATTTCCTTTTTCACTCCTTTGTCTATTTATTAAGGTATAGTGGGTATGTGAAATTTTCTAGTTCTAAGGAGATAATTACACGAGAGTAAGGTGTTTCTGTATTGAACATGAATTATGTTATATATTTCTAATATTTTTACAAGAACTTGAGATTTCTGTATCCCTAAAATTTCATTAGCTAAACACAGAAACATCTGATATTTCAGTCATAATTATCTTGCTTTTTTTCTAAAATGTTAATATATTAACTGGTGAAAATTATAAATGATAAATATCTTAGGTATTTTGCTTCCTATCCTATATAAAATTTTGTTTTAATAACATCTAAAGCATGAATATCTTTTTAAAGTTTAAACCATTAAATCTCATCAGGAATTTTGTCACAAATAAGTTGTGGTTTTGCTCCCTGAAACTACTGACAGTCTAAAGAATGTTAAGCTTACTTTGGAAAGATAATGGATAGCATATATCATCTTTTTTTTATCATTATAACCATTAATATATATGGCCAATTCATCAGAGATAAGGGGTAGATATTTTTTGTCAGCTATTAAAATTCATATTTTTATGTAAAATTCTATTTGACATTCCCCAAACTTCTTTAAAACAGTATGATTTAAAAAACAAGGAAAGGTAAAAATTTTAGAGGCTACTAACCAAATGCAATAAATGTGAAGGTTAACTTTGTAAAGCTCTCCTGTGTATTCTGGATCACAAGGCTGCGTGTTTGTGTGTGTACTTGTGGGTGTGTGTGTGCTTGCATGTGTGCACGCGTCACATGCTCAGTTGGGATGCTGGATAGACGCAGTGCCAGTTGCGGGACCCTGCTAGCCCACAGAATGTGCGTCATATGTGCACATGCAGTGCACACGACTGTATGCGAGTTCTGGCTATGTCATTGCATGTTTTCAGAAAGAATACATTTTAACCAGTTTTCTAAAAATTGAAGTTATATTTTTAATGTTCCGTTTTGAGCATTTGGGTTTTGGAATAAAAACGGAAAAATAGAAGTCATGTCTTTAAAACAAAGTTCAGCCCATATCCTTGTGTCTATTAGGAAATACATACAGGAAACTTGAATCTATGTGACTCATTTATTATTTTGATTCTAATATGTTTTTAATGTGTCTGTACATTTTTTAAAAGCACCCTAAAACTAAAGTAGGAATGTTACCCTGACCTAAAACCTACCCATGATGTATTTAAATTCAACATAGTATTTTGAACTATAAAAATTCAGATAATGGTATTTTGTTTAATGCATTGGAAAGAGCACTCCATTTTATAATAATACTTTTAAGATTTCTTTTAAAATGGCTAATGTTAAATCTTTTATATTCAACTTTTCAAATATTAGTATTTTGAGAATGAAGAACTATATCAGTGAAATCCACGTAAATAAAACCTCTCCTTTAAAGAAGAAAATACATGATTATTGATAGAATAATTACTATTTACTTTTGAGTTTTAGTTGCATATACAAAATATCTGCCCATTATCATCAGTGTAATTTTTTTGCAAGTAATTTACATTCCAAAAAATGTGCTTAAAATGTTTCTTCTGGCATAATTGTTTGGATTGTGAAATGTACATGATTCATTTTAATATTGTAAAAAATATATATATAGGTTATTGCATCTTCTCTATTATGGTTTCATGTGAATAATTTACCATTTCTTTCTGTTTTCCATTGAACTATTCAGTGGTCGATGAAGATGGTAAGCCTTATGTGCTGATCTATATACTGTGCCAACATTAAGTAATCTCAAAACATTGTTTTGTTTAAAGCCAAAACAAGTGGTAAGGTACATCTTCACATTTCCATCTTGTGTGTGTTTTTTCTTTTTATGATTTAATCCATAGTCCAGCAAATGCCAGTACTTCTTGATGTCATAAAAATTAAAAAATAATGTAGTTAACCTGTAATCAACCCATTAAGTTTTTAAATGTTTTTGGGTATAGTCCTTGTCATGTTACAGAGAATAAGATTATAGTTAAACATTATTTTGGAAGTTACATGGTAGAACAAAATTTTGTTTTAATAGGATGAAAATTAAGTGATTTTTCTTAACACACTTTTTACAAGTTTACAAGTTTTACAAGTTTACTTCATATAAATTTGATTTGTAGTTTATCGTAAGAATCATTAGATTTTCCAAAAAATAAGGAAAATTTTCCTACTAATTTTACTATAGAGTCAGTGCTTGCTTTGTCTGCATCATTGAACAGAAATAAAAGCACAAATAATCGAAATATTGTGTGTGTGTGTGTGTGTGTGTGTGTGTGTGTGTGTGAGAGAGAGAGTGGGGGGGGAGAGGGAGAGGAAAAGAGGGAGGGAAAGAGCGTTCCTTTATACATTTATTTTAGAAGAATTATTGGGAGTATGTTGTAAAGGCCTAACCCCAAAATTATAGTTTCTTATTTTAAGAAAAATGAACCACTGTTTTTCAGACTCTTGCAATGTAGCCTTTTCTGAATTTCCTAGTGGGGGAGGGGGTTGTTAAATACTACAGAGGACTTCTTTACATGCTTAGGAAACAGAGTGGAGTTCCTTTTCACATCCTATAAAAGAACAGGTTATAATGTCAAAATGGGATATTAGACATGCAAGTGCCTAGGTATCTGCTGTTAATAAATTTGAGAACAAATTTTAATTAGGGATGAGTGGAAATTTGGTAAATTTACTTACAGATGGCTTTTATTTTATTACTGTACTACCAGATATACCACGTGGGAATATATTTCTTCATTTTGTTAAATAGTTTTTCAAAAAACTTAAGAAATATTAAAAATATATAAATTAGAAAGTTTTATCTTTGGCACATATGTAATAGTTTTTAAAACCTGTGCCATAAATTAAATGAAAACTGACAAGTTATATTGCTAATTGACCACTACATTTCAAGGATAGGAAGTTTTGCATTTATTCATTTCAAATTTGGCTGGTTGGCAGATTCTCAGGTATGGTGACTGGTAGATTAAAGAACAAAAATCACTTAGACAAGATATCCTACTTTTTAGGCAAGCTTGTTAAATGTCCATAATGTGCAGACCACTTGGGCACATTCTAGAGATTATGTTATTAAATGTATATTTGATCATGGCTTATCCTAAAAGTGAATTTTCTCATTTTAAAAAGTAAGGGAAGCATTCTTATATGTAGTGAAATAAAGCCATTTAATTCATGCTATAGGCATAAGTGGCCCAAAGAGCAAGTACGCATTTATTTTGGGAGCTCACTTCAGCAACACTTTAAAGACTGAAATTGTGTATTCTTAAAATCATTTTAAAAAGAAAAAAGAGTGAGATAGGTGTTTTAAGTCTTGGGAATGTATAAAAACTATATAAATATGGGTTTATATGAAATGGAATCAGTAGTTGCTAATATTGGTTCTGTTGTATAATGTCTAATTAAAATAACTAAAGTAACAGTGACATGATTAACATTTAAGAGGCGAAAGACATTATTTGAATCAGAAATTTACATCTAAATACTAGAACTTTTTCTTAAATGGTATAGTTTTTTTTTATTATTAAAGCTTTAAAAAATTTTCAAGCATACTTCAGAAGAAGGATTGTGTCTCTTTCTGGGTGATGCCATTCTTTCAGGAACATGAGAGGCGCACTGTTTGGTTGTAGGAAAAGCTAATTGAAACTAGACTCCTTACTGGAATATGATTTCTGTTTATATTTCACTTAGTGAATCTTTTGTTTTTTAATGATCAAGCATGTTTTGGTTCTAAAGAATAGAGTGGTTTAATAAGGTATTAATTCAAAGACTATATGCGATATTAACATTTCATTAATTAGATTATCTTTATGAGGTGATTTGCTTACTTAATTCAGTTATCTAAACTTCCTAGTTTCAGTCTGAACATTTGTAACGTTCTGACTGGAAATGTGGGGTAGGCCATGTATAAAACTATAATTTGTATAGGTGAGAAATGTTGCGTGTTTCCATTTTGTTGTTGTTGCTGTAAGAAGATCCGTATGTACTTACTGTAACCCTACCAAGACCTGGAGATAATGTGATACTGGTCGTTACCAGTCATCTGTATCAGGTGTTATTTTTATCGTTCTGTTTTGTGATTTTATGAACTGATTGGAATTTGAGCCCTTTGTGAATATCCAGGGTCCAGCACAAATAGTGTCCCTTTTTTATTAAAAAATCTTTTATTACAAAATCATAAGCATGTGATTCTATAACATAACAGTATCATACTCAAGCATGCCACATGACATTTTAGGTGAAATGTCCAAATTGAAACTGTAAATTAATACACCCATATTATTGCCCCACCATCCACACTCAGGCAGTCATTTCTTCTGCTGGACCTTGTAGTTGTTTTAATTAACACGCACATATCTGTGTAGATTTCTTTTTCTTAGAAGAGGTTGTTTGGGGCTGACTTAAAATTGACATTCTTTAGAGCAAATATATATAAAAGATAAAATTTCATGAAAATGTCTTTTATACTGATGTAGATTTTCTTTTCAGGGCCCAGCACTAGAAGATTTCAGTCATCTGCCGCCAGAACAGAGACGTAAAAAGCTACAGCAGCGCATCGATGAACTTAACAGAGAGCTACAGAAGGAATCAGACCAAAAGTATTTTTCCATTAAGTTCTCCACCATAGTTATTCCTTTTCAGGTCTACTTTGGATGATGTGTTTAAATATCATGTATAAAAAGTTTAAGAATCATGCATCCTAATCAAAATATCTTTTGAGGGGAAAAATACATTCCTAAACTTCGGAAATTTTTATTGTTGCCATGTCACAAGTAAAAACGAAACATTAGAGTTTCTTAGCTTACATATTACTTATTGGAGCTAACAGTATATATTTATGCCTTCCCAAAATTTACAAAATCACTTGATGATTCATTATCAAGAGTACTTTCACCAATGCTAACCACTCTTATACTCGCATAAATTTCATTTTGCTTTGGTATGTAAACTGAGTTCAGTAGAAACCTGAAGATATATTTACTTCATTTGGAGCAAAATATGTTGGCAGACAGTGCTTGATTACTTATGGCTTCAGATTCATTCACTCAAAGCTTTAGTTTTTTTCAATTTTATAAAAATATTCCTATAGTTTAGTTTTGCTTTAATGAACAGAGAGAGTTTTGATGAATAAAGGGTTATTACAATGATTTGGTGACTGTGCTTTATAATGAAGATAAAATTGGAGCTTAAGTTCTCGAGGGAGTGATTAAAGAGATTGTGAAGAATTGTACAGCACATGTGATTGGATGCTTAATCATAAATTAAATACGGCATTACAGTGGATTCTCACTATTTGTGGCAGCTAGGCTCTGGGAAGTCACTGAACACTGAGTTAGTGAATACCAGTACGGAAAATGCAGGGCTCCAGTAATTAGCCTCTGGTCACAACATTTTTATCAACTGACCTATACATAACCTTGTTTTATATGTGTTTCTGTTTGAAGACACGTTAATATATATTGTTGATTCACTGACTTTGTACTCAGGGCTAACAGCATGGTAGCTCATGCCTGAACAAAGTTTATATAACATGTATTTTCTCCATAAGGCACCTCACAGCCTTCTCGATCTTAAAAACACTCGATAGCACTTCAGTACTACTCTTACGGGCTATCCGAAACAGAAAAATCACCAACGATGAGCACAAAATGGACACTTGTTTAGAGTATCAGCAGAAACAACAAGTCAGAGCATCTCCTTGTTTGACCTCAGCTGAGAATGCGCACATGCATCAAATAACTCAAATTGTTCTCCACTCTGTCATGTCTAATGACTGAAAGTGCCATGAGTCTTTCTTTTGAGGTTACAAATAAATTTTAGCAAATGCACAATTCACAAATATGGAATCTGCAAGTAATGCGGATCAGTTGTATTAGTATAAATTTTTAATTGAGGTATATTTGACATATACATCGTTGTTAGTTTCCTATACAGCATGACTGTCCTTGTATATGCTACAAAATGATCGCCACAGTAAGTTTATTTAATATCTATTACTGTCCATACTAAGAAGAGAATTTTTTTCTCGTGATGAGTATCTACTCTCTTACCAACTTTCAAATATACAGTACAGTATTAACTATACTCATCATGCTATACATTATATGCATATACAGTAATTTTTAAATATTAGAATATTGCTAGAGGAACATATAAATGGTCTCTGGAAAATTATAACATATAATGTAATATATAGGGCTTCCTATATGTAATAGACTGCCAGGACGGCAGAAGATATAAAAATGAATAAAACATAGTTCCTGATCTTAACAGACTCTCATTTTAGTTGGGAAAGATAAGACTCAAGCTATTCAATTTCTATACAAGCTGGACTATGATAGCTGATAATAGAGATTTAAAGTTCTGGGGGGAACTAGAGGAAAAAATAATGAATTCTTACTGGGATAATTAATAAAAGCTTAACTGGGGAGATTTTGGGGGAAGAGGAAGGGTAGCGTGGAGGAAACTAGTGTTTATTGGGGAATTATTGTGTGTTAGGAAGTGAGTCCTGCATTTTACATGGAGTATGTCATTGAATTCCTCAAAATAGCCCTTTGAAGTTGTTCCTGTTATATAGATAGAGAAATTGAGTATCAAATTCATAGTGTGTCTAAGATTAGGTACCTGGTAAATGTCAGAGTTGGCATCTAAACACTAGTGGTTTGGCTCCAGAATGCTGGAATTAGACCTTGATGGGAGAATAGGGTTTCGTCAGTTAGACAAGACATTAGACAACGAGCAAGGAGTAGGAGCATGTAAGGAAGAGGGGAAAACAAGAATAAAAGCACAGAAATGTGAATGTTTTTGCACAGCTTGGAATCAGCTCTAGGCCAGGGGGACCTGATTAGAGGTTGTGTGGAGTGTAATAGCAGAAGGTGAGACTAAAAAGGTATAGGATAAATAAAAGTCTTAAATGCTTTTTTGTAGAATTCTGTAGTTATTGGAGAGTTGCCAAAAGTTGTTGAGAGAGTGGGTGATATCACCTTTATATTTCAAAGAAAGATAATTGAAAACTATATGAAGAGTAGATTGTATAGGAAAGACACTGGCAGCAGGAAGACCAATTAGAGGACTTTATAATATTCCAGGTGAGAGATTTTGAGGGATCTGGTTGTATTTGGAATTAAATCTAGAAGTTAGGAGAGAAGGACTAAAGATATATATTTGAGTATCATCTGAAGATAGGTGATATTTAAGCAGTAAGTGAATTAAATCTTAATAAAACTGGAAAACAAAACAAGATCATTCTGAAGAAGGAGTGCAGGATGCAACGAGAAGACACCTGTGTCATTCTGTGTAACATGCACTCGAAGGATGAACGGGGGAAGGGAAGGAGCCAGAGAGGATTATGAGACAGAAGGGGTGAGGAGGAACAAAAAGAAAATTATTCTCCAGGAGATCAAGAAGGAAAAGAGGATTAAGAAGTGTAAGTCAGTAATGTCGGATGTTGGAGTCCAGGAGAGCTGACTGAGTCAAAACTGAATTTAGAGGTAGAAGGGCAAGTTAAAGTTGCATTTCTGTTCCTGGCACAGATGGGTGGGGCACAGTGATGCTGTGAACCAAGAAAAGGTGGACGATGTGTCTGGATGGGTCATAATGGGTTTGATTTGGGACATGATGAATTTAAGAATACTGAGGAGTATTTCGCAGCCTTTGATTAAACAAGTTTTATATATTTTATATAATATATATGTTCTCATTTAGAAAGCAAGAAATGAGAAATTAAATTTAATTTGCTTTTGATATTTCAAATGATTTAAAGGACTATCTACATAAATTACAAACTTTATATACTTTGTCAGATTATCTTTAATCGGGTAATATTTAACTAAAAGAGATGTGAATCTTTTCAGAGTAGGCTACATGTGAGTCCCCAAAAGTACATGGAATTCTTTTATCTGGGAACATACAGAGTGAATATTTAATGTTATGGCTTCCTTTTTGTTTTCAGAGAGGCACTCAACAAAATGAAAGACGTATATGAGAAAAATCCACAAATGGGGGATCCAGGGAGCTTGCAGCCTAAATTAGCAGAGACCATGAATAACATTGACCGCCTGAGAATGGAAATTCACAAGAATGAGGTAGATTTGTTGTCTGTCAGTTGTCTGAGATAAATTTATTTGTATAAACTTTTGCTAGAATTATCTTCAAATATTTATTTAATTTTAGGGTTCATGATCTGAAAGTAAGGTATCATATGGTATCTAATATTTAGTCCTTTGTTGAAGGTTTTTAATTTAAAACATTGTATAAAACTAAACATTTACACTTTTTTTATTAGCCATAAAGTAGATCATTGACCAAATTGGAATAAAGACTTCCCTTCTCTTAGAATTACATAATCACAAAAACTGAAAGCACATTTTAAACGTAGAATATTTTATGAGCTTTTAAAAATATTTACTAAGCTCAGTTTTACCTGTTTTTTCCCTAAGGCATGGCTCTCTGAAGTTGAAGGCAAAACAGGTGGGAGAGGAGACAGAAGACATAGCAGTGACATAAATCATCTTGTAACACAGGGACGAGAAAGGTAATTTTTTTGTATTTTATTTGTATCTTCTTTTCCCCCAAACTTTTCTCACTTTCTTTTCTGAACTTCATATAATTTTTTTTCTTCCTCTCTCATTTAACAAGTTTGACTTTTAATAACATCAGTCTTTTGAGTCTAAATAATTTTCTGTTTCTTTACGATAGCTGTAGGTGCAGTATGAAATTTCAGATTGCCGCTCAGTGCTAGTCCGTCGTGCATGTAGAAGCAGAGGTGGGAGCATAGACACTTCTTGGAGCCCCAATCTGGAGGCATGGGCTCCTCGGGCCTGGGGAGGGTCCCTTACAGTAGATGGAGTTCGGTAGCTAATGCCAAAGAAAAATTTAACTCATCTTGTTCAAAGTTTTGTGAAGAAAAAAAATGTATATTGTTAGTTTGGACCAGAGCTTCCAAAAGGCATTTTGCCAAGTTTCCACACCATTTGTGGCATTTCCCCCTTTGTAATGTATATATCTTTTTCTTTCTTAATGATAAGGTGCAACAAATTAGACTTCACCTTGGAGAAGAATTTGAGAAGTCGTGGTTTACTCCTTAAAATTACAAAATAATTTGAGAAAATTCATTTTTAGTGTTCTCTGAGTCTGTTTCCTCAGATTAAAAAAAAAGATTAAAATACCCCTCATGCAGGATTATTAGTAATAAATGAAGTCATGTACCTAAAACCTCTAGTAGTGAAATACCTGATAGTGGTATGTTCTAAACAAATATCACTTCGTTTTCTCCATTATCATTTTTTGAAAGAGTATATATATCTTTACTATATCAAGAGATATCCTAAAATACACTGGGTTTTGTTAAAAGCTGGATTTTAATAATTCAGTCTATTTTGCTTGTGTTATTTAAGAACATATCTTTTAGGCATACAGAAAATGCTGCTAATTTAATCATGTAGATTTCCCCATTATTAAAATCATACTTAATCATTTGATTTGTCAGCAAAAATTATTAACAGTTTTCTCTCTTTGATTTAAAGCCTTTTAAAGAAAATAGTGCCTTTGGATTACCTACTTTTTGGGATTTTCTAAGTTACTAATTTAGGAGATAACATAATTAATTGGAAATTAACTTTACTAGGAGTCTTTGGGTTTTTAGTGACAGAATGAAATACTGTCCACACTGGCTTAAACTAAAAAGAGATATTATTAGCTGGCTTTCGAGAGAGCTTAATCTAGGAATTCAGATGATATATCTCAGGACTCAGTTTCTCTCCACCTCACGGTTCTGCCTTCCACTGTATTGGCTTCATTTTAAGGCTTCATATGGTAATCTTTCAAAGCTTTAGGCTCATATTTCTCCAGGTTCAAGTGGAAAAGGAAGGGAGCTTCTCTTTCAACAGTTCCAAGAAAAGGGCTCTGTGCATCTCTTATATCTGATTGGGTTACAGGCCTACTTGTGAACTCTTCCCTCTGACCATATGAGTGCTGTGCTAAGATAGGCCCTCTGGAGCCAGGACAGAAAGATTCCACCTGAAACCTGTTAACTGAACGTGGATCTGGGTAGGTCCTGTAAGGAATTTTAGGGTCCTCTTGACAAAAGAGGGAGTGATGAATCCAGGATGATGAAAAACAAGCATCCAGTACATCTTGACAATTTCTCTGGACCTGGTGATAGAGAGACATACTTATTAACACAATGCTGTGTTTCTAGAACATTGTAGTCTTTTAAATTTTAAATTTAGGAAATTCAAGAAGCAATAAACACATAACACAACCAGAGTTAAGAAAATAAAGGTTTAATATGGAGCTCTGTAATTAATGCTTAATTCTCTGAATTGATCCTGAGATCAACTTGTAGATAATACAAAAAATTCCCATGTTTGTGTTACTTGATCAGAGTTAATTTTATGTTTTATAGTCCTGAGGGAAGTTATACTGATGATGCAAACCAAGAAGTTCGTGGGCCACCTGAACAGCATGGTCACCACAATGAGTTTGATGATGAATTTGAAGATGATGATCCCTTGCCTGCCATTGGACACTGCAAAGCTATTTACCCTTTTGATGGTATGATTTTTCTAATATATATGATAAAATCGATTCCTTAAAGTCTAGTACAAGAGTTACGTACTTTAGTGTCCTCAGCTAAATAATACATTGTCAGACGGTTATCTGCCTGGGTCATTAGTATGGATATTTTTATTCTGCTGTATTACAAATATAGAGATTTACCTTCCTTACATGCATTTGAAAGAAAATTATGTATGTTATCAGCATCCTAATACAGAATTTCCCCCAGAGGTCTTACTAATGCTACATGTACTCATTACAGTTGAAGCAAGTTGAGCATGTAGCCCGACACAGGAAGTTAAAGGCTGGTAGATGTCACTTCAGGCTTTTCCTTTTAACTTGCTAGCAGTGGGAGACGGGTACAAGGCAAATGGCATACCCGAATTTCCACCACTATATCCTGATTCTGGAGGCCACATTTTCAGGAGAGAGGAGGAGAGGATATGGTGACTTCTGAGTCCACCACATTTTCCTCTGTGACAGTTGGGTGACAAACTGAGAGGGGAGGAAGTCACAGTGGCCCTCTCTGCAGATGTTCAGTCAGCCTTCCCTCTCTCCTGGGAAAAGGACTGTGAAAAGTCTTCAAATCACAGAGGAGCACAGCAACTCCTTTACAAATAAGTTGTTGTAAAATGGTGTGTGATTTAAGGCACTGTCCATTGTATTGGATTTAAAATTGAGTAAAAGTCTTTAGTTACTCCTCATTCTGAGAAAATAATATTAAATAAGATCTTACTACAATGTAATGTAGAGAACAGCGCAGGATCACCAAAGTTGAGCCTGTGTTTTTTCTCTCTGCTCTCTCTTCAAACTACATTTTCCACCCTCTCACTGTCTTGTTCCTGACCCACATCTCATGAATTTTCTACATAACACCACCACTCAAGTTTGTTGAAGTAGCGAAGTAGGAGTTAGAGTACCCTTGCAAATCATGTGATATCATTGTGGCTTGTACTTCATCTGTTACATGGGGGCGACATCAGTGCCAGTCTTCACGGGGTTATTGTGCAGCCCAGGTGAGACGGTGTGCAAGGAGGTGTCGGATAGACTACGAAGTACCAAAGAGATGTTGCTAATGAGAGTCAGTGGGCCTAGGTGCATTGAAATCTAGCAGGGTTTCATCATATTTTGAGTGAATTGTATTTGTAACTTATTTGAAATTATTACTGTGCTTAAATTATGCTTGTACTGTGAAAACTCTCATCTAGGACATAATGAAGGTACTCTGGCGATGAAAGAAGGTGAAGTTCTATACATTATTGAGGAGGACAAAGGTGATGGATGGACAAGAGCTCGGAGACAGAACGGCGAAGAAGGCTACGTTCCTACATCATACATAGATGTAACTCTAGAGAAAAACAGTAAAGGTGCAGTAACTTATATCTAAACTAACCAGGCAGCATAGTCATATGTATGACTGGGAATGATAACTTAAAATGAAAACACATTCAACGGGTGGGAAAACATAAGAAAATTTAAAGGCATCCAAGATTTATTGTTCACTATGTGAGCTGAATGTAGGCTTGATCTTAAAGATGTGAATATTACCACAAGAAACTGTTCTCGTTGACGCTTTACCATTTGAGTGATGTTGGTGTGAAGCTTAATTGGTGCCTTTTGCTTTATGTCCTGCTTGAGTCTGTGTGAAGGATTTGTGTTTTTCTGCCTTATAAATCATAGAATTTGACCTTGGGCAGGAATCCATAAATAAAAGCTTCCCCCTACACACACACATACACACACTTGGCTTCAGAAAACACAGTGACTGTAGTGAATGCAAATAAGTGAAACTGCCCTGAGCTGCTGTGGAAAGCTGACTCCCAAAAGAGCGGTTTGGTGTAGGAGTTCAAATTTAGCTATAGTCTCCAAGAAGACGAGTAATAATAGTTGGTTAATTGGATAAAGTTAGAATATAACCATTTTCATTTTCCTCCTTATTCTTAACTTTGATTTTCTAAAAGAAGGAATAACTACTTAGCACAAAATCTATCATAGTAGGTGAATCAAGAGACCTACACAATAACTTGGTCTAGCTCTTAGGTGAATAAAATGGCTTTCTTTTGAGACCTGAAAATATTTTCAGGCTTACTAGTAATTTTCAGTAATATACAAGCTCCCTTCCAAATTAATCTATACTTGTATTTCTATTTGGAAAATGTCTTTGGGGAAGAAATACCACTTTAGTGATTATTTAGCATTTAGCAGTTACAGTAGGAAAATAGACTTCAAGTGAGCTAAGGTAGAGAGGAAATCTTGAACGGAGATGTACTGGCACATCTTCCTTTGAAAAGAAAAACAGCTTTTGTGACTAACTGGGTTGGAGGAAGATACCTGTACCGCCATTTAGAGTATTTCCTCATTTTAGCGGAGTCATCAATTATTAGGATAGATTCTTTTTTCCAATTGACTGAGGAAGCAGCTATGAAACTGGTTGTTAATTTTGCTCATGTTCCAAATTTTTCTGGTGTTTTCAGTAGCTGACTATAAAATGAGCTTAGGGACATTTGGGACGGACACTTTAAACTGAACACCCCTTTTGGTCTTACCAAAGGTCTTCAGTAATTGTTCTTTTCTTTTTCCTCCTGGACTGCAGGTTCCTGAAGAGGGTTTCTGAGGAAATGGGCAAGATGTTGAAGGAGGTTACATGCAGCTGCTTTTGGGGGGGAGGGTGTTAGAGTTGTCAGGCTCAAAGAGAGAGTGAGAGAAGCAAGTTGCATGAGTGCATGCAGACATCGTTATTTTTTACTAACTTCATTAGTATTTCCATACATTGTTTTAAAAAACCATTGTGAGTCCTTAAATTCCTCATTCACAATTATTCACACGAAGGGGGGGAAGCAACAATGGCTAACATTTTTCCATTTACTTTACTGATGTCCATATCAGAAAGAATGCAGAGCTGTCATTAAATTTGTCTTACATTTGGCTGTTCCACCAGGACCATCCCTGTCCCAGCTCTGTTTTAATTGGCTTTTAGATCTGTTGTCTGTTAGAGCCCTTGCCATTCGTCAGTGTCTGCCTGCGCCACTTCTGTGTTTGCTTAACATCCTGTCGCATGTCTAGAGTGATTGGGCTAGATTTTTCAGGCATGTTGTTATAAGCCCTTGTTCTTGTCAAAGCTTTAGTTTTGTCTTACATTCGTAGTGCAAATCACTTTGTCAAACATCTCCAGCACTAATGTTTCCATCCTAGTGTTTGTGTATGCTGCTATAACTTCTCCACTGCAAAACATTCCAGTTTTGGCATTACGAAGAAGTAGTTTGTGAACCTGAAGTATTTATGATAAGAAAAAGAAAACATCTCTGCTCTAGCCTACAGCCCAGTTGAAAGAACTCTTTGAAGCATGATACATCTTCAGCACCTCAGTCTGGGAAGAATCTATAGTCAGCACTGAAATCCTGGCATAATAAACACAGAAGATAACTCACCACCTCAAGACAAAGGACTGTTGTCAGAAGTCAGCTGCTTCCATTCAAATGCTGCCTTAAACTAGAGTGCCTAAACCTGTTGATTGCCAACACTACCACTACAGTATCCCACAAAGGGCTTGGTGTCAGCTCAGTGTGACCTCTTTTAACTCTGCGGGGCTGCTGCAGCTGCTGACGTAGCCTCAGTACATGGCTTTTAGAGCTCTACCATGTTTGCTGGTGCGTCTTCACATTTACGCATCAAGCTAGAGACCCGTTCGAGTCCATTTGACTTTACTCAGTGTTTTTATGAGATGTTTTATAGACCCCCCCATGGTCTTTTAATTTGGGGTTACCATGTTCTCATTTGATTATTACAGTGATTATCTGTTTCCAAGTGATGATTTTGTTTGAACCAGATAAAATTTAGTGAAACTTCGTAATGATTTATGTGCACTTTTACTTGTAAAATGGAAATTTCTGTATGTTTATACTTGTAAATATAATTGTCGTTAGTGCCCTATTGCTCCTGTTGTCCTGCCTCGCATTTGTGCTTCTGTTAATGACGTGTACCTTAACTGATTTCTTAGTGGTGTTTAATAGGGAAATGAGTGGGGGTGGGGGGTTATTTCTAACAATGGAAGCTTCATTAATTTTGTTCTTTACTATTTTGAGGGAAGAAAGAGAATGTGAAATGGTCTGTGTATTGTTGGATTTTAAGCAATATTTTAGAAGCTGTGTGACTGATTTAATAACTTTTGCCCAGTGTTATTTGAGTTGTACTGCCAGTTACACTAAAGCTAAATGACAGTTGTATGAAAGTTAATGCCTTCATAAGATCGAGTGTGCCCTTGTACACAGCTGACATGTAGTGTGTTACTTTTGAGGCTAGTAAACTACAAAGTTTAGATTTTGAATCTTGTTACAGGGTTATTTATATAATGTGACATTATTCAATACTGACAGACTACATAAAGTAGTTTTAAATCCTAGTGCTATTTGTATTTTAAAGGTTAGCAGTGAGGAGGAAATGTGATCTGGCTGTGTTTGTCTTCTGTACAAAGCCTGAAGTGCTTGTGGTTTTTTGGCCAGCAGCCACAGAGGGCAAAGTTTAAGGTTTTCTTGTAAGGACTAACTGTTCTTTTCAAGCTACTGTTTGTTTTTCTAAAAGTAGGATTTGCTTCCGTAGGAGGCAAGTTCCTTCATGTGGAATAGTGCAACCTGTATATGGGTTATTACAATAGGAAGGACATTTGTACTTGCACAGTTTAAATCATTCTTATATCATTCTTAAATTTTAAACATGTGAATTGTAAAAGAATACTTCATTTTTTTTCAGTAATTTCTACTCTTTGTGCACACGTTGATTTCTTGATGATAAATGCTTTGTTTAAGATAGTGTTCTCTGGTGAGAATATTTTCATGGAATAAAACAATCTTTTCATTGTCAGTTAAGGTATGTAGTGTGTTATCTCTTATTGCTGTGTAAACTAAAGGTTCTGTTCCTGAATGTGCTAAATTCCAGATAATATAACGTAGATGGCAAGTTACATAAGTGGAAGCATCTGTTTTGAGCAATCTTTTTTGAAAACCAGTTCTGGAAATTTTATTCTAGTTTTTGGTTGCATTCAAGCTTTCCTAAAGGAAAAAAGTTAGTATTTCTTTACCATGAATGTAAGTTGAGTGTAATAATTTGGATTTTAGGATTTTGAAACCTTTATTCTACAGTAGCTGCCTTGCACAGACTTCCCTTTTGCACTACCTGATCCTCTGCATCCATGAGAACTCTCCCTGTACCACGTAGCTTGATCTAGCCACACACTGGTCTGTACTTCCTGTGCTTCCGCCTGAATTTCTAATCAGTTAGAGGGGGCACCTTTGTCTTCTGTTTGTCATAAATAGTATCATATCTGTCATATTAGCAAGTCTTAATTTCAGAGGATTCATCTTTTTAAAAGGGCTTGTATAAAACTGTGAGCAGCTCTTTGATCCTGAACACTGTTGAGATGAAAACTTGGAGATCCATGCCAAGCTGGATGTGGGGACACACCAAACTGCAGGAAAACAGTGTCAACAAACTAAAGGACTTCTACTATCTGAACTGAGATCAGGGAAGTCAAATCCCACTTGTTGAGGAAAGATAACATCCTCACAATAATATTAACGAAAGCAAAAATATCTTTGGGCTTGTTGGAAAGGATAGATTTTCTTTGTGAAGAAGGTATTAGTTTAGGTGAAAAATGATAAACACCAAACCTATTTCAGTTAAGGTCATACACCTGAAATCAAATATATCCCTAAGTGTAATCACTGTTAGTAACCTAAGAAACTCGAACAAGTATGAGATGCCAAAAGATTGGGGGTTGAAGAGTAAATTCAGGTAAATTCAATAGCTCTTAAAAGTGCTAGATAATTTTGTCAGCATTTAGGAGAAAATGTAATGGACAAATGACCTAGGTCCTAAGAATAAGTAACATAAGGTTAGCCTCATTTCTTACGTTAGGTACAGTCGAGAAACTATAGGCATAATTGTCTTGATTTCAGCACAATTTTAGTACTTGGCATGATTTCTCGCTCATTTTTGGGAGTAAGATGGCGATCTCATTGTAGCGAAGAGGAGGTTGCAATAAGCTGATTTGGTAAACCCTCAATGGCAGCCCTGAGAAATTTTTGTGGAAAATAAATATATATGTATGTTATGCACCATAATAAAATAAATCTATCACCCAACTTAAGAAAAAGAAAATTGCAATCTCCTTCTTCAAGGATAACCATTAATCCTGGATTTTATCTTTATTGTTTTGTTTTTCTCAGTTTTTCCACATGGGTATTTTTTCCTAAACCTGATTAACTTACTATGTTTTAGAGCTCTGTAAAGATTGTGTCATACGCTGATGAGCAGGGCACAGTGATACAACCATAGGCGATGTTAAATATCGAAATATTTCTGTACTGGTTGGTAAATAGTAATTCCAGAAAGTAGTAAAACTGGTTAATCATATAAGTTCTTATGGTTTATCTAAGAAACCACATGTGACACCCTGTGATGCATTTCTTGCTTGAGCACTGAGGACAAAAGCTGAAGGGCTTAACTATAGATTTGCTAGTACTTCGGGTCCGGCAGCCTTCTTTGGTCTTGTAAGCCCTTGAGTCGAAGAGGGACCTGGGTAACCAAGCTGAGGGAAACCCCTGTTCATCCTCCAAATAAATGCCTTATCCTGCCCTAGGGGGTGCTGGAAGAGGGTGTGGGTAGACACAGGTGTCTGGGGGCATAAGCCCTTGTGTAGTAACGGCCCTTTAGCTGCTTTTTAAAGTTTTATTTGGCAACTTATTCTGTGGTCGAGGGTGGTCTGTCTTGTGCATTGAAGAGATGTGAGGAGAAGGACCCTACCAGGACTGTTTAATACTCAGCAGAGTGTGCTCTCCAGCAAGTGACGGCACCACTCCTGCTGTGTTCTCCACCCTCTTCCCCTGGCTGGTCTCCAGATGGGAGTTTGGAAGTTGTCTGCTCCACCTCCGCGGGTGTACCTTTCCCCTCACTCACCCGGGCAGACCAAGCTGCTCGGACTTCAGTATTATTTGAGAAAAACTGAAGTCATTATATGGCAACTTGATGCAAAAGGAATATCTAAGGCTGAAGAATTTACTGCCAGCAAACGATGGTTTGATTATTTTAGAAAGAGGCTTGACTTTCAAAAACATCGAGGTAACAGAAGAAGCTTCTGCTGATGAACAGGGAGCAAAAGTTCCCAGACGCCATTAGGAAAGTAATTAAGGAGAAAGACTATCTGCCTGAACAGGTTTTTAATGCAGATGGAAGTGCCCTATTCTGGGGTGAGGGGGAGACAAAGGGATTTTATTATTGGTAAGTAAGAGAAGCGAGCTCCAAGGTCTGTGGTAGGAAGGGATAGCCTAACACTACTGTTTTGTGCAAATGCAGTCTGGTTTATAATCAGAACTGCCCTTATCTATAAGCTGGGGACCTCTGAGCCTTGAAGGGAAAAGATAAACACCAGCTGCCAGTCTTTTGGTTGTAAACAGTAAGACCTGAACAACGAGAACCTTTTTCTGGATTAGTTCCATCAATAAATACTTTGTCCCTGAAGTCAGGAAGTACCTTCCCAATAAGGGACTGCCTTTTAAAATTCTTTTGATATTTGAACAGTGCTCTCAACTACCCAGAATTTTATGAATTCTACGCCAAAGATGTCCAAGTGCTCTGCTTGGCCCCAAACAATGTCTTTATTCAGCCTCAAGATAGGGAGTCATAAGGACCTTTAAGGTTCCTTACCCATGGTAATGATTGTCAGCACTGTGGAAGAGAACGGATAGAACATCATGAAAGTGGGAAGGATCAAACCACTGAAGATGCCATCAGTTCCAGAAAAAAGCTATGAAAGCCGTCAAGCCTGAAACAAATCCTCAATGGAGAAAACTGCCCAGATGTGCACAACTTCACAGGATTTACGACAGAGCCAATTAAGGAAATCATGAAAGATAGTGGATATGGCAAAACAGTGACTAAAAAAGGTGAGTGTTTGTGTCTGAAGGGTTTCAGGATGAGGATCTTGGAGAAATTCAAGAGCTCCTGACACCACACCGGAGAAATGAACAGAAGATGAGTGCGTCCCATCCAGTGCCAGATGTTGAGGGAGGAGACAGAAGAAGCGGTTCCAGGAAACACACTGACATTAGACAATTGGGGAGAAGGGCTGTAATTATTCAAGATTGCTTTTGACTTCTCTGACGACATGGACCCTTGTGTGATATAGACAAGCTTAAAGTAAACAGAAAAAGGATTTGTACCGAATAGAAATATTTTCAGAGAAACGAAAAAGCAAAAAAACAGAAATTATCATATATTCCCATAGAGTTACACCGAGTGTGTCTGCCTCACCCGCCCCCCACCTCCTTCTGCCTCCTGCATCTCTTCCCCCTCTGCACCCCGAGACGGCAGGCAAGACCAGCCTCTGCCTCCTCAGCCTACTCAGTGTGGAGACAATGAGGACGGAGACCTTTATGCTGATCCCCTTCCACTGACTGAGTAGTAAATAATCACCATGCTGTATAGTCAGTAAACTTATGTGTCCTGTTTGTGTGTGTGTCTTCATGTCATAATCTAATAACTACATGGCAAGAACTGATGAGATGTTTTGGTGTCAGATCGCTTAAGTACTTTTTGTGTGGAATGTCATGTGCAATACATTTATGGAAGTGGTAGCTTAACATGCATAAGGTGAGTAATATTTAATATAGAATTAATAATGTATTAGTTTTCTTCCTGTTTTATAAGTTTGCTTTCAAAGAATTAGGTTACGGTGTGCCTGTCTCCTAATTGGAGGTAGTGCACGTTAGCCTACCATCACGGGTGTTTTTTATTTTTTTTTTAAGTAACAATTTTCAATACTGCATTATGAGCATGACTGTAATACTGTATACTGTAAAAATTTTATAATAACTCATCCATCAAGTATATAGGCTAGGCTACCATGAAACCCTCCTGTGAATTCCACTAGACTACTGTAAAGTAACCATGTTGCTGCTGCTTCCTTATTAGTGCATGAATTGCTATACCTGTAAATAAATATGAATTTCTTCTTCACATCTTTTCATTTTTGATTTCTGGTGTTAGTAGTAATAAGTATACCATCTACAGTGTTTTTTATCATATAAGACTATTGATGCATGTCTCGTAAACATGATGTAAACTTAGTTACTGATGTAGTGCAGTACTGTAAATGTATTTTCTCGTGATTTTCATAACATTCTTTCTGAAGCTTATGTTATCAGTAAGGCCTCCAGTCAACAGCAGGTTATTAATAACTAAACTTACGAGGAGTTGAAAATTTATGTAAGTTTGCGACTGCATGGGACCTAGGTGCTCCTAACCTCCGTGTTGTTCAAGGGTCAGCTGTCAAACAGTGAGGCCGCACACATCCGTGTGAGAGTTTGTGGACACGAGTTTCTCTGAGATCCACCTAGGGGTGGAATTGCTGGGTTGTGGGTTACATTTCTATCCAGTTTAAAAGATAATGCTGCATTCTCCAGCCAGAGTGGTTATAGCATTTTTGCACACCTACAGGTTGTGTGTAAGGGCTACCTATGCTCCCATGTTTCCTGGCCAACACTTAGGAGTGACTTCAATTTCTGTCAATTGGGGAGGTTTAAAATAGCATTTCAGCGTGGTCTTAATTTCTTTTCCTTGATTATTGCTGAAGTTGAACATCTCATCTATACCTTTTGTGTTTTCTGTGAAAAGCCTGTTTATAACATTTGTCCTTTTTTTTTCTTTGGTCGGTTGTCTTTCCATATTCATGCATGGTTCTTTACATATTACGGATGCTAATTGTATTAGTTCTCTCTTGCTGTGTAACATAGTTGGTGACTCTGGCTTAGAGTTTCTCAGGAGATTACAGTCAAGATGTTGGCCAAAGTCGCAGTCATCTCAGGCTTTGGGGCTTTAGAGTCCCTTCCAAGATCATTTACATTGTTGCTGGCAGGCCTGTTTCTTGCCGTGAGCACCTCTTCACAGGGATGCTTCCAGCATGGCCTCTTGCTTCCCCCAGTGAGCGCTCCAAGAGAAGAAAAGTCCAGACAGAAGCTGCAGTCTTTTACTGACCTGACCTAAGACGCGACATACCAGCACTTACTCAGTAATGGCATTACTTGTTCATACGTTACGTATTGGCTCTATGCGACTGGTGACGCAGACCAACCTGGTGCAATGTGGGACAGCACCAGGGTGTGAACGCCAGGTGTCAGGGTCCGTCTTGGAGGTCGCCTACCATACTGATCTTTTGTCACTTTTATGCGTTGCTAATATCTCTCAGGTCATTCAGTGTATCTGATAATCATTTAATGAATAATTCATTTTAATGTAGATCAGCCTTTCAAATGTAATGTTTTGTGTGTGTGTAGTTTAAGAAATTCTTGGTTCAAAGTAAAAAATATATTCTCTCCCTATATTTTTTAATGTGTCAGCCATCCTTTGTATAGAGCAGACGAGAAGACAGCCAAAGTGTATGAGACATAGCCTGCAGGGATGTTTCCCAGGGTGTGCTCTGTGGAACCCAAGCACCCCTAAATATGGCACTAGGTGTTGCTCAGAGATGGACTCCAAATCACTCCTCACAGAAAGATTCTGCACCAAATGAATTTGGGAAACCTTATAGTCATAATCCTATTCCCCTTTTGCAGAGTTGTGGTAGATTACAAGGAAACCAACACTAAGGGCAAACTAACTTAGAGTTCTCAAACTTGTTTGAAAATGGAATCCTCACAGAATATTGATTAAATCTAATAGATACAGTTAGAGAAATGCTGATCTACAATAGGAGATACTGTCCAACGGAATCACAGAATCTTCTGGAAGGATCTTAGGAGGTCATCTTGACTTTTGGACAGAAGTACAGCTTAGCCATCATGAAAGAGGAAAACTTGATTTTTTAAAGCATGACCACTTCCTAATTTCACACAGGTTTTTTTGTTTTGGTAAAACATTCCATCTTTAGCAATTGTTTTAGAGATAAAGAGGAAGGGGAGGGAAAAACATCGATTTGGATGTTCCACTTATTTGTGCATCATTGGTTGCTTCTTGTATGTGCCCTGACCAGGGATCAAACCTGTAACTTCGGTGTATTGGGATAACACTCTAACCAACTAAGCTAGCTGCCCAGGCAGGGGAACAATTTTATTTTTTAAGAGTTAGCCTTAAACACTTCTTCCTCTAATGTGTACCCTGTTAAAAAAAAATAGTACTTTGTTTTCTCAAAAAGGAGGAACCTGGAGTCAGAATGCAATAATTAAATGACTTAGTTTTTTTTTCCCCTAACAGTCATATAGTATTTCTTAATTCTGTCCTTCCAGTTGTCCCTTTGTTTTCTTGCTTTTACATAAACACTATTTGTTTTAGATGTGCTGTGGAGTGGACATATAATCATGCAGTGTGCAGAGCAATCCCCGATCGCGTTAGTACCACCTGGCGCCATACACAGTTACCGCAATATTGTTACCTGTATCCCTATGCCGTACTTTCTGTCCCCATGACTATTTTGTAAATTCTTACTTCCTCACCGTTCTTACCCATCCTCCACCCCCTCCTGTCCGGCAACCCTCAGTTTATTCCCTGCACCTGTGAGTCTGTTTCTGTTTTGTTTGTACATTTATTTTTTTTCTTTAGATTCCACATGTAAATGAAATCGTAAGGTATTTGACATTCTCCAACTTCACTTAGCATAATACTCTCTAGGTCCATTTATGTTGTAATGATAAAATTTCATTCTTTTTATAACTGAGTAGTATTCCATTGTATGTATGTAACACATCTGTATCCATTCATCTGTTGGTGGTCTCGTGGGCTGCTTTCCTACCTTGGCTATTGTAAATAATGCTGCAGTGAACATAGGGGTGCATATATTTCTTCACATGAGTGGTTTGGATTTCCTCAGATAAATTCCCACAAGTGGAATTGCTGGATATAAGCTAATTCTATTTTTAATGTTTGGAGGAGCCTCCACACTGGTTTGCGTAGTGGCTGCGCTGATTTGCAGTCTCCCCCACAGTGCACGAGGTCCCCTCTTCTCCACATCCTCACCAGCACTCGTTGATTTATTGGTGAGCCATTCTGACAGGTGTGAGGTGATAATATATCATTGTGGTTTTAATTTGCGTTTCTCTGATGTTTAGTGACACTGAGCATCTTTTCATATGTCTGTTGTGTCTATTCAGGTCTTCTGTCCATTTTCTAATTGGATTGTCTGGTTTTTGGTGTTGAGCTGTATGAGTTCTTTATAAAATCTGAATATTTATACCTTGTAGGATGTATCGTTGGGGAATATCTTTTCCCATTCAGTAGGTTGTTTTCCTTTTGTTGATGGTTTCCTTTGCTGTCAAAGACTTTTTAGTTTGATGTAGTCTTACTTGTTTATTTTTTCTTTTGTTTCCCTTGCCTGAGATGAGAAAAATTATCACTGAGAGCTGTGTCAGAGATTTTACTGCCTGTGTTTTCTTCTAGAAGTTTTATGGTGTCGGGTCTTACATTTAAATCTTTAATCCAATTTGAGTTTATTCTTGTGCATGGTGGAAGAAGATGGTCTTTTTTTTTTTTTTTTGC
This sequence comes from Tonatia bakeri, assembly GCA_004024845.1. Classification (NCBI taxonomy): domain Eukaryota; kingdom Metazoa; phylum Chordata; class Mammalia; order Chiroptera; family Phyllostomidae; genus Tonatia; species Tonatia bakeri. The sequence continues at coordinate 95,964 of PVIA01003094.1, forward strand.
ATGTTATTGTTCAGTTTTCCTAACACCTTTTAGACTGAATAGACTGTCTTTTGCCCCATTGTATATTCTTGCCATCTTTGTCATAGACAAATCGATCTTCTAGGTCTGAGTTTATTTCTGGGCTTTCTGTTCTCTTCCATTGTTCTGTGTGTCTGTTTTTTATGCCAATACCATGCTGTTTTGATGACTATGGCCTTGTACTATAGTTTGATATAAGGTAGTGTGATTCCTCCAACTTTGTTCTTAAGATTGCTCTAGCTATTCAGGGTCTTTTGTGGTTCCATGTAAATTTTAAAATTATTTATTCTAGTTCTGTGAAAAATACTATTAGTATTTTGATAGTGATTACAGTGAATTTATAGACTGCTTTGGGTAGTAGGGATATTTAATTTTTTAATTTTTTTAAGTTTTATTTTTTTTAGCAAAGCTGCTTCATCCATTATGAAGAATGATGCAAATGCAGCATGACCACTGTAAAATGCTGCATTTGCACACGTGGCCTAATTCCTCTGGGAGGTGCAGGTTTAGAGTTGGGCTCACTCTCCTGTGCGCTGCTGCATTAAATGCACATGGGTGTTGTACAGCCTCTGGCCCCTAGTGGCATAAATTGAAAGTTTAGTGTCTACCCACAATTAGGAACCTGCTGGTAACTCCTCTACTTTAAGAGGAGAAATAAAGACCAGTTTTTAAAATAAGAGAATTGAGTCCATTTTATGAGTGTAATGTTTTGACCAGAAATCTGTTAACATCTACCCTAAAAGTAGGTCAGGTTATACTTGATTTTGGTAATGTTCTGTTTATCGTGAGCTGGAAGATGTTGGGTGTACAGATTTGAAAGTTAGTGTCAGCACTGAAATGAGGTAGGCTGACTTCCTGTTGTCCAGCAACTGAAGGGTAAAAGCCTGAAGGTTGAAATAAAGGTGTTTGCTTTTTTCCCCTATAAACACAGGTGGACAGTACAATAAGACAGCTGTATGTGAAAATTGCTTTGTACATCTCTGCTCCAGACAGCCACAAACAAGGAACTTTTTATACATCTGCTCACCCGTGCCTAGAACAAGAATTTTCCAAGACTTGGGGTGATTGTGGCTTCATCACCTGACCCCAGGTGGCAGTCCATCCCGTAACCGCCTCCCCTGTTCTCTAGTCACTGCTGGGCCTCAGAATTGCAGCACATGGTCCTCAGTCAGCATCTGGGCCTCCATGACAATCAGGCCTCTGGTGACTTGAAAGGCTGCAGTGAGGGAACTCAGCTGAATCTTCGTATTGGTGCCACCAGAAAGTCTGTTCTCAATTTCTGCCGTCTTGGTCAATAAATGTATTCAGACTGAAGATGGAAAGTCTGCACAAACAAGTCTCTGTCAGGGTATCATGCAGTGCCAGCGCCTTCAGAGTTTTCAGCTCCATAGTATTTCCGTAGGCTGCAGCGAAGTCTGGGTTCAACATCCAGTCCAGAATGTTGGCAATGCCTGACTTGAGCAGGTGCCCCGCGCAGGTGCAGACAGTCCCCTCTGTCGCTTTCCCACAGGCCACATTGGTGCTCTGCAAAGTGTTCTGAGCCCCTCACGTGTTTCCATGGGGAAGAGTCACAAGTGCTTTCATTCGTCTTATATTGACTTTCTCTTCTGCATATTCCAGGTGTAGACCATGAGTTCAGGAGTCAGGGGACTGCAAGGCGGGGGTGCTCTTTGACAGATGGTTACAGATGAGGCAAAATCTGGTGTTTTCAGTAAATCTCTCAGTCACTCTCCTCAAGGTGTTATGGGCGTTTATTAGCTTTGTCCAGTATCATTAGTTTAAATCCTTTCTTAAATATTGTCCTTATGCTAGCAGAGCTTGGGATTGGTCCCTTAGAATCTATTCCTCAGTCATCTGAAGCGTTCAGCTCCAAGGCTGCAGAGCTGAATTCTTTGTCTTGTCCTCCCTGGAGGACCATAGAGAAGCAGGCGGGGCAGTCCATCTTCACTGATAAATTTTTGAATGGTACTTAAAATGTCCTGATGAGAAATGAGGTCACTCAGTGTCTGTGGCTGGTATTTTTGAACCCTCTGTGGCTCGGCTCGGCTCCGCCGCAGGTCTGGGGGCAGTGGGGTGAGGACTGGCTGGGGCCTGTCCACCCAGCTGACCCCCTTCTCCATGGCAGCCCTCATAGCAGCTGGGCCTGCTCCTACCAGGGCAGATTCCTGCCCTTGGACGCGGAGGGCTGCTGCTGCTGCTGCTGCTTGTGCGCTGAGGTTTCCATGTGGGGTGATGAAGGTGTTGGGATCTGCTGGGGTCAGGTCTCCCCGGTGTCTGCACAGATCTCTGATATTTTTAAATGTTAATTTTTCCTATCCGTGAGCACGGTGTGTACTTCCATTTATTTGTAACTTATTCCATGTCTTGTAATTTTCTGAGTATATGTCTTTTACCTCCTTGGTTAAATTTATTCCTACTTATTTTTTTAATGCAAATTGTAAATGGGATTGTTTTCTTAATTTCTATTTCTGATAATTCATTATTAGTGTATAAAAGTGCAATCGATTTTTAAATACTGAATTTTGTATCCTGCTACTTTACTGAATTCATTTATCAGTTCTAGTAGTTTTTTGGTGGAATTGTTAATTATTCTTTATGTATAATATAATGTCATCTGCAAATAATGACAGTTTTACTTCTTCCTTTCCAATTTCAATGCCTTTTATTTCCTCTTGTCTGATTGCTGTGGCTAGGACTTCCAGTACTATATTGAATAAGAGGCGAAAGCAGACATCCCTGTCCTGCTCCTGATCTTAAGGGAAACACTTTTAATATGAGTTGAGCAGGATGTTGGCTGTGTGTTTGTAGTGTACGTCTTTATCATGTTCAGGTGTGTTCCTTCTATTCCCGCTTCGCTGAGAGTTTTTATCTAACTGGGTGCTGGATTTTGTCAAAAGTTTTTTCTGCTGTGATGTAATTATAATTACATAATTTTTACTCTTTGTTTAATGTGGTGTGTCACGTTACCTGATTTGCAGACACTGTACCAACCTTGCATCCCAGGGATAAATTGCACCTCACCGTAGTGTAAGATCTTTAATGTATTCCTGAATTCCGTTTGCTAATATTTTTTTGAGGATTTTTGTATCTATGTTCATTAGGTTATTGGCCTATATTTTTTTTCTTTGTAACATCTTTGGTTTTGGAATCAGAGTAATGCTGGCCTTGTAAAATGAGTTTGGAGGCCTTCCCTCCTCTTGAATTTTTTAGAATAGTTTGAAGATAGATGTTAATTCTTCTTTGATTGGTAAAATTCACCTGTGAAGCCATCCATTCCAGGGCTTTTGTTTGTTGGGAGTTTTTGATTACTGATTTGGCTTTTGTTGATAATAATTGGTCTGTTCAGATTTTCTATTCTTGATTCAGTCTTGGAAGACTCTATGTTTCTAGAAATTTATCCTTTTCTTTCAGAGTGTCCAATTTTTTGACATATAGCTCTTCATAGTATTTTCTTACATTCCTTTGTATTTCTGTGGTGTTAGTGATTACCTCTCCTCTTTCATTTTTAATTTTATTTGGGTTTTCTCTCTTTAGCAGAGTTCAGCTTTTTATTGAACATGTTACAAAAGAGGTTTAGTCAAAAAGACCAAAGCACTTGTCTTGAACAGATTCCTCAGGTACTTTCTTTGCTTCTACTTGTTTCTCAGCTGGGGCAGCAGTGGTGGAGGGGGCAGGACCTCCTCCTGGTGCAGCACCTGCTCCTGTGGCAGGTCCACCCGCTCCTGCAGTGCAGGTGAGGCCCCTGATGTTGACATTGGCCAGAGCCTTTGCAAACAAGCCTGGTCAGGAAGGTTCAACATTTACACCGACTGCTTTTAATGCGAGCAGTGATCATGTCCTCTGTGACCGTTATCTCATCACCGTGCGGGATGAGGGCCAGGAAGATACCAGTGAGCTCTGAGATGGAGACAGAGGTTGTGGTGCGGGCGAGTGCCGGGTGGGCGCTGCTAGGCACTGTGCCGATCGCCCGGTGAAGAGGGTGTCATCCCAACGTGAGCTTAGCTTCCTCAGGACCAAGTATGTTCCCGGCAGCTGGGAAAAGCTCTCTCTTATTTTTTTTGATGAATCTAGTTAAAAGTTTATCAATTTTTTCTTTTTTCGCTTTCAAAGAACCAGCTCTTGTTTCATTTATCTTTTGTATTTTGTTTTAGACTCCATTTTGTTTATTTTTATTCTGATTTTTATTTCCTTCATTCTACTCACTTTGGAACTTATTTTCTAGTTCCTTTAGGTATAATGTGCGATTGTTAATTTGAGGTTTTGCTTGTTCATTGAGATAGACCTGTGATGCTACAAATTTCCATCGTAGAACTCCTTTTGCTGTGCCCCACAGGCTTTTGGTCATTGCGTTTTCATTTTCGTTTGTCGAAGGTATCTTTTGATTTCTTCTTGAGTCATTGTTAACCCATTTATTGTTTGATAGCATGTTATATAGCCTCCATGTGTTTGTGTGATTTTCCGTTTTCTTAATTGCTTTTGCTTCATACCGTTGTGGTTGGAGAAGATGCTTGATATGATTTTAATCTTGTTAAATGTATTGAGACTTGTTTTCTGGCCTGACATGTGGTCTGTCCTGAAAAATGTTCCATGTGCACCTGAAAAAAATGTGAATTCTCCTGCTTTGGGGTGAAATGCTCAAAAATAGTGATTAAATCCATCTGGTCTATTGGGTCATTTAAGACTGCTGTTTCCTTGTTGATTTTCTGCCTGAAAGATCTGTCTACTGATGTCAGTGGGGAACAGACGTCCCCACAGGTTACCAACAGTCTCTCCCTTTGTGGCCCTCAGTACTTCTTTGTGTGTTTATGCGCTTCTGTGTCGGTCGTACAGCGTTTACAAGGGTTACATCGTCTGGCCGCACTGCTCCCGTTGTCGTCATGTGATGTCCCTTTGTCTCTCACTATAGCCTTTGTTTCGAAGTCCACTTTGTCTGATAGCAGTACTGCTCCTCCAGCTCGTTTGTTTCTGTTTGTGTGAAATACCTTCTTCCGTCCTTTTGCTTTTAGTCTGAGTGTCTTTCGATCTGCAATGGTGTCTTGTAGGCAGCGTACGTGTGCGTCGTTTTCTCACCTGCTCAGGCGCTCTGTCTTTTGGTCGGAGCACTTAATCTAGTTACATTTGAAGTGATTATTGACGGGTACATAGTTATTGGCACTGTATTATTCATATTTATATTCCTTTTTTTATCCTTCTTTTTCTTAAGTCCCTTTAACATTTCTTGTAATAGTGGTTTGGTGGTGATGACCTCCTTTAGCTTTTTCGTATCTGGGAAGCTCTTTAGCTCTCATTTAATTTTAAATTAAATTACTGGGTATTCTTGATTATAGGTTCTTTTTTTTTTGTTTTAATCACTTTGAATATTTTATTGCCAATCCCGCCTGGCCTGCTAAGTTAATATTGAGAAATCAGCTGAGTCCTATGGGTACTCCCTTGTAGGTAACTAACTTTCTTTTTCTGCTTTTAAGATTTTCTCTTTGTCTTTAATCTTTGCCGTTTTAATTAAGATGTGTCTTGGAGTGGGCCTCTTTGGGACTCTCTGCACTTCCTGGACTTGTGTGTCTACTTCCTTTGCCATGGTAGGGAAGTGTTCTGCCAATATTTCTCCAAATTTATGCTGGATATTGTCCCAGAGGTCTCTTAAACTATTGTTATTTTTAATACTTTTTCCCGCTATTTTTTTAAAAATCACTTTTTTATTGTTGTTTGGATACAGTTGTCTCCATTTTCCCATCAGCACCTTCCCCCGCCCCACCCATTTCCCTTTTTGCTGAATGGATGTTTTCTGTTACCTTCTAAATAGCTGATTTGATCCTCTGCTTCTTCTACCCTGCTGTTGATCCCCTCTAGTGTATTCCTTTCAGTTATTGTATGTACTTTTGACCAGTTACTTTTTTATGGTTTTTATGTCCTTTTTATGCTTACTATCTTAGTGCAAATGATTAAGCTCCTTGAGTATCCTTATAGCCCGTGTTTTGAACTCTGTGTCTAGTAGACTCCTTGCTTTCATTTCATTTAACTCTTTTTCTGGAGACTTCTCCCATTCTTTCACTGGGGACATGTTTCTTTGTCTCCCTGTTTTCATTGCTGTGTTTCCCAGTCTTGGCAGGTGGCCTCATATAGTCTGTGTACTGTGGGGCCCGGTGGCACAGTCTCCCTTATCCCCGGTCCAGGTGCTCCAGGAGCTTCCCTTGTATGGGTGGTGTGTGTCCTCCCGCTGCAGTTGTGCCTTGACAACTGTTGACACATCAGTGAGTGGGACTGGCCCTCAGGCCGACTGGCTGGGAAGATGGGCCCCAACCACAGAGCATGAGCTGCCATGCAGGAGCTGCCCCCCAAGGAGCGGGATTCACCCCAGTGGGGTCTGTTTCCTGCCGAGGTCTGCCTTTGAAAGTGCCGCGTGTGGAGCTAATTAATTGGGTGGTGTTCTGTGTGGTCGAAACTGGCCGCCAGCTGTGGTTCTGGGACTTCTTGGTTGGGACTGGTGAAGGTCAATGTAAGATGCTGCTTGTGACCAGCTCGGGGCTACCTGTTAGGAGCTACAACGTGATCCACAGCTGGTAGCTGCCTGTGCTGGCCTGGATGCACGTGGGAAGGGCCACACTACAATCCGGGGCTGGTGACACCAGAACCGGACATGGGGCAGGTCAGCAAAAAGCCCAAGGCACCCTGACATCTGCCACTGCCTGCTGGCTGCACAGAAGGCTCAGCCGCCAGAAGCCCCTTGGGCAGAAGATGAGTTGGGTGAGGCAGGGTCTCAGGGAGTCGGCAGGGTGGAGCTGATGGAGTTCGGCCAGGCTAATGCAGAATCAGGTTTGGCCATGGGGGATAGGGGGAGGTGGCTCAACACAGAGACAAAGGTGGCTGCCCCCCAGCCCTCTCACTTCGGAGCCACACAATCCAGTTTCTCCCTCCATGTCTCTGGCACCCCCTGCACCCCTGAGCTTAACCAGAGTTTTTTTGTTTAAGATCCACTGCAATTTGTTTGAGAAAATTTGGACATAAACCTATTGTGTATGGTCCCAGAATTACTTAGAAGATAGGAAGAAAAGCAAATTTGTGTTTGACAGTTGGTGGCAGAGTGCTACAAATTTATTTTAAAACCTTGTATTCCAAATTTTCTATAATAGAAAAAATTAAGAGGGATACTGATAAACTAGAAAGTATCCCCTTTGGAAAGTCCAAAACCTGGAAAACTTGCATGAATCAGCTGGAGGGGAAAAAAAGACAGGTGATTATTTTGAAATATGTGACGTTATGGTGTCACGTGCACCAACACCTGGGTGCCGCTCTTTGCCAGGTGCTGTGCGGCAAGCGCCCCGGCTGAGCTTAAACCTAGGCCTGCGGGAGCCTGCTGCGCTCCGCACCCCTGCTCACGCCGCCCCCTGAGCCGGAGGCCGCCCGTCTTCCGCACTAGTGTCAGCAGTGCCCTCTCACTCAGGATGCAGTGGCTAGGGAAGAGAGTGCCGGAAAGGTGGGCGGCAGGGCTGCTGTGTTACGATGCTGGTTTAATGTTGAAGAGACTGGATACAGCTGTTTCACAAAAAGATGTATTTTCATATGGCTATTTACATTTTTTCATATTTAAAGAATATCATACAACTGATACCTTTGGAAATGTTTCATGCTTTTAAATTCTTTTCTATGTACACTTTCCTGACATGGAATTAAAACTAAAATGGTCAAATCCCTTGGTAATAGAAAGCAACCAGTCAACATAGCTAGGTCTGCTCTTGAATTTGCGGATCAACATTAGCAATAGTTACCTTAATAATAAATTACTTATTTAAAAATCAGTAGTAATTTTAAACAATTCATAAATAAGTGTGCTGTGTGCAATTTACATGTTTAATATCCTGTGGATACTAAAAGCTTGTCTATTGTCAGATTTGCACATTACTTTTTCAAATGATAAGCTTTTCCAAAGCAGAAACTGGAGAAGCTTGAAATAATACCCTAAAGTTCTGCGGAGAGCTATCAAAGCTCCGCTTGCTTTATGGGAGGAGGTTCCAGTTTACGTGAGAGGACAGTCAAAATCTGGTTGAATTTCTCGTATCTCTCCGTCTGGTTAACTTGTGCGCCTTTGCTGCCCCATAGCAACCGCATTTGAAATTCAGTCTTGAAGATTTCACTCATTTCTTCATCCGGTTGGAAACCTAGTGTTGTAAACAAAACAAAACAATGTGTTTTCAGTTCCGCCTAGAACAGTGTTGAAAATAGGCTGAAAACTTGCTTGTTTAAAGTAGGATCAAAATGAACTTTCTTTCTCAGAGCTTTAGAACATCCCCCAAGGGAAAGCCCAGGCTTGCCGTGTGCCCCAGCAGGCAGAGGCCCTGGGCACCTTCAGGGAAAGGTAACAAGCTCACCCAACGGGACGATAAAATCTGCGTGCACACGAGGCACTGTGGTTGCAGTGCTGTGAGGACTGTTAAAAATACCGTTTGGGTTGGGGTTTTTTTACAGCTTTGTTGGTGTTTCATTTCCATGTCATGGTTCACCCATTTCAGCTGCCAGTTGGACTTGCAATAGTAAGTTTACAGTGCGTGACCGTCAGTCACCCCCAGTCCAGTGCTAGACAATTCTCTAGTAACCCTTTGCGGTCAGCCCCGTTCCCACCCCAGATGCCCACCAACCACTAATCTGCTTTTTGTTGCTATTGTTTTCTATAGAAATTTGATATAGATGGACTTACATAATGTGGAATTTTTTTATTACTGGCTTCTTTCACTTAGTATGGCATTTTTGAGCTTATTTAATATTGTTGCATGTTATCAAAAATTCCTTTTTATTGCTGAGTAGTATTCATGGACATAGGACATTTCATTTATCTGTCCACCAACTGGGGGACACTGGGATTGTTTTTAGTTTCCGAGGATCGTGAATGATGTTGAGTCTCTGTGTGGACATGCGCTCACATTTCTCAGGGGGTGGGACTGCTGGGTCATATGGTGAACACATGTTTACTTTTAAGAAACTGTCAGACTCTTTTCCAAAGTGGCTCTCCCATCTTACATTCTCATCAGTAACATGAAGATTCTGTTTTCTCCACATGCCGCCAACTTTTAGCATTGTCATTCTAGGTGGCATGTGGTGGTGTCTCATTATGGCTTAAATTTACATTTCCGCTATGACCAGTGCTCTGAATATCTTTCCATGTAGTTATTTGTCATTCCTATATCCTCTCTGGTGTAGTGTCCTTTCAAATCTTTGACTGTTCAATTACCGTTTGTCTTCTCATTGAGTTCCAAGAGTTCTTTATATCGTCTAGATATAATTCCTCTACAGATACATGGCATGGGGCAAAGCAGCTTTATAGTCGTGAGTATACAAGTTTATTCTTGTATTAATTGTCGATTATGTTCCTTGCAGACAAGTGTAAACCTACTTTTGCCCTATCCCGTATGTTTGCCAAATATTTTCTTCTAATCTGTTGGTTGCCTTTTAACCTTCTTAACAGTGTCTTTTGAAGAGTAAAATTTTAAACTTTGATTTATCAGTGTTTTCTGTTATGGTTCATGTTTTTGGCATCCTAAAAAACTCTGCCTAACCCCAGCGCACAACGAATTTCTCCTGTTTTCTTATAGGATCTTTATACTTACTTTACTCATATTTTGGTTCTGTGATCTATTTTGGATTACAGTATATGGTATGAGGTAAAGATTAAGGGTTTTTTGCATAGAATATTCAAGAGTTCCAGCACCATTTGCTGAAAAACTATGTTTTATCCAATGAATTACCTTGACACTTGGGTCAGAAATCTATTGACAACGTGTGGGCTTATTTCTCCACTCTCTCTTCTCTTTTATAAAAGAGAATTATCTGGTCTAAAAGAGAATTATCTGGTCTACCTAAGGCCAAAGATGCTCAGTCACCTCCATATTAGAGAGGGCAGCCTCTAGCCAGAGTCGCACAAGCAAGTGGTTCTCATCCTTGATTATTGCCGGAGGGTACTGCTCTGTCATGAACAAACCCCCACTGTCTAGATCACAGGGTCTTGGTAGTTGAGAGGCTTTTAGTCCATTCTTCCCTGTGACGGCACAATATCTGTGATGGATAACCAGCCAGAGGACAACTTCCATTCATTCGGTTGATGGGTTTTGAGTCCCTACCCTGGGCTGGGTGCTGGGGGGGTGATGGTGAGCAAATCTCTCCCCTTACTGGGTTCGCAGTCATTCCCAGCTGTGGGAACTTGCTAGGTCAGCCTGTAGCAGGATCAGCTGAGAAATACCAGGAGATATCTTTAAAGTAATTTGCTGTAGAACAGCTTAAAGCTTAAAGCACATTTTTGGCCTAGGCAGCATCCAAAGTGATACATGCATTGGCCCTGCATAAGCAGGCACTGTAATCTGTGGCGAATTATGTGCTTTTACTGTTTGAGTTCTACACTGCTAACCTTGGAGAACTCTGAGGGGAAAAGAATGAAACCGCCAGATGATGCCTATGTATGCCGCAGACACAGTGCAAACTCTTCAGGCCCGAATTCTGGTTCTGAAGTAACAGCTCGGTTTTAGGATGAAATAATGGGCCACCCCATAGAGTTCTTAACCTTGTGGCTCAAACTGTGGGCCCTTGAAGAGTTTTAAAAATTATATAGTGAGGAGGAGAAAGTTATCATCCCTGTTAAGTGCCATAGAAAAGTCCTTGTTTTTGCATTTGCTTCCTAAATGGGCTTTTTGCCTCTCAGCCTTCCGCTCTCCACACTTCCTCCACTCAGATGCCAGATTCAAACACCAGTCTGGCCTCAGGGTGACGCCCTCCAACGTTTTCCACTGGCCCTTCCTCAGCTCAGCCCTACGTGGAAGGCCCTCCGCCTGTACCCACTCCCTTCCTCAGCCTGGCTGGCCATTTCTTAAGGCACACTTCACCCTCATCCAAACCCAAGTACTTGTGTTTTGTCCTATTTCCCGAGCTCTTTCAGGGCCTTGGCTGAGTTGGCCCCTTTGATGCGAAGAGCAGGGCGCTCTTGTCCCAGTGTGCCCAAGGAGAAGGGTCCTGCAGCTGAGTGAGGTCCGACAAAACCCCAGCTCCGTGTTGGCCCGTCACGTTCTCTAATAGTGATTAGTAGGGGTTCTAATGATAGGCAAGCTGACCAAATCTTTTTTGACCTTTTCCCTCCATTTATTCTATACCAATGACCCAACAGAATACACACAACAAAGACAGAAACAGGACCCTTAAGTCATATAAGAGTGAAGAGGAAGTGGTCAATCATACAGGAAATGGAATTCCCATGCCCCTGTCTTTCCTCCTCGGCGTTACTGTAATTGAGAACACCCACGCTCTTCATTCCCTCATTCCAGTTAGTGTGCAGGGGAGACCGCAGCTCCTACCTTCCAGGATCCTCTCGGCATTCAGCCGGTAACTGCCGGCAGCCTCTGCCACGAGTCGGGCTGTTGCCAGATGGTTCATCATAATCTCGCAGCTTTCATCATTTTTTTCCCACATGTCAGTTCCTTCAAAAGCGACAGCCTGCCGTTCCATTAAGGTCACGAGAGGCATCAGCAGAGGGACTGATACATTGTTTGGGAGGACACATGTGGACTCTGAAAAACAAGGTAAAATTTTCCATGTCATTTTTTTTTTAACGTTAAGCACAGAGAATTCGAGTTCCAGATGACGATGCAGGAGAATCTTAGACCCACCTCCTGCCATGGACACATTGAATCTTCAGCTAAATATGGAACAACTTTGAGAGAGACCAACATAGAAGCGGGTAGAAGAGGGTGGGGCACAATTTCACCATAAACCCCAATCCTGGTGCAGTGACCTTCAGTCTGGAGCGATCTCAAACCCTGGAGCTTCTATCTGAGGAGCAAAGGGTTTGAACCCCGCACTGGACACCCCAACTTGTGTCTGAGAGATAAGCCCCCAAAACCAGTGGGGCTCAAATCCATGAGACATACAAGGCTATAATGATCTGATAAACAGCTCTTAGGGGGTTCACATATTCTAATGCACCTGCCCAAGGATTCTGCGAAAAGGTAGCTGATTGAGAGGTGCTCAGAGGCTTTATGTGAGTGAGCCTGGGGGTAGTCCTCTGATTGAGCACACACCCAGCACCTGCTAGCCGACACACACCACCTTAATGCTCCCCCTCTGCCTCGTTCTAGCCAACGGGTGCCATCTTTTCCCTTCCCTTCCCTTCTTTTTTTAAATACTGGTTCCCCCGTTTTCTTCTTCTTCTTTTTTTTTTCTGTGAGAGCCAGCTATGAGCTCTCCCTTGCCTTTGCTCCAGCTCAATGGTATATCCCAGAAAGGAGATCCCACCCTTGTCTGGCGCCTGATTTTTGTAGCTGCCGCCAGGGGACACCTACGTTGCCTAATTAGAGAGATGCTTCTGGAGGCCAGTGTGGCTGATGCCTGTGGGTTCCACAGGACTGTAACCAATGGAGACAGAGTTCTTAAACAGCTACTAGGGCACAGTGAGGCAACGGTGGCCTATGAGCTTATCATCATAACTGCAGCCGAGGAGCAGGCTTCTAATTAAACATACATCTAAGGGCGGGCTGTAATCCTTTGCGGAGACCTCAGAGAATGGGCACTATCTTTGTGCTCTCCCCTGCTGTGGTCTAGAGCACCAGTAGCTCCCAGACGGGTGTTTTCCCATGTATCTGGTGGCCAGGGGAGCTTGTGATCATGGGTCCCACTGGGCTGTAATAATTGGAGAGACGGTTCTTGGCAGGCTCCTCTCTCCCCATTGCCCAGGGCACTGCGAAGATAGTGGACTGAAACACACGCCATCTTTGAGTGAGAGGCCTGTGTGCTCGTCCTGGAGCTTTAGCCTGAGGGACAGGTTGCAGGTACACCCGGCTAGCGCCTTCACAGGAGCTCTCGGGGAGCAGAGGCTGGTGGGCAGCACAGCTGTGCGCTCTCTGACTCAGTGCAGTCCACCAGTTCTTCCAGAAAAGAGCTTACACACTTGTCTAGAGCCCTGATTTTGTAACTCCTGCCCAGAGGACACCTCCAGATTGCCTGGTGGCCAGTGGGGTTCATGCATGCCGGAGCATAGGACTATATGTATTTGCATATATAATTCAAAATGGATTAAAGACTTAAATGCAAGACCTAAGATCATAAAACTCCTAGAAGGGAACATAGGCCATAAGCTCCTTGACATTGGTCTTGGCAATGATTTTTTGGATGTGACACCGAAAGCAAAAATAAACAAGTGGGACAATGTCAAACTAAAAAGATGCTGGACGGGAAAGGGAACCATCGACAAAGTGAAAAGTTGACCCACCGGATGAGAAGGAATAGTTGCAAATCGTGTCTGATGAGGGATTAATATCCATAATATGTACATAAACAACTCATAGAACTCAACAGCAAAAAACTCAGACAAAAAAGGAAAGACCCCACAGAGGACCAAACACATACAGATGATGGACAGATACGTGAGAAGATGCTCAAAGTCACCCGTCGTCAGAGAAAGGCCAGTTAAAACCACAGAAGGTGCCGCCGCCCGTGTCGGAACGGCTGTGATAAACACAGAAGTGTCGCTGAGGAAGTGGGGAAAGGAGAACCTTCTGCATGGTTGCTAGGAAGGCAACTGGCACAGTCACTACGGAAAACAGTCTGGGGGTTTCTCAGAAACTTAAAGATAGAACCGCCATATGATCCAGCAATTCCACTTCTGGGTATGTATCCAAAGAAAACAAGAAACTAGCTCGACAAGATACGTGCAGCCCCCGTGTTCAAGGCAGCGTTATTTACAATGGCCAAGGCACGGAGCAACCCAGGTGAGCGTTGGTAGAGGCATGGGTAAGGATGGTGTGGTGTGCACTACAACGGAACCTTACTTAACCGTGAGAAAGGATGACATTCACCACCTGTGACAACACGGATTGTGAGGGTGTCACACTAAGTGAAACAAATCAGTCACACGTGCTCTCACTTATATGTGCAACCCAGAAAAACAAAAAAAAAACCTGAGCCCATGGTGGCAGAGAACAGTTTGGTGGTTGTCTGAGTCGGAGGGTGGATGACATGGGTAAAGGGGTCAAAAGGTACAAATTGGCGGTTATAAAATGAGCATGGGAACTAGAATCAGTATTACTGTATGGCACATTTGAAAGTAACTAAGTAGATCTTGAAAGCTCTCATCACAAAAAAACGTATTTCTGTGACTGTGGTGACGGACATTAACTGGACCAATGTCGAACAATTACATTGTACCCCTGAAACTAATACAAGGTTATGTCAACTATACCTTAATTTTTAAAAAGATAAAGACAGAACAAAGTGACTGGTGGCCCGTGTCTTGTTTCAGCAGCTGCAGACCTCCTACGTTCAATGCTGTCGTCTGATAGAAACCTTGGCTGACACATCGACAATCCTGCAGATAACTCACTCAGGGACGCAAAACATGCCCTGCTGAACGCTTTGGTCAAACCAGAAGAACAGATACAACCTACTGGTCTTACAGCCGCTCAGGGGGCAGCCACCAGGCCCTGTGCTCACCTCTGCCTTCGTGCAGGACCCTGCTGAACGGCTTCAGCTGCTTCTCGTAGAGGATGGCGCTTTGGGTGTGCTGGCGCCGCAGCGCGGTCCACGTTTTTTCTAACCTCGTGATCTGGAAGAAAGAAAGGTGTTACCATTTTGGAAAGGGCCGTTTTAAAAATAACCTCTTGGTTTAAGTTGTGGCATAGATGACAGATGCACATGGTAAGCAAGTCAGAGCAGGTGACTTGACTTGGCTTCGCTCTGAGGCCCCTTGCGGGGGTGGCTCCGCCCACCAATTTCCTGTGCGCATGCCTGTGCGCGCAGGCACTGCTGGAAAATGAATAAATGCATGTCACACTCCATATATTCTTTGTCCCTTGCTTGGAAGTCACTTCACATGCATATATACAAAACAGCATAGAACAGCTTATTTTGTTACACTTCTGCATAATACTCCACTTTTTGGATAAACCATACTTTAGCCAGTCTCCCATAGATGAAGGTTTCCAACCTGATTTTCTACCACAAAAGTACCTTGAAAAGACGTTGCAAATTTGTACATGTGTGGAAATGTCTGGAGGATGAATTTCCAGATGTGGAGCCGCGGGGTCAGAGTACATTTGTTTACATCTGGAGGGGAGCTGCCAGCGGCTTCCTCAGAGGTCAGACCGATGAGGGGGTGTGGGAACGTGAGGTGCAGCGGGTTACTGTCCCCATGGGTAGTAACGTCTGCGACACACCTGAGTGTCCAGGCCACGTGATGCCACCACTTGTTCCCTTACACTTCTTTTGGGGTAACGTCAACACCAGCACGTGCCACCGACTCTGGCTGCCCTAAGATAACTAGCTGCCCGTGTACACCCTGCCACCAGCAAACCTCAGTGTCCGAAGTTTTCTACATGAAACAAGGGAGGGAGGGCACTAATATTTAGGGAGCGAGAGCCAACTCAGCCAAATTTGAGGAATTTCATTTAATTCTCGCAATACCCTAGGAAGCAGGTATTCTGGCCTCATTTTACAGATCAGAAAACAGAAGAGATTAGGAAACTTGCTCAAGGTTTCACCGCTGGTAAAGGGCAGAGCTGAGATTCATTTCGAAGGCCTCTGAAGGCTCCCGTGTGTTCCGTGTGAAAGGGGAGAAGGATCGGCACCAGCAGATTTTCTGGGAAGGGAAGGACGTGGGCTGGTCTGCCTCTGGCCACCCACAGGCCACCCTCACTCCTCACGTTCCCACATCCTCCCTCTCAGCCCTCAAGCATCCCCTTCTGAATGAAGCCCTTGTCTCTCAGCTACGCCCATATCCTGCTGGGTGCAGGTTTGGATGGTGACACACAGAAATGACATGAGTCCTCTGGGGTTTTCCCTGGGTCTACCACTTCCCCGCCCCAGGGCCCTGAATACCGTGGAGGACTAGGTCCCTCACTGCTGAGGTGCTCCAGGAGGGAAGTGCCCGAGGCTGCTGGAGGGGAGGGAGCCGCCTGCAAAGCCACGTTACCATGGCCTGGGGTAAGTCCCCGCCCGCTGAGTCTGAAGTCATCCACAACAACCAGCTAAAGCCACAAAACGTCCCCTTTACCACGCGGTGAGAGAGCTTTGGGCTGGAAGACTGTACACATGGCTTAGCTTGTTGGCTCAGCCCTCAAAATTATATGCAGGTTTAGATAAGAGCAAATAAATCTGGTGCAAATTAAAAACACTTGAATGAAAAATTAGAACTCCTGATATCATAGAAGTCAGTATATCATGAAAATATGGCTGAGTTTGCTTATTTCCAATATCAGCCCTACTAAATTCCAGTGCACCTAAAGAATTTTGTAAACTCTTGGAGTACTACATTATAATAGGAATTGACAGCCCCCTCCCCAAATTTTCCTGCTGAAGGAACTAAGTTGTTTGGCTTCTTGTTTTTAAGGTGACCTTGCTTTAATCCAAGGAAATTATGTTCCTAACATGCCCTGCAGGACATGTGACAGTAGCTGTCCTCCCCGGTGGCAAAGTTGGATTTCCAGTGAGTACCCGGCAGGATTTCCAAGACAACCTGTGGCTGTGAAACCGCCAAGCGAGCTGACAAGCGGTTTGGGGTACTCTTCGCAGGCTGGGCTGCAGTGCAAGTCCTCTCCACAACGGGGGCCTGGCGGACCAGAAGCGGGGAAGCCAGATCTGAGTGTGTGGGACCACAGGATCATGTTCCTCTCTGAGGCCCGCTTGATTTCAAGTACAGATTTTCAGTTCTGACACTCGTCCTGAGAACAGCCTGTCACAGCAGATCAATTCAAAGTGCCTGATTTCAGAGACTCTCACTAAGGGGTTATATGGCAGGTGGTTCAGAAATTTGATTTTTTTAATAAGAGAGGTGTTTTCAGTAACCTGAGGAGCATTCTTTGAGATAAACCACTCTAGGGATTCTCAGATATAAGCTCCCAAACGGCTGCCCACGCACCTAGTGACTCAGATGGACGCAGTCTTACACAACACAACTGCCCCAGACATACCGCCCCAGTTGCTTCTTCAGGGACACTGTTCTTGAGGATGAGTCTCACTGTACCTCAAAGAGAAAGTGTGCGCTGTTGGCAATTTGACCCTCTGTTTTTAAGAACAGCCAAAGTCCTTAGGACACTACTCTTGGTCAAAGCAGCTTTCGTTCAGATCCAATTTACCTTTTGAGAGTGACAAAGATCATCTGTGACTGGCTACGCACGGGCTCGCAGACCACTTTGCAGAACGTGCAGTGTGCATGGGCCCGCAGGGCTGCACCAGGTCGGTGGAAATTTACCTGTGGCATTTCCAGAGCTTTCATGATGGCCGAGAATGAATAGAGGTCCCCCATGGAGTCTTTCAGTTCCACCGCCACCTGGATGATCCGATTGAGGGTGGCTGCTCGGTCCTCCAAGGTGCCCGTGCAGCCCAGGATGTCCACAGCAATGCCGATGGCCATGGTGCTGTGTCTGAGAGGGAGGAGACCAGTGGTCAGGCCCAGGGTCCACAGGACTAGCAGGGAATGAGACCAAACCAGCCGGGAGAAGGGCTGGCTTTGTGCCATGTGCTGCTCTCGCCCTGAGATGTGCTGGTAGCTCAGACAGTTTGGCGCCAATTTCAACACAGGCCATGCCCACCAGGACTGCAGCAGGACAGGACAGGGCCTCAGAAGCTGCACTTTGCAGAGGCGAAAAGGACAGATGCCCCAGGATAGGGCACTGCTCAGGCCTGGACCTGGGGGCATGAAGAGGGCCCTCCTCGGGTGAAATCATCTGGCTCCTTGTACCTTCGGTCATGAGAGGTCCAAGGAGCCACCAGATCCCTGGTGAACGCTTGGAACCCTTCGGTCATGAGAGGTTCAAGGAGCCACCAGGTCCCTGGGATGAACCCTTCCTCAGGTGGGCCCTGGCCCTCCTCCACTGAGCTCCCCGCACTGGGGAATGAAAGGGACAGAAGGATGAAAGAATATGCTTGATCCAGAAAGACACAAGGGTGGCAGAACCAACAAAGGAACGAGGAGCCAGGGATGGAGTGTCTGCGGCTCTGGTTGAGGGCCAGAAGGTGAATGGGGACGTGGGCAAAGACTGAACAGCAGACTGGCAGGATGTCCCCGTGAGGTCGGACTCAAATAACACAGAAATCTTGTTTGTATCAGCCTACAGTCCTCCCTTTTCTCGTCCTGAACTACACAGGCTGACCTTGCAGACCCAGAACAGGAAGCACGTGACCTCCTGTCGACATGGCAGTGGGACCAGTACGAATGGGGTTGCAGGGCAGCCTCCTTCACGGGGGCCAGGCAGCACAGACTGCCATCACTTCCCTCCCTCCAAAAATCAGGGCTGCGGAGTGGATGCGCTGGGCCACACTGGCTGTGATCACACTTCGCCCAGGTTGCTAGACCAGTGCTGGAGGGAAAGCCCCAGTCTGTAGCGTGGTTACTAAAATACACGTCTTTGAATCTCCGGGGCCACATTGTCCTAAAAGTTCAAAGCTAAGTATGCCACTCCATGGCTGTGCTTATCTCTGTGCCCACGGGTGTGGTTTCTCTCTCGCTCTCCTTGAGCAGAAGGGAGCACGGTTCACTGAGTTCCTAGCATTACTACTTTCTCTTGTCGACAGCTGTCCAACCTAAGCAAAAGTCTTAGAAAAGTTTGCTAGAGCCAAACTAACAGCAATTGCCAGGAAGCAAAATCTCAGTGGATCGAGCAAATGCTCTGGAGAATGGCAGTCTTGCAGCTTATTTTATACATTGGAATCAAAGGAGGAGGCGTAAGAGGGGCTACATGGAATGCACTGGTGGAAGGTCAGGGAGGCCGGTGAAAGCAAAGCGGGCGATCTCCAACATCAGATACGAAGCAGAGCGGAGAGGCGCGTGCCTCCTGCGTGGGGGGGACAGGACAGTTAACGTTCACAGTGCAGAGCTGGTGTGTGGGCAACAAGACAACACTGTGGTCTCCTGCTCTGGTGCAGCCGCCGTGCCTTTTCAGGGGTCAGAAAGAAAATGACTCTGGCATGTCCAAGGTATGTTATTTTAGAAGCACAAAAACAACAGACAATATCAAAGTTAATATCCCACTTCCCTTTGCCAGGGAAGCTATAGGCCGAGGACAGGACTACTCACCAGGACTTGCTTTTAGTGCGGAATCTGTACGTTCAGACCCCACTGTGTGGTCACTCTCCTTCCCTGAGTGTGTGAGGCCCACCACGCAGGCCTCCCCTGAGCTTGTCAGCGTTAGCCTGCGGTCACCGTCCCATCCACACTCTAACGCCTCCGAGTGTGTGTGTGCACGTATGGGGTGGGCAAAGGAAGGTTCACAGTTGTGAGTATGCAGAACACAGTTTGTTCTTGTATTATTACTTATTAATCACTGTATTGTATTCTATACGAACAGCTGTAAACCCGCCTTTGCCTGCCCTGTGCGCATGTATGCCTCTCACTTGCTGTGTGACCTGGGGCTGCTCCCTGGCGGCCCCTCCTCAGCTTCTTCGTCTGTGAAATGGGAACAGGGGTAGCCATGAGAGAGAGACCGCGTGTGTGCGTGAAAATGACCGGCGTGCCTGGAGCTGGCAGGCACCTCGCAAACAGGCTTGTTAGAACAGTGACCTCTAAGCGCACATCACCCCTCTATACCTTGTACCACTGTGCCCGTTTGTCTCTGTCCTTTATTATCTCCTACCCGACTTCTCATCTGTCTTGACGAATGGACCCGAACATAACCTTAAAGTCTGCTTTTATCATCTGTGGTTTATTGAAGGGTTTTGTTACCCGTTTGCAAAGTGTCAAGATTGAGCCGAACATTTTAGATGTAATTTTTGACTAACAGTAAACTAACTTCCCATGTGGCATTCAGTCTCTTTTTTATTCAGTGTTTTTTTCCCATGTTTTAATAGCCCTTAACAAAAGAAATATTTTCTACCTCCTTAAGGCCTGGCCATACACCAATGGTTAACTGGGAAACTGTCTCTTCATTCAACCGACATTTGCTGCCGCCCCTGCGAACACCACCGTGGGGCACAGCTCTGCCGGGCACGTCTGTTACAGAAGCGCCAGTGGTTAGCAGCAGGTGGCATTAATTGTTACACTCGGTAGGCCTGGAATGGGTGAGGGGGTAAATTAAAAAATAAAGGGTGGTTTTGTATTTGATTCTGAAACATAAGAAGATGATGTTATTTAGCCTTTCAAGACCACTACACCCTTGACCTTTATTTAAACACATGGTAATGAAGAAAAACACTCCCCAGACTCAAGCAGGACAACATACAGGTCAGCCTGGCCAGGAAACAAACCGACGAGTGGGACCCCAGGTGAGCGGGCCGTCGGAAGAAAAAGGAAATGGATGTAGACGGGAGTGGACGTCTGGAAATAGCCTAGAGAGAAGCCCTAACCCTGCCAACCCTAGTCTGGGCCCCGTGTCCTACACACCTAGTGACACTGATAAAACAAGGCCTGGAACTTGGGATTTTTCAGAGTGAAACGTACCACATGAGGAACGGGGACACTGGTGGCACAGCTCATCTCTGCTGAAACAGTGACCACTGAGCCCGGACAACAGAGGACAAGTTAGAGGACCTGAGAAGCCAGGCCCCTGGGCGTGGGGACGGAAGAGGACACCTGGAGAGTGAGGCTAGAGTCTAGAAAAGTCCAATCAGGAAAAGCAGAAAAATGCAGAAGGCAGACCCACAGCTGCCCAAGGCACTCAACAACAAGGCTGCCTGAACAGTCAACGCGGGCCACTCCTGGGGCCCCTGCCCCGCAGAGGTCTTCCCTGGGCCTTCTGCGTCCTCTGCGGGTGCGTCTGCGGCTGCAAAGCCCAGGCGACAGCGGCATCGTGGCTGCTCTGTCTGCCAGGCGAGCCTGAAGGCAGCTGTGTTGACCCCCAGGCTACCGGAAAAGCAGTGTTTACTCTCTAGGGGCTGACATCCTCGGAGCACACTGTCCACTGGCTACACCTGGCACTTACACTTAAACTATTCAACAGTAAAACGCAACATTTCATTCCTCTGCAGCCATGTGTGGCCCGTGGCTGCCATAACGAGATGAGAACAGCTCAGCCACCGCAGAAAGTTGCCCCGGTGGGGCCGAGACCTAGCACACCAGGGAGAGCCACAGGTGGGGCAGCGGCGCTCAGGGCCCAGACTCCGCAGTATCGCTGCCCTCTTCTCACAAAAAGCCAGGACCCTGGCTGCCCATTAACATCCGCATGCATGTCATGGCGACGGGGAGTTGATTGGAGAAAACAGCCACAAGACAGGCTTGCCGGAAACAACTGTCTTTTTTTGTGTAAGAAAGGTCAACTTCTACGGTAATAAGATAATCAAGTCTAGCATTTCTTTTCTTAAAAACGTGCCTTGCTATTTCTGCCTCTCTAATTTCTTAACCTGAAGCGTTCCTGTGGTGTTTTAGCAGGAGCCAGGGCCCTGGCTCTTCAGGACAAGAGGCAGCGAGACTTCAGAGGTTGGCGGAAGAGGGTTCGAGTGCCATCATCCTCTGACCTCTGACCCCCATTTGTCCACCCCGCAAAGAAAACATGCAGACTCTGTTCTTCCCAACCTTTCTCACGAACTCCCACTCAGCTCCTAAAGCAGCCTGGAGCAGGGACAGGAACGCGGTCTTTGTTCCCTGACTTCCTCTGCGCTGTCTCTGTACATCTCCAGGAATTCTCTGGCGAAGGCTTCTGGGGAAAGCTGGCCCAGGCCACACATCCTTGAGGGCTGTGGCCCCGGTGTGGTGGAGCCCGCCCCGCTCTCCTCGGAAACCTGCTGCTCTGAGAGCCAGGCAGGAATTCACGGGGCCAGAAACAGAGGACAGCACGGCTCACCTTTCAATTATGTCCAGACGCAGCTGGTGGCCATAAGGCAAGGTAATGAGTTCCAGCCCCGAGCTCACGCCCATGTTCTTCCTCATCTCGTCAGAGACTTCCAGAATCCTGGCGACCTGTTAAGAACACAAGTTGAAATACACTGGATCAGGAGTGGGCACGGGGAAGGAAATACACTGAGTGGGAGCAGCGTGGACGCATTCCTGCAGTCCTTTTTGAGCAGCAGCATCTGAAAGGTTTGATATGTGATATTTGGAGGGTTTTAATGCACATACTGGAATATAAAATCTGGGAGGAAAGCACCTAAATTGGTCTGCAGGATCTGCAAATTTGGTGTTTCTGCCCAGCCAGAGACGGCGCAGTTTCCAGAGCTCTGACCGAGGCTGGGTCCTGCGTCCACATTCTGCTGCGGCAGCAGGGCCACCTGCCCGCCCCGGTCCTGGAAAAGCGGAGCCACGTCCCAGCACCCCTCTGCTGCGTGCTTCGCCATTTCTGTTCTCACTTAACAACAGGGCTGGCTGCTATTACCCATAATTACGCCTCTCCGGGGCTCAGTAAATGCGCCATACGTCTGGAAACCATTAGAAACGTGCATAGAGATTTGAAATCCGAGGTCTCAAACACACTCCTTTCTTCCCTGAAGGGTTTTCCTTAAGGAAAATCTTCGTCTGTCCCAGCGTGTAATCACAGTTTATCGGAACCAGGTATTTGCTGGCCATTTATAGTTATTACCTGTTACCTTAAAATGTTGCAACGGAGTCAACACGTCTCTAAAATGGGACTCAGGGTGCCTCAGTGCCACCCCCACACTAACAATGCCGCCTGCAGATACCGACCCTGAGCCTGGGCACACCGCAGGCTGGGGGCAGTTCCTCTCCTCGATCTGTGGAGTTGCCCTGAGCACAATTATCCTGGTCATGTGAACAGTCCAGATGTTTTCACAATGGATTCCAAAAAACATCCGGACGTTTAGCTGATGTTATTAACCCTGACCCTCCTGTGGCTGAGCAAGGATCTGCTGTCAGCCCTGGGGAAATAAGCCTGTGGGAGTTAGCTATTCAGGAGTGGATCCCAAAATTGGATGCAGAACTCACACCATGCTCTCTGAGCCTCAGTTTCCCCTGCTCTAACACAACTGCTGAGTCCACCTTTCTCAAGGACTTGGCAAAAGTTCAAACGAGCTTAAAACCCCAATGAACTATCTGAAAATACAGCCTGTTGAATCATCGATTATGTCAAAGGGGAGGACTTCTGGCCCACTCTCTGGAAAGAGATTTACACCTTGACCATGAAAAGGCAGCCCAGACGCGCACGCCGCCACCTGCGGTCGCAGACCCTTCGCCCGCCTGTTTAGACAGCTGCCCTGTGGGAGGCTCCAAACCCAGCACACCTGTGGGGCGTCCTCCAACCCACCCACACTCTGCGTAGCCAGACCCAAAGGCTTGCCGTGGACTCGGTTTTGTTCTGGAAGCACTAGCAGCCAGAGCGGCCCCTGCTCTGACAGAGAAGCCTCTAGTCTATTTTCCTCCAATGCCAGCATTTAATTCTCCAGTCACCCTCCTGGGTTCCACCAGAAAACACCGACACCTGCTTGTGCTGCAGCTGAGCTCTGGGCCAGCGGTCCTGTGCTCGCACTGCAGCACCGGGATCGGGTGTCCTGGCAGACCCCCAGGACCACGCAGCTTGCCAACACAGAGAGAGGGATGCACGTTTCTGGAGCATTTGCTATGAACCAGACCCGGCTGGGTGACACCCGTGCCCACGAGGAGGTGTTCCGGCCTCCCTCTGCTCTTCAGATCTTAGCCGCCCTGGTTCTGTGGGCTCCCCCAACTCTGCGTGCCCCTCGGCCTGCTGCTTCCAGCCTGCTCTTAACTACGGGCCCTCACTTCCAGCCAGGGGGTCACTACCCAGGGGGCCCTGACGGGGACAGTGGGGGGCATGGGCTGCCCTCCTCCCAGCTGCCAAGGGACCTTCTAAACCGCAGGGAGGTCGCCTGGCTCAGCCCACTGCCTCTGCTGCCCTCAGCAGAAGACTGACTGGCACTGTGTCCTTACAGGCCTCAGTAAGGCCACTCCCTCACTGAATGGCAACATGCTCTGAAGACGGCAACTGGGAATGAGCCCAGAAGTAGAGACTCAGAAACACGGAAGACCCACCAGCACCTCCCCCACCCTACTTCCATTGCCTGCACAGAGTGAATCTCCCATAAGCCAAACCCTCCCCACCATGGCTTTTGACACCTGAGTTTCTGCATGTGTGTGTCGTCTGCCCCTTGGAAGATGCTTTTGCATTCTTCATCCAGCCAACTCCTATTCAGCCTTCAAAACCCATCCCAGACATCCCCACCCTGAACCCCTAGCTGCCCCGTGTTCAGGATCCTGCCTCAGAGGCCCCACAGCTCCAGGGCCTTCCCCCACACAGCATTTCCCACCTGGGTGGCAGTCTGAATGCCTCTATCACTGTCCCTCCCTACCACCCCCCACTGTGACCTGGCCCGGCCAGCCGGCAGCAGATACTTAGTCAAGGCTGACTACAAAGCACTATCAACACTTACTTAGCCTCATCCTGGGCCAGGCATTCTATGGAGGGTGGGTGGTATTATTCTCCTTTTATGGGCAGGGAGGGAAAGGCTGGGACAGGCAAGGAGAGGCAGGATTAGATTCAGGCAGTTCACACCCAGAGGCCAAGCTCTTAACTACAGGCCCTCACTTCCAGCCACTGCAAGGAGGAGAGGGTGGGAGAAAGGCTCAGGTGAGTGAGGCCAGGGAGGTTAGAGGTGGGTGGGAGCGGGGCTGTTCTGCCTGCAAATCTGCTGGCCTTTCTGGGTGCCAGCCATGGGCTCTGTGCACCGTGTGGGAACTGGCACTCAGGCCTCAGGTGCTGCCCAGTGTGTCCTGAGCTTTGGGGTGGCCCCGTCTAGCTGCCGCTGTGTGTGGCCTGGATAACCCAGCCCTTGCCTGACCTCCCTCTCAGGGTCACGGGTTGCACCTGCTTTGCTGGCAGAGCCCCGCAGTCAGTGGTTCCAGGAAGAGGGGAGGAAATGGCATGGACTCAGGAGGGGAAGGAAGACTAAATGGCCCTGCCCTGGGGGACAGGCAGGCAGGCCCCTGCTCTGGTCTCTGCCGCAGGGGCTCTGTCTTCCAGGGGTGCTGGAGGCAGAGGGGCAGTGTGGCCTGCCCAGGAGGCGCAATGCAGAGGGACACAGAGCAAGAGTGAAGGTAGGCTTCCCATTCCTTCTGTTGGGAAGAGACTTGGAATCTGGCCTCCTGGCTGCCAAGGTAGTGAGAAGGTTCTAGACCCTCCTGCAGAGTGCTCGGGCATCCCACCTCCCCCATCACTTGCCCAGCCCTGCCTGAGGCCACAAGGAAGCCACTTCCTCCCGGAAGTCAGGCTGTTCTGCCAGCCCAGACCCATGCCTCCCCAAGGAGCCTCCTTTAAGGAGCGTGCAGATGCGCGCCAGGCTCCTGCCTCTTGGCGTGGCTCTGCTCTCAGATCCAGGCCCAGTGTTACTTCCTAGAACAGGAACCCTACATCCTCTCAGTGCCCAAACAGGTTTAGCTTGCTTTAAAGTGAGTAAGAATTTCATGGGACAAGTTATCTGACCACTGGTGAGCACGGCCCAAGGACACTCAGCCAACCATGAGAACAGCCCTGTGCTTCCTGGGCAGCCCCACCCCTGCTGTCTCCTGGGGACCCTCCCCGCACCTCACGCATACCCCACCTCCCAGGCCTGGCCGGGAGGTCAACTGAGTGATCCCTCAGCCCTGTTTTCAGGAAGGGGTTAGTTATCCCAAAACAGCCAGCAACTGCCTACCATTCCTCAAGGCTGTTTGGGATCCCTGTGCCCGCCAGGTGCTCCCTCAGTCACCTGGGAACACCCTGGAGAAGGGGCTGCTTGAAGACACAGGCAGTTAGTTTTGGTGAAGCCAGTTCCTGAGATGAGCCCTGGCCATCACAGCTACTTGACCTCACTGTGCTGCACGTGGGAAAGGGCTTTAATTCCCACACAGACTGTGGGTCTGTTGCTCAAACGCAGGGAGCAGCCTTCTAGGACTGAGGAGCAAGCTGAGCACCCCTCAGCCTGAGACACCTGCTTTCTAGAAATATCTCTGAAGAATGAGGCTGCCTTGGGGCCACCTATGAACAACAGACACCTAAAACAAATACTGCCCCCCAAAATGATGGTGATGTGAGCATGCATTTACTCGGTCACCTGGAAAGCCAGTCCTGTGGTGCGAGATGAAACGCCAGGGTTTGGAGCAGCGTGCGGGTTGGGTGTCATCTCCATGGTGACGACCAGACCCGCACGCGCCTCTGCTCACAGAGCGGACGTTAGCCACGGTGATCACCCGAAAACTGGCTTTCGTGTGACTGTAACTTTTTTCTCTTAATCTGTATTTTATAATTTTTCTAAATTACATTTTATAATTATACTTTTAAAAATATAACCATGTTTTACAATTTTTCTACATCGAGTGAGCATTACTTGTTAAAAAAATCAAGGTAACTTTCAAATGCTTATTTATCCTAAAGACCATTTCATCAACAATAAATATGTAATTGTACATGTGTATAATGAAATAAAAACAACCAAGGCTGTGTTTCTCCAGAAACTACATTTTCTTCTACAATCTGTTTTCCTCTGGACTGGACTGCACCAGCTCCGGCAGACTGGAGGCCGGGGGAGGACCTGAACGTCAGCACCAACCGGGAGAAGGACTCTGCAGCCGCTCCAACCTCCAGCAGGGGCTGGGGGAAGGAGCCCCCCCCCCCCCCCCCCGCAGCAGCCGGCCACCCCTCCGTCCAAGGTGAAGTTTACAAGCTTCCCACCTGGGCGGAGGGCATCCTGGCCTTTGGTTCCCACCCCGTAGATAAATCCCCACGCTGGGGTTATTTTCAGCCTTTTCCTGTGAGCAAAGCACTTAAAGGGCACGACGAAGCCCAGTGCAGACAGATCCCTTCTTCCAAACTTCTGAAACCCAGAACGAAATTCCGACATCCCGCCCACCCAGGGCGGTCCTACCTTGCAGTCCATGCTCAGCATGTGCTGGGCGATGACCTTGGGGTCGTGGCTGGTGAACAGTTCCTTCACACGCTTCAGCATTGCCGTCTCCAGGGGCTTGTTCTCAGGGGGGAGGAGCTTCGACTCAAAGTCATTGGGCCTGAACGAGGAGGTGGTCTCCAGGAGGGGCCTCACAAAGTCGCCCCCGCTGTCCTGCCCCCTGTCTGTTTGCGCTGCTGCCGGTGGCTCCTGAGGTCTTGCCCTATCATCGTCATCAAGAATTAAGTAGTTGGTGCCCGAGTTCCGGGGACCTGCTGTCCCATTCTGCTTGGCTGTGAGCAGCTCCACGTAGCTGTCCTGGGCGCCAAGGGGCAGCCTTGCTCCCCCATCACAGCCTGGGGCACAGGCTGGGTTCAGTTCACAGTAGTTGGCCTCTGAGTTGAGCCAGGGGGATGGAGATGGGGGCGCCTTGAGGTAGGGCGCCTTGCAGGGCTTGGGGGGTGGCTTGGGGCACAGCTGGCTGTCCGAGCCCCTCAGCGCCTCCCCTGCCTTGGCGTCCGAGGATACCCTCCGAACCACCGCTGGGCTCAGGGTGGGCTCGCTGCCCGTCCTGAAAACGGGGGAGTTTGGGCAGGGGCCTGCATCCACGCCTGAGGACTGAGGGGGCATCTTACAGCCTGTGGAGGATAAGACACGGTCAGAGAAAGCTCCACTGGGAGCGGAACAAACAGAACCAACAAACTAGAGTGACAGCACCCCAGCCCTCAATTCACGCTGCTGGGCACGAGCACCCACCTCCCCAAGATGATGCAGCGGACCGTGCCATGCCCGACCCAAAGAAGTCCGGGCCCTGGCCATTGTGAGAACCCAGTCGGCCCAACCCCACAGTTTGGGGGAATTTAAGTCCCAGGGACCGCTGACAGCTGGGCTACAACATCACTTTATGGTCATAGAAGGGTAGGACAGTCAGAGTAGGAAAACACACGGGGTCCGGAGAGCAGTGAGTAATTATGAAACACGTCTTTAGCCACACAGCATAAAGGGCTCTGAGTCACTTTCAAAGTCAGGACAGTCAGAGCCACACGCTGGGGAGGGCAGGGAGACGCTGTGATGGCCCACAGAGCAGCGGTAAGGGGCGTCAGGAAAGCCGCCTTGTGGTCCCAAGGAAGGTCAGTTGTAAAAATAATGAAACACATCCCATGGCTACTGACAGAACTACTTGCTTGGTTCACTACGTCCCCCACCCCTCACCATCCTGCTGTGGGAAGAGAACGGAGAGGAAGAGGGGTCTCCGGACAGCTGTTCTGCCGGGATCCCCAGGGTCGGCGCCCACCCTCTGTCCTGGGAGCGAGCTGTGGGGCTGGGCTCATGTCACGAAGACCACCAGTTAGCGATTGGGCTTGAATCAGAAAACCTGAGCTCAAATGCGGGCTTAGCCATTTACCTGATAGATGCCTCTGGACAAGGTACTTAACCTCTGTGCCTCAGTTTCCTCAGCCTCGAAAAGAGAATAATCAGGCTCACCTTGAAAACTGCTATGAGGCTTTGAGGCTGGTGCAGGTAAAGCATCCAGCTCATTGACTCACATCTGGGTCTAGCCCTGCACACCTCCTGCAGCACGGGGCCTAACGTCTTTCTCAGATTAGGGGAGCAGAGAAAACAGCCTGAAGGAAATCAGGGTAACACTGTCCCCCTCCCCCCCAAATTCCCAGTGACCTACCGATGGGCAGGTAGCTCTCCGACTGGTGGGCTTTAAGGGACAAGGCTCGTCGGTCCTGCATGTGATCCAGGCAGGCTGGCTGGCTGCCGCTCTTCTCTTTATTTCTGAAGCAAAAGGCAAGCGGGGCAGAAACCTATCATTAAACCACCAAACCTTCAGGCAACATCGCGGAAAGGTCGCTCAGATGAAAGTGCCACCGCACACTCTAACCATCCGGGAATGCCTGCTGGTGGAGCACATTTCTCATGAAGGTGGATGATCCACGAATGGGCCTCGGACTCCCTCCCTGCACTCCCACGACCAATCCATCTTGGTCCTTCCTGGGAAGCCTCCTCGGGGCCTTTCCAACCAGCTGATCAAAGTAGGATAAAGGTTTCAAATACCTTGGAAAAATCTGACGAACCGGATGGAACGTGTCCTTTTAACAGAGCCTGAAGTTATTTGCAGACCCAGGAGGAATGACTTGTTTAAATATGTGCAATTCCATGGTGACATAAGTGTCACAGTTAGTTTCCATAGCAGTGCAAACCTCAGGTCCCCCAAATAATCCACAGGATCCCTGGGGCGACAGTCACTGCACCGGGGACCCCGCAGCCAGCCTCACTCCTGCTGAGCTGGGTACAGGGAGGAGCATGGGCACTGGTGGTCACCGAGTGGCAGCTGGGAGCACAGGGCACAGCCATCCAGGGAAAGGGTGGAACATAACTTGCAGTACAGTTAGCTAGCATTCTGTCATCCTTTGCCCATTCAGACGGGGAATTTCTCTAATTAGCACTGAGGAAGAGAATCTCTTTTGCTAAAAGAGAAAGCACTGTACCAGCCAAGTTGTAATGAACTTTAATCGACCCTCCCACAAGCTTATGTTACAGAAATCACAAAGTTTTTTCCTACCTTTGCAAGCACCAAAGAAAAAAACCAAACAATCCAAAGAGGGGGAGGAAAACCCCACCCTGAACTCCCAGCCACGGAGAAATTCCAGCAACCCCTCAGAGATAAGTGAGGGCAGAGGGCAAATTCCAAAAGGCAATGGCTTCGGAAAAGTGATACTTAAGCAGTGATCACCAGGAGCAGCGGGACTCCACTGGCCAGAGCTCCAGCCTGGAATGCAACCTGGCCGACCGCACACACCTTTGCCCAGGCCGGCTGCCTGCCAGCCAACCAGCATGTCCAAAGACAGGGAGGGTGCTGGAGCCAAGGAAGTGGGGAGGTGGGCAGGGCCTGGGGCCGCTGCTGACGTGGACCTGCCCCACCCCCATGCGCAGACATTGCCGGGCCTGCTGCCTGTGCCTGGAGGTGACAGGTGACGCGTGACGCAGCCGGGGAGCTCTGCTTTCAAAGGGTAATCGGAAGAGGTGCTGTCGGGCCTGTTTCGTTCCTTAGGGACTTTCTCAGTTTTTCTTTTGAATCTTACCTTTAAAAAATAACTGTATTTTAAATCCAGGTCTCTGAAGGCAGACCCACAGGCCTTCCTCCCAGCACCATGCCCGGCGGGGGTCAGTGTGTGGCTGACCAGCACACCCTGGCCCTACTCACATGAACTCCCTGTTCATCTGTTGGGCAGCCAACCTCCACTCCCAAAGGAGACAGAAGAAAAGGGTGCCTACCCCTTTAATATTTTAAGGGATCTCAAGCCCAGTTTTATCACTAGGTAAAGGAGAATTTCTAAATACCTTAGATAAAAGTTCTCCCTCTCTTCCTGTAATTGCGCTCAGTCTCACATTCTACTGCCTTCCAGAAATAGGAATTGTTATATTATGACTATTAACACTTACCTGGCACCTACTATGTGCCAACGCTGTCTACGCACGCTGCCCAGCATGACTCGTTTAGCCCTCACAAGCCCCGTTTCTCCACATGAAGGGAGGGAGGCCCCGTGCAGGCCGGCGGCTCGCCTGAACTGGCCAGGTGAGCGGGGGCCAGTGCTTGAGTCCAGGTGGGTGCGGCCGCAGCCCGCTGCGGACTCCCCCAGCTTCCTAGTAGTGCTGCTGTAATATGTTGCTCGGAATCCTGTATGTTACTTCTGAAGTTTTGTATTCTAGAAATGGCTGTTTATGACATTGCCTTCTGGTCCAGGAAGAAAATCCATAAGTGGAATAAAATATGTTGGCTTAAGTGTGCAAGCTGAGCCCGAGAAGGGAGCTGTATAAGTGTGGGGTGGGGGCGGTCCTCGCCACCCACCAGGCCTGCCTCTTCCTCCTCTCCCGGCACAGTTTGGATCCTGTGCACAGCATGCTCCAGGAGTCTCTGCTGCGCGGGAAAACGGGCCCTTACACACACAGGGCACCGAGGGTCGATGGCAGGGCGCCTCTGTCCAGGGCCCGGCGCTCTGCACTCTTCTCTCCCATTCCCACAGTTCAGACCACAGCCTGGTCTCTTGATGTCTAATGTCTTAGGAATCTCACCCCTTCCCACTGAGTCAGCCACACTTTCTGTGTGGACCACGCCTTAATCTAAGCCCACAGGCCCAGCCCCCTCCTGACACTCCCCCTACACTGTGGCTGCACACTGGTGCTCAGCGGGCACACAGTCCTATCTCAGATGGAGCGACTGGTTTTCCCTCCAAAGTCCACCTGCTCTGGCCCTTCCTGTGGTAGCCGACTGTCCTCCTCCACCTTCCCCACACGCAGAAGGACCCTGGGAAGCCTGGTGCCCGCACCGCCCGCCTCTCCCTCTGCTCCACCCACATAGCCTGACCCTCCATCACTCACTAACCTGGTCTTCCCGCTCTTCTGTCTCCCTGCCCCTCTTGCACACCGCCGTCTAGTTCATTCTTAGGACATTTCCTTCACATGTCGAGTTTTTGAGACTCCCTCAAACCCCTTAGCCTGGGACTACGGTCCCGTGATCTGGCAAGGGCCCCTCTAAGCCTACCTGCCCCTTCCAGGGACCCTTTGCTCCAGACCCACTATTAACCCTCTCCAAGCAACTCTTGCCCCTTTCTAGCTCTACCCTCATGCTCAGGCTGAGCCCTCCCGGAATGCCCTCTTTGCAGCGACTATCCGAATTTGCCCTGGCCTTCAGACCAGCTGCACTCCTGCCTCCTTCATAAAAACCGCTCCTGGCCAACCCCCTTCCTTGGCAACCGCATCATTTATTTTTGGCACCAACTCAATTGGGAATGGATCACGCACTGCCTTGTGACAGCTATTCCAGTCACACTTGGCATCATATTAACATCTTTTATTGTTCCTATCCTAGGGTGAGCTCCTCATCTGCCCAACTAAGGACGTGTTCAGAGTGCCCCTCATGTCCCGACGCCACCCGAAGAGGCCCTGACCTACCTGAGGAGGTTTCCTCTGGGCAAGCTCGGCTCTCGGGCCTGGACGCTGCCCGTGGTGAGGCTCAGCCTCTTGGCCACGTCTGGCCTTCCCTCCACGAGGCTGCCCTCCTGGGCCCGGCCGGGGGAGGTGCCATAGCGCTCCTCCAGACACCGCAGGGGCACTGTCCGGTTGATGGGCTGGAAGATGATGGCTCCGCTCTGCTGGGAGATGGGCCGGCGATTGCCCACATAGCAGCGCACCAGGCCGGGGATGGAGTCGAAACTCTCCATCTCAAACTGGTACTGCACACGGCTGTAGACCTCGCTGAGCCGAAGGACCGTCCGCTGGATCTTGAAGTGCTGAGCAAGGTCCTTCCACTGACAGGTCAGAACAAAGTTTCCAGGGCTGGACAGAGAGTCTCGGACCAGGAAGTCGCCGTCTCGCTGCACGAGGTTTTCTGCCACCTTGGGGATGAAATGCTGAGTGAGGAGGGGGAAAGGCAAGCTGACACTCCTCTCGAAAGCTGCATTCCTCCTCCACTTTTTGGCCAACAGAAGACAACACCATTCGTCTTTGCTTCCTCAATTGGCTCTTGGCTTGTTCAAATGTCTAATTCTTAGAAGACCCACTCATTCACTGAAGTACTACTTGCTGACCTGACTGTCTATGACGTGCCCAGTGCTGTCACAGGCACCGGGTGCACAGCAGTGATGGAGCCCCCGGCACCATGGAGCTCCTGCTGCAGGGGGAGTGAGCAAGCCACGGGGAAGGCACGTGATGTGGCGGGGTGAAGGGAAAAGTAACCCAGGAGGTAAGGAGTGCTTGGGGGAGAGGTCAGGGGACAAGTGGTCAGGAGGTTGTCATGAGGTGACATTTACGCATACCTGACAGAGACAAGAAAGTTTCTGTCTGGTGGGTTTGACCTCTGCACCAACGATCCTGAGCATACAGACTCCTTGCCAGAGGGCCAGCACCCCTCGTCCCACCAAGTCGGTGGGAGCACTACACCCTTGCACACATCACATATGCAAAGCACTAGCTCAGTGGCACACACAAGGTGCCCAAAAATGGTTCACTGTGAGGGTGCTGATGTTCCAGAAACAGGAGAATGTGCACTGCGGTGCGGCACGGCCACTCCAGGAGCCGGACTGCCTGGGTTCGGCTCCGGCCCTGCTGCGCGCGCTGCAGGCTTGCTCTGGGGCTCAGTCCCAGGGCCTGCAGAGCAGGGACAGTGTCAGCTGCAGAGCAGCTCCGCAGACGTGCAAGGGGCAAGTGTCAGCTACGACTGTCATTGTTGCTGCAGTGTCCAGTTACACAGACCGCAGTGATTTCTTGCTGAACAGTTACACGCACGGCAAGTGGAACACAGACTTCACGACCACGAGGAGAAGGACGGCAGTGACAGTCACAGATTTTTAAAACTTTGACAATTTTTCCAGGCCATTCCAACATTTGATCAGTTAGCCTAGAATAGAATGCTACCATGGTTACTTTAAAATTGCATCCTTGCTTTAAAAATGTTTTTTTCACACAGAAATTCCATTTCTCGGACCCGAGCCTGAGGAATAATCACAGCTGTGAACACAGTTACCGTGGAGGAGGCGGGCCGAGTGCCCGTGAGTAGCTGTGCGTGTGCACGGCGGCGCACACACGGTGCGGCAGAAGAACACGTCCCCGCTGGAGACGCGCCCCAGGGTGCGTCACCAAGTGGGGAGAGCGGGCTACCGACAAGTGTACGGCACTGTCTCACGCTTGGTTTAGAAATGTCTGGGAGGATTTATATAACACTGTTCACAGGGGTTTCCTGCAGGATGGAGAACTGTGGGTAAGAGTGTAATTTTCTTCCTTTTTTGCTGCCTGTATTTTGTACGATCAAATTTAAACTAAATAAGACAACCGACTAAGGATTGTTTCTCTGATGGTGCTGAGAAATCTGCTGCACTGGAAACAATTCACGGCCTGTGCGCTTCCCCTCACCCCATCTGCCCTACCCTGGCACGCGGCCCTGGGTGAAAGCCTGGCCAGATCAGGTTATAACAGGAGCCCAAGGAAAATGCTGCGCTTTAATTCTGTACTTACTTTATCTTTTAATTTCTATATTATTAAACAAACAAAACACCCCTATCCATAGCAATCACTCAAGTAGCGCTCTCACAAAGTACATTCTAGGCCCTGGGTCTGTGGTCACTGATGTGAATTCCCCTCTTCCTGTCCCTAGACAGGGGGTCAGCCAGTGAAGAAGTGCTGGCCCCGTTGCTTCGGGCCACCGCCTCAGTGATACCCCTCTCCTTATCTGAAACTGAGCCACTGCCTTAGACAGGAAGCAGGCTCCAAAAGGCATGAGGCTGCAGGCAGCCAGCCAATGACTGAATCATCTGAACCGCAGCCCGGCCTTGTTCTCCTGCGGTACCACCCTGTGGCTGCTGCCTCCTGCCCGCTCCGTGTTTGCAGACCACAGAACACCTGCTTCTTCCTCATCCATTTACCGGGCACGTGGAAATGTACTTTGGTTGTCTGACCTTAGCTTTTTCCAAGGTGTCCTTAGAAGCGGGCCGCTTCACGGTGTTTGTTTTTGGCTAAACTGGGGCTCACTCCTACACGGCCTTGGTGCATGACCCCACAGAGCCACCCATCTGGGCGTTGTCTGAGGGCAGGTGGGTGTGTGCTGGCAGGGAGGAGGCAGGTACCTGTCGGGGGATGCGGCCGTGGTACCAGGCGTGGCTGCGCAGGTCCTCACTGCTCAGCAGCAGCTCCTCCTCCAGCTCCTTCTTCAGCCTCTCGGGGGTTCTGTCCATGACGTGCCTCTCCTTGGAGAACTGCAACACAGGGCCAACAGTGACCGCCCACCCTGCCCGGCCAGCTGGCTGGGCCAGCAGGCGACCACGCCGCCTCTCGGTTGGCTGCTTTGCTATCAAACCAGAATGTGCCCAAAGCCCCGTTCAGGTCGGGGAGCCTGGGTAATGATTACAACTGGC
The DNA here is from genome assembly GCA_004024845.1 of Tonatia bakeri. Taxonomy (NCBI): domain Eukaryota; kingdom Metazoa; phylum Chordata; class Mammalia; order Chiroptera; family Phyllostomidae; genus Tonatia; species Tonatia bakeri. Next base: position 130,673 of record PVIA01003094.1, read on the forward strand.
TGTGACCTTTCGATTCTCTGGCTGTGAGTGTGTAGCAAAATTTCCACCTCCACATGCGGACTGTGATAGGGGAGTGGGCCAAGCTCTTCCTTTTATCGGTCTACTCAGGTAGCAATTAGAAACGTGGGGGGCTGGGCAGAGGTGCCAGGAGGAGGGGCGTGTAGGCACAAGGTGGGTGCGGCCGCGGGGAGCTTCCTCGTTCTCCCTCAGGACTGTCCTGGGAGCTGCAGCTGGAGGGCCAGCAGTCCCCAACTGGCCCCTGGGCCTGTCACACAGTGCTGCCCACCCCGCAGTCCCTTGGCTGGTAGTGACGGCTCTGAGTTCTCTGCCACTGGTAAACTCCAGTTCAGGAACTGAGTTGGCCTTTAGAAACTGTTAGCTGTGGCCTTGGAGAGAGTAATTTTATGTCTCTTGAATCTAATAATAGAAGTCTAAGTCTATATTTTGTCTGTCTTTTTTTCTAGAATTTTATTTTTAAGACAGATTGGAAGTTGAAACTCTAGATCTAAACAGACCCACTGGCCCTTCTCTTCAGACAGGCTGAGACTCCCAGCCTGGGCCACCGCGAGGCGGCCAGGACGGGAGGTCGGGGTGGGTGACACGGGCTGCGGTTTAGTTCAGAACCTGCGCCCACTCACAGCACAGGAACTGCACTGGGACACCTGCTCGGGCCCCAGCAGAGCTGGGCTCAGGGACGGCTGGCTGAAGGTCGTGGGAGCAGGGAGAGGCCGTGTCCTTGTGTTTTCCCAAGATCCCCGGTCGGCTTCAAAAGCCGTCAGGGCACAAAGCCGGCCTCATCACACCGCTCTGTAACTTCTCAGGGTTAGTGCCCCGAATCCTTCTCCACCAAAGAAAAGAAAAGAGATGGGATTTCACAGCTGGATTCTCATCCTTGAGCCTTGCTGGGCACGTGGGCCCATGCCGGCACCAGGCACAGAATGAATGACTCGGGGCCACGTCCGAGGTGGGGCTCCTGCTTCATAACTGCTTACTTCTCCTTCCTCCTCTTCCTGCCGTGGTGCCCTTCACAGTGTGGGCGCTCGGAGGGCATAGCAGAGGCTGGTGGTGTCCGCCTCAGCTGCCGCTGGAGTGAGCAGCGCTGTCGGACCCTGTCTGCTCTGGTTTTTAATTATGAACTGGTGCTTCTGAAGATGGCTCACTGTCAAGACTTGCGTGTAGAATGCACATTGCCGACCAGGCCTTTTCTACTGCTAGTCTACTGCCTACCTTGCTCCTACTGGATTTTAAGTTTCACCAGAGCAGAAACGCACATGCCTTCCTCCCAGCTGCCCTGGAGCAACGCCTGCATGACTGGGCACTCTGCGTCCGCTGAATGAATGAGTACCCCACATGAGGAACCTCGATGACATCCTTAGTTATGAAGATTCTCCTCTTTTCTCTCCAATTATTTGAAGCCCTGCTTTAGCTGGGCATATGATCACACAGCTGAAGGATGACATGTTAGCTATGTGACTGAGTTCTGGCCAAGGAAGGGGAAATTGTGGTGCTGGTGGGACTTCTTGGTTGAGAAGTGATGGCTGACCTGCAACACCATCGTGAACCACGGGGAGCAAGCCACACCCCGGAGGAGTAGGAGGCATGGAGTAGCCTGGGGCGCTCCTGGCTGTGGGGTCGACATCCCAGCCCTGCGTTGCCTGCCTTCAGGTCTTCCCTGTGATCACCTGTCTTGTTTAAGCCTGTTATTTTGGGTGTTCCTGTCACTGGCAGCTGAGCTAAATGCCAAGGCCACTGTGACCCTGGTCCCCCTTTAGCCACCCTGACAGCCTACATGCCCAGCCTGAACCCCCCCAGGGCTGCGTCCTGGGCCCGCCTCTCCTCAGTCAGAGCCCTGAAGAATGTGGAGATGGGTGGCCCCCTCCTCCGTGTGACCCGCCAGTGAGGCGGTGCGGTCCGAGTTTCTCTCCGGATTCTCCTTCCTCCCCCACACCCGACACCCAGACCACTTCCCACCACTCCACCTACTCTTTCTTTCTCAGCGTCTCTCACAAGCAGCAAGGTGATTTTAGCATTTTGTGTACAACAGTCTTTCAGTCCAGGTTCTGAGATAATACTGTTTTACACTCGCTACCAAAATATAAAATCAGCTATCTTATTACTTCTGTCCCAACTCCTTAGAGGAAAACCCACAATTATTGTTCTCTCCCTGTGGACTCTGTAGATGGGCACTATAGGGAGGTACCTAGAGGGGAGAGAAATGAAAATGACTAAGACTGACCCTCCCAAATAATTTGGGAGGGAAGACCAGACTTCAAAAAATATACCCTTAAGCTCTTGCATAAATTGTGAAAACTTAGGAGGTTACACAATTGCTAAACTTGTATTTGAAAGGGGCAGGAGGGGAAGACGCAGGGAGGTGAAGAGGAAGCGGGTGGAGGAGGGCGTTGGAGGGAGCAAGCGAGCAACAGCAAAGAGCTCTGCTTGTCAGCCGGTGAGCGCTGGCTCCACCGCATTAGAGCTGATGGGAGCTTCCGCCTTGCAGGTGGTGGGGGCGCCGTCAAACAAGCAATGGCGATGGCGGCAACTCGAAAGTCACCCGCACGTGGTCTCTCTCGTCATTAAACGGGTTATTTTGGAGATGCATGTGAGCTAGAACGTTCATTTACTATTGTAATCACATACATTAATGCAACTTTTGTTACTTTTCCCAAGTACCTATGTTTTATGAAACCTTGACCTTGCCACCATGACTTTGCTGCTGTAGATAGCTACTTTGACAGGATGCCAGCTCCATGGTTAGTGAGGGGTACCCACACACGGTAGAAGAAAAGTTAATAAAATGCACCCATTTGTATCTTCGAGATCATTGTGCTTGACATTTGTGCCCCCTGGGGGCCGGGAATGAGCCCCTGCTTCCTGGGATGGGTCACACGCGTTGGCAACATTTGGCAGAATTCTGTTGGCTTCCCCAAAAAACTGAACTTCTGCTAACAGTGCCCCCACCCCTCCACTCACCTGCTGCCCCCCTGGGAGGAGTCTGAGTTTTTCCCTGAGATGCAGCCATGTCAGTCATGGCCTAGAAGGCTTTGAGGTCTTTGGACTACAAAGTGAATTCTAGCAATTTAAAGTAACACAAGGGTACCTCTGTCCTCAGCAATGGTTCTGGCTCATCTGTGCCCTCTGAACTCTGACACTGCTCGTGCCGAAGAACCCTCCACCCTCCCTCCAACCACACGCTGAGGAAAGGACAGAAGAGAGAAGTTCCCACCTATGTAATATTCACAGGCACTGTCATTTCACACACAGGTCAGAATTAAGCAGGAGAGGCAACAGAGTAAGGTGTAGGTCCCAGTACTCCAACAGCTTCCAATCTTGGGAGAATAAAGAGGACACAAGCATATCCTAGCTCGGATTTTCCCACTCTTTCACCCTGGTTTCTGTAGATAATCTTTGGGATTCAACGTGTCTCTGAGACTGGCTGGATCCAAATCATTCTCGATTCTTTTGTAGGCACAGGGCGTCGGCACGGGACAGTCGGCGTCTGGGACAGAGGGCGTGGTGACACCTAGGGCAAGTTTAATACAGCTGTGGTCCCTCAGAGAGTTGGCCCCAAAAAGACATGCCCTTTGGATTTTGTTCTTCAACCACCAGGCCGCGCGAAACAAGCAAGAAAACACACGAAGAATCAGTCTTTCACACACGTGCCACAGAAGCTACTGGTGACCACATGTAGCAACACAACTTGTCTTCAGTCGAGAATTCCCTATTTGCCTCTAAATCTGAACGTCACTCCTGAAGGCAAGTCTGATTCCTTGTTTCAGAGCTTCTTATCCTGAGGGTTGAAGGAGGTGGAGAGGGAAGGCCGGAGGCAGGGGCAGGGGGCTGCGGCACCAGCAGGGGCTCCACCCTGCACAACAGCTGAGGCACGACCTCCGGATGAAGGGAAGTTGTTGGGCATTGGCTCAAGAACACTCTGCCCACAGGTCTCACCAGGTTCATACGGGGACCAAATCCACCCACAGCCACCATGAGAGAAGGATGCAGGCACAGCCCACATCTGCTGCCCTGAGGCTGGCCCTGAATTTGATCCACCAGACACTTGGGAGTGGTTCTTCTGGGGCAGGATGTCAGAAAAGGTGCTAGGTATATAAATTAAGCAATAAGCATGCCTTGAGCAGGAAAGAGGAGGAAGAAGGGAGTGCGAGAGGGAGGGAAGGTAACTACTGTGTCGTGATTCCCCACTCACATGGCTCCCATTAGCTCTGGGCTGATGAGGAAGGTAAATTGGCAGCTAAGGCAAATACAGGGGGTGGAGGAGGCCCACGCTCGTCACACCGAGTTGAAGGTTAGTTAGGAAATTCATAAGTTGCTATAATTGTTGCTTTCCATGGCAATCTGGGTCTAGCTACATCTTTCCTATTTTTGCCAGCGTGTTCATAACCCTGACCGCAGCAGATGCAAAGCACAGGGTTTGAGCAGAGGGCTGGCCTATTCCCTCTCCCCACAGGACACTGAGTGGAGGAGTGACTTCAGACAAATGAGTTTACCTCTCAGGCTCCTGGTCTGCGATACGGGCATAATAACATGTGCTGAGAGGTTAACAAGGATGAAATGGATCCAGACCTTGGCAAAGCACCTAGAACCTACCCTGGCACACAGCAGTAACTGTTAACTGTTTTTATATACTTGTATCAGACTGCTACTCATCCAGTGACAGCAGCACACACTTCAGGTGGCAGGTGTTGCAGGTCTGATGCACGGCGTTCTGCTGGGAGGGAAGCAGTTAAGAACAGTGGCCGGGCTGGGTGCCCGTGTCAGTGCCTGCTGGCTGCCCTGCAGAGGTTTCTTCGGTCCTCTCAGGAAACCTCAATGCCCGCCTGCCGCAGCACCTCTGGTCCAGTTACAAGGCCAGGACCGGTCCTAGCTTGCTGAGGTTGGCTGGCTCAAACACGCAAGCTTATCTCTCTGAATCTGGAATGAATGTCTCCGCAGCCCCAAAAGGCCCCCAGCAGGTCTGGTCTAGACAGGCCGGAATAGCCGGGGCCCAGGAGCTGGTTGGGAAACACATTTGGCGGCTCACAGCCAACTCCACAAACGTGCCGGGAACGGTGATGAACACGGAAACCCACATTTCAATAGTTCTCCAAGAAAGAAAAAGCTGTTCCAGCCTGGGAGGAATGGAGCTGGGGTCTCATCTTGCGAAGGCTGCATGGCATGAGAGCCTGCATTTCAAATCAGGCAGAACAATAGGACCTGAACTCCTGGGAGGTTAGTGTTCCTGCCCTGTGGCCTGGACAGGGAGGTTGTGCGTGGAGCCCTCTGTGGGAAAGCCCAGAGGAGGCTGCAGACACTCATTTGCATGTAGGAGACAGTTGAGAGGATTAGAAAAACATGGCATCTGCATTATAATTAATATTGATTTTACTCTGTCCCTCCAGTAAGAAAAGCTTCCCAGTTCCCACAGAATTTTAAATTGTGCAAATCGCCAGCAAAGACCCTGTCCCCAGGCCCAGGAGTTGTGGGCGGGCAGAGGAGAAAGGCTGTGGAGGCGCCAATCCTGACTAAGCAATTTGCCAGCCCTGGGCTGCCAGCAGGAGATGACAGCCCTGGTCCCTGCTCTCACAGAGAGCTGGTCTGGGAAGACCACACACAGAGAAGCGGTTGGATGATTCCTGAGCTCTGGAAACACAGTGCCTGGGTCTGGTCCCTGCCCTTCCAGCTCTGTAGCCTGTGCTGGTTACTTCTTTGTCATTTTGATTTCTCCTGTGCCAGAGGAGAAAATTCCCTGTGGCCCCAGGTGGGGTGGGGAGGAGGAAGGAGAGGATGGGGAATCAGGGTTGGCCCTGGAGGATAAAACTTGAGAACAGGAAGGGTATTTGGGGCATCTGAGGTTGGAGTAGTTGGGCCTGGTTGGATGGAGGTTCTGAGGAGAGATGAAGCATGCTGAAATACGGCAGTGGGCGTGTGCGATGTGTGTGTGTATGTATGTACACATGTGTGTGCGCACGCACACACACACACACACACGCACACACACGCACACACACACACACATCACCCCTCTCCCCGCCAGGACAGCTCCATATTTTCTCCCAGCCTGTGGTTCAGACCCCACCTTCCTGGCCATTGCTGGTTGACCCGGGTGAGGGCGCTGACCCAAGCTGGCTCAGCCAGAGTTCTTTCTGGGGTCTTTCTCAGTGGAACTGAGTAAAGAAAAGACTCTACCCACTCTGTGGACAATGTCATGAGACTTGAACTGTGGGTTGCTTCCCCTTACGTTTTCTCCCTGGTGGATCCAAGTGTGCTGAGAGTGAAATCAGCGTGCAAAGAAGAGCAAGAGATGAGGTGTCTGGGGGCACACACGCCTCTAAGGCCCAGCTGATTACATCAACCAGTAAATTCCCCTGTAACAAGGCTGGTTTGCACTGGACTCCTGTCTCCTGTGACCACAGCCGTCCTCCTCCAGGAAGGAGGGCTGCACAGAGGGGAGCCGACACTGCAGGCTGAGGGCTGCACGGACGTTCACACTGCAGACAGAGGAGTGGAACTGTCTGCCCAGTTATCGGGAGGATCACTTCATAAATTATATAAATGTCGGGTCACTATGTGGTACACGTGAAACTAACCTACTATTGTATGTCAACTGCAATTGAAAACCAAAATTGTTTTAAAGAAAAAAAGAAAGGAAAATCTCGGCTCAAAAAGGCGACAGGTACAAAAAAGATTCTCTGGACGCTCCGTCTTGCTGTGGTGACGGGCTGGGTGGAATGGGGCTGCGGACACAGGGCCAGTCCAGAGTCTTTTCAGAGTACCGCTGCTGAAATCTCCATCTCCAGTCCTCGGGCTGGTGTTGGGGCGGGAACATCGACCAGAACCCACCGCGGAGCTCGGATGTCAGTGTGGGCGGCTGGAACTCATCTGCTCTGCAAGCCTGTTCCTCCCCCTTTCCCCGCCACTGGCACCACTTCGGCCCTCATCACCCAGACGAGAACCCTCAGAATCCGCTTCCGCTGATCAAGAAACTCCTGACCCCACCTCTTACCAACGCTCATTCTAATCCCTGCTCTTCTGTTCTCCTTGAGGTCCTGCAGTGGCCCCCCAACAATGTCCCCACCCCATCTCTGGTACCACAACCCACCCACCAGCAATGCCACTGACTTAGCCTATCACTATGGGCTCACAGACTCACGGGGTGCCCCAGCAAGGGCTGGCAGGATATCACAGTCTCTTCTAGCACCCCACAAAGAAATGAATGGGCTTCTCATACCTAGTTTCCACTCTCCCAGGGCTCAGGCCTGACCCACAGGGGGAGGGGCGCCACCCCCAGCCTGCCGTGTTCACCCAGCTCCCTGAGCATGAGCCCATGTTTTGCAGCCCAGTGAGATGAACTGCTGCCCTTGCCACGTGCCGCGCCTCCTACAGGGATTCAGGCCTGCATTCGCTAGGAGGCCCAGATCACGAGAGGTCTATGGAACCTCAGAAATTACTGGCAGATGCTTCATCGATGGGAGAGACGAGCAAGAGTACTGCCATTAAGCAATGGTGTCCATGAGTTAGCAGCTTGGGGTCATTAAAGTTCTTAGGCCTTTTTTTGGGCCCATGGGTTGCTGAGGTGTGGGGAAACCTTGGTTATGTTCTGCAGGGCTCAGAGTTACCTACAAATAAAACCCAAAGCCTCTGTAAGGCAGGTTATGCCCTTCTCCATCTGGCCCTGAACTCCCTTCCTAACGTGCACTGACGTGGAACCCTGGTGTCAGGGACCTTCCACAGCTCCCGAACACGCTTTTCCTTATGTCTCTCCTTCGTGCCTCCATCCCATGGTCCAGCAGACAGAGTGACACACCTGCCGAAGTACCAACTGTGCAGCCTGGTTGGAGCCCGGGCTGGGGGATGGAGCGAGAACAAAGGGGAGGAGCAGGCAGCCTGGGGCTTTGAAGCCCACAATAAATTAGTTGGATTTTATCTAAGGGGCAGGGAATCCACCAGAAGACTCGACACAGTGGGGCAATGCAGTCTGCTGGGCACGAGCTCTTTGAGTACAGAGGCCACATCTTCGGCTCCCAGGGTCCAGCCCAGTGCCTGGCGCCCAGCAGGTGCCCCGTAAACACCTGTTGACTGGAACCAAGCTTGCCTCCTCACCCTGCATGTGGCAGTTGCCTTGTCACTGGGTGGGGAGAAAAGGAGAGAGCTGGTGGGTGGTGACCTTGGCTAACTTTCTAGACTTCTCCTGTTTCCTTACGCACCTAGGGGCGGCCGTTCCCACTTCACAGGACTCCTGACTGAATGCACACACCGCACTGGCACGGTACCTGGCACACAGTGGGCACTCATTTGGAACAGTGTGGGATTTGAACACCCTTTCAAAGGTGACTCCTAGACACAAAAACTGCTTCCCTAAAAATTTTTTTAAAAAGATTATAAAACCCATCGGAAGGTTTTAGTGATACCTGGCTTTTGAGAATTTAGTCTTAATGGAATAAAAAAAGACTATAAGTTGGAACAACCAATTTCAGTTTAGGCACGGGTTTGTTTATTCTGTTCATTTCAGTGCTAACCGAGTGGTTCTGGAGGTCTCGAGCATGCTGCTCAAAATGGTTCCATCTGTGTTGGGTAGAGGGCACCTTCCCTGGGCGGCTGGTACTTTGCACACATATTCTCAGTATTAACAAGTACACGTGGCTGCAGCTGACGCCAGCGGACTCACCCACAGTGCTCAGGTGTGAGCGAGAAAGGAAGCTTCCTGTATCACACAGGCCAACAGGCCCTAGAATGGAGAGGGGGTGTCCTCCAGGGCCTTGGGCACTCGGTTTTTTATTTAATTCTTTCAACACATTTTTTTCAATTACAATTGACATTCAGTATTATTTTATATTAGTTTCAGGCACACAGCCTAGTGGTTAGACATTTATATAATTTTTAATAATTCCCCCACCCCGATAAATCTAGCTCCCGCCTGACCCCATACATAGTTATTATGAGATTATTGACTGTGACTCCTATGCTGTACTTTACATCCCTGTGATTATTTTGTAACTCCAATTTGGACTTTTTAATCCATTTACCTTTTTCATCCAGCTCCCACGATAAGATTTTTTGTTGAATTTTAAAAATCACTTTCTGGTCATTTAGCCTATGACTAAGGTTGGTGATGAACTTTCCTGAAGTAAAAGTGGAAGGGAGTGTGTTCCCGAAAAGTGGAGGTGAGGGGAGGTCGAGTAGAGAGAGTGACAAGGGAGCAGGAGGGAGCCAGCTCTGGGCTGTTCTATCCTGGTTAGGAGTGCGGCCTCGGCCTCAAGGTGCGGAACGCAATGGCTCTCAAACAAAGCTGCTTTCTTCTGCCCTGGGCCGGCTTATCAACTGAGGGAGAGGTCAGCAGCAGTCCAGGCCTCCCATCAAGTGGCACCAAACAACTGTGCAGGTCACGTTCTCCTAGAAATCTCATCCAGAACTTGTGATCGCAAACAAGGCTATAAGCCTGCCTGGCGCTCTGAATCATCACGTGCCACTGCTCTGATTTCAGGGATAAGCCCCAGTCCGCCGTGAGCTGGCGGGGCCCCTCGGGGCTGTGCTGTGAACCGCAGCCAGGGGGTCCGAGCTTGGGCGAGGCAAGAATCCGGACAGACAGACCCTCTTGGCCCACAGAACCCTGGCCAGACTCGTGAAGACACAAGCCCTGATCTTCGCAGATCCTAATAAATGTTGTAAACATATGAAGAGACTGAACTTCCCCTCTGAGAAAAGCACACTTTCCATAACCATTCTGAAGCCCTACTGGTTGCCATGTCTAGGGCTGTCTTGCAAGTAAGTCCGTCTTAAAATGAGACTCTTTGGAGATATCAGAAACTCAGAGCCTTTGAAGCCTTGCCTTGTGCTGAATCTCAAGCAGTGGACCAGTTCATAAACAAATCCCAAAGTACACTGAGGGCTTTGAAAGATCCAGTTGGTATGTTTTACCACTGAAAACATGCATAAATTGATCGTGAACCCCCAGAATGAGTAAATCTCAACGACTTCTGCCATCCTAACACTGCCCACAGGCCAAAAAATAAAAATCCCGTGCTCTACAAGTTTCAGTCCAGCAACTTTTAGTGCAAACCCTCGCATGCTCTCATCTGAGGCAGAACAAAAGGAAAGGGGCTGGTGCTCCAGCGTCCGAAGGCCTGAGATGAAACTGTATATTGGGGTCTGTGCCACCTTCTATTGACACTCTCTGGCTTTATGCTTGTCTAGAAATACATTATTATGATCTAAAGGTAAACGAAAAAAGGCTTGAATTTACTAATCCAACTTCCCCACTGGGGTGCTAAGCTACACACACATAGTTTCTCATGCTAATAACTGTGATCAAAGCCAAAGCCTTCACTAAATAAACAATTAACTTTGTAAACAGAAGTCCCAAGAGAAAATAAAAACGTTAACCTCAATTTTTCCCTTCCTGTTTGATAGGCAGAGAAGCAAATGGCGGCACCTGCAATTGGGCATTTCCGCCCGGCCCTGCCCAGTGGTGGCCACATAGTGGGCCGGCCACCGCGTCCAGGACATGTTCAGCATTGCGCCACCACACTCAAGGAGGCGCCCTTCATGCACAGCCTTCGAACATTTGTTTATTGATTATAATGGTTGCCCGGCAGATGGCAACAGCATGTCTTGAGGAGAGGGCGCCTTATTCGGGTTCACACACAGACACCCTGTGCTGGCAGGGCAGGACCTGAGGGCGTCTGCGGGGACTCTTTGCCTTCAGCTGCTGGGCTCTGGACAAATGGGGGCTGCGGGTCTCACTTGGGCCCCTTGCCCTCAAGCCTGCTCCTTTGAATCCTTAACATCCGAGCTCAGTGAAGCAGCCTTTGTAGGCGGCTTCCTACCTCACAAATACTTCACACTGTTGACCAAAGTTCTGCAGAACTAACTAGGAGGTCAACTTTAGTCAAGAGCTTGCTGGTCCCTGGAACAGGGTGCCTCTGATGAAACTCAAGGACTTGACGGGAGCCCGCCAAGCCACTCAGCCTCCCCAGCTAGGTCTCAGGGGAGGTGCAGACGTGGGTGAGAAAGTCCCCACGGCCCAGCGGGGTGACAGCCGCTGTGAGGAGACAAGACGTCTGAAGAGAACGTATGGCATGGGTCACAAGCAGTTCCACTGAAGTCCAGAGTGTCTTCCCTACCCTATCTAGGGCAGCCAGGGGTGCTGGCCCCTGCAGAGAAAGGAATCGGTAGCAGAGAGATTTCATGAAATCTCAGTGAGCTTAAGCTTTCTGCAACAGTTTGATTGATTTGACGTTAATGTTTTAGTGCCTTGATGATACAGATTTCTCTTTTTCCAAATCCTAGAAAGAATCTTGTCTTCAGCAAAGACCTGCAGATGGGTTTCGATGCTATTTTCCACATTATGATTAAAGCCATGTAATTCATCACACTTTACACCAGATTCTCACTCCAGTGCCATTAAAAACTGATTTGCAATTTGCTGTTAAATTAAGATACTTCATTTTCTTACTACATGTGATTTTTCTTCTCACAGACAGACGACACAGGGGCCATCAGACCCTGGCGCAGACAGAAAAATGCCATCAAAACCCCTAGGGGGCCCAAATCCAAGGAATTTCATTATTCATTATCAACCCTTATCGAAGACGTATCTAAAGAGGCTCAGAAACCATAACTAGAAAATATGAAGAGGGTATCTATGGAACACCTCCTTATCAAGGTTCTGAGAAATCCCCATTAAAATTCAGCTTCCTGTGTGTGTAACTGAGAGGGTCTGATTCAACCGGAGCCCGAGAGCAGCGCGGGCTCCGAGGGGCCGCGGGACTGAGTCCCCGCGCTCACCTAATTACGTGGGAATCACTCCGCCGGCCCAGGGCTGCCTTTGATGTTACATTCCCGTTGTCTCTTATCCCCAGCGGTTCTCTGGGCACGGCCTCCTCCACACCTCCCCATCCTGTAGGATCACAAAGCTATTGCTTTTGAAGCTCAGTTTTACTTTGATGGAACACCAAGGGACTGAAAATTATTTTTCAGTGAAGGAGACTGACTTTGGTCTGAAAACTGCTGGAAAAATTCTGACTTTGACAGAATGCAGTACACCCAACACCACAGTGGCTTCTTTCCTGCATAACACTTCCTGAGTGTGGGGGAACCCGCTCGGAGCACTCACTACACCCTAACACCCCCTCCCCCCGCTGTCCCCCACAACCTGGCCTCGGTGGGCTTGCCCAATGTAAGATACCCTCCTGGCAAGGCTTTATTTGCCCCTGGGTCACTCAGTGCTCGGCTCCAAGGGGGTCTCAGCTTCCACTGGTAATAGATAACTGAAACACGGTGATATTTTTCAACAGGCCATTTGTTAACACCTTGCTGTGCTGCAGGCTGCGGCAGGTGCCTCCCTGCTCGATCAGATTTAGAGGATGACTTCCTGGGGCAGCCCGCAAAGGACAAGACATCCAAATCACCCCCATGAGGAAGCCCGGTGCCCTGACTCTTCCCAACGAGACAGCGAGCATGCCAACCTGAGATGCAGGAAGGTTGCTGGTTGCATGGAAAGGTCTATTGGGCCGCCAGTGAAACAAGGGGCTTCAAGGAAAAGCTAAGTGCAAGTTCAACCTATGAAAACCCCTTCTAAGCTCTTTGCTCCCTTTAACCATGTCCTCAAGGGACTTCCAATAATACCCCTCTCTCTCTCATGGGGCTGGCACACAGGCTAAATGAGACAATGCAAGTGAAATATTAATCACTGTGTCTGGCGGTGAAATTCCATTCAGTAATAGTAGTGTTTTGTTGACGTCTATGGGGAGTGAAAACACAGGGGCTACCCTGGCTAAGGCAGACTTCACGGTGGGGGTCCCAAGTGCAGTATGCAAGGAGATCCAACCCAGAAGCATTCACCGTTGGTTATTTTACCTTGTTAATTCAACATCCTGATCCAAAGTATGAGTGATTTTATATGTGGCTATTCAACAAAATAGATGCCCTTTTTGCTCTTTAATAAGAATATTGGAAAATCAAAATCAACTTAATTCATCCTTTTTCTAATTCACCTAGAATGAATGAGGTACTACTGAATAAACAAAATGCATGTGGTTGGAAGACGGTAGGAGATGTAATTGGGAGGAAAAAAAGGAGATATGCAGAACACACAGAGGGAAATCCAAAGATTCCGAAAGCCTTCCAGCATGGGATGTGGAGCAAATGACTTTTCAAATTCTTTCTTGCCGAAATAGTGCCGTGACTAACAACTGTCTCAGAAGTCCGCTGCAGGACAAAGTGCATCATATGTCAGGGCTCAGTACACAGTAGATTCTCAGTAAAAAAATGATTCATCACAGATTGGGTTTTGGCCAAGCATCAACTCCACAGCTTCCAATACACAACTCACACGTCACCTTCTCTCGGAGGAGTTCAGTGCCTTAGTACCTACACACCTCGTTTAAAAAGCTTTTGTGAAACCACAAACACTGTGCCAGATGTCATGGGCAGAAACATGGCACCAGACCGGACTCAGAGAGACAGATACCCAACACAGCACGACTCGCATCTCGTGGGTCCGTGCACTGCCCCTGAAGGTCAACAGCTAGCAGGAATACCTACATCTCACAAGAGAAAACATGACCAAGGCCCCGAACTTCCATGGTTTGCTCAGACTTATTGAGCAAGGGATTGACTGACATCAGAATCCAAGTCTCCCAAAGCATATAAAGAACTAGAAATGGTTGGTCTACACAGAAAAGACTTAAGGGGAACAGGAGGATGGTATTGAAATAGTTGAAGCCTTGGTCTGTTCTTGTCCCAAGATGACAGGCCAAACATTCTTGGTTCAACTCCCTAGAGAAACGAGCCCAGAATCCCCCTTGTCTTATTTTAAGGTGCCCACTCATACCAACTAATTTGACATGCTCAAAATAAACATGCCCACAATGGAGAGGAGAAAAATATGCATCTGAAGGGCAGTTATGTCCATTTAATTGAAGAATAAGGTGGATGTTGCAGGTGCGCAGATTTTGACTCAATACAAGGAGGGACCTTCTAGCAATTAGAGTTGTTCAAATGTGCGAATGTCTTGCCGTAAGGGCACAGAACCCTCTGCATCTCTAGAATGTCCAAAAGAAAGTAATGAAATGACCTCCTATGAAGGTTTAAGATAGGATGACCAGTTACAAAGCTCCTAAAGAATTCCAAGCAAGAGAGGGAGGGGCCTGAATTAGTGCAGCATTGGTGGTAGTGACAGGGAGGAAGAGGCTGATGGGAGAAATGTTGAGGGGTAAAATCAGGCAGACTTAGTAGCGGATTAGGCATGGAGGATGAATAGGCTGAAGCAGAGGCACGGGGGCTCCTAGGAGACGACTGAACCACTGCCTCCTAACACAGAAGCATGAGCGGGAAGCAGGCTCGAGGAAGAAGACGCAGAGCCTGAGGTTCTCGCGGGCCATCTGGGTGGGGAGGCTCACCAGGTTGCGGGGTCCAGCCGCCCTGGAGGAGAGGCGGAAGGAGACATAGCGGGAGAATCCTCAGTAGAGCGGGGGGCTATCTCAACAGTCACCTAAGAGATGGGCATAGAGGGTGGGTATATGAGAACAGGGCTAGGGGATGCTACGTTTTAAGGAGTCTAAAAAGAGAAACTAAAAACCAACCAGACAAACAAAAAGCAGGTATCTTAGTCCATTAGAGCTGCTATAACAAAAACAGCAGAGATCGAGTGGCTTAAATGGCAAGCACTTATTTCTCACAGCTCTGGAGGCCGGGACACTGAAGATCAATGCACCCATCGGTTTACTGCGAGGTGAGAGCCTGCCTCCAGGTTCACAGACAGGCCTCTTCTCGTCGGGTCCTTGCACAGCGCAAGGGGCAACACAGTGCTCCGCAGTCTTCCATTAGGGCGTTAATCGCATTCCTGTGGGCTCCCCGCTCATGACCTAACATCTCCCAGAGACCCCACCTCCGAACTGGGCTCCCTAACCCTTGCGAGTTGGGATGTGAACACATGACTTCGGGGGAGACACAAACGTTCAGTCTGCAACAACAGGGCGGGGCTGGTCAGCAAGGACTCGTCGGGACAAGCAGAAGGTGGTGTCCTCGGGGCTAAGAGAGCAGACTTTCAGGAAGGACTGGCCAACAGTGTCAAGTGCAACAGAGAGTCCCACTAAAATCGGGATTGGTCAGTACCCACTGGACTCGGCAAGGTCGCTGGTGAGGTAAGGGTGGCCGAGTGGCCAATGGGAAATTAGTAAGCAGAGGCCGTGTTGACCAGCTGTGAGTGGAGAGAACAGGGGATGAGGATTATGTTTAGAAAAGGAAAGACCGGCTCATGTTTATAGGCTAAGAGGAAAGTGTTGGTGGAAAAGAACAGACTGATGATTTCTGGGGGGTCTTTGAGAAGAGGGCAGTGATGGGCGCAGGTGGCAGGACCAGCCTTGGTGAGGAGAGGGCACTTCATCGCTGGAGGCTGCAGGAAGGAAGTAGGTGTCATGGACATGGATATAGCCGTAGCTTGCGGGGGCGGGGGTGGGATGGAAAAATATCCCGCCTGATGGTCTTAACTGTGCTGTGAAGTAAGAGTGTTAAGGGGGACAGGCTTAAGGAGGAGGAGGAGGAGGAGGGAGGGAAATAGGAGTGAGCTGAGCCAGGACAAACAGAGGTGACGGGAAGCTTCGAGGACTTGGGCATGCATTAGGGAGATGCTGTTTATGCTCCTCAAACTCATCCTGCACACAAAGGGGCCAGCCCCCAAATCCTTACCCCACATCCCACCCGAGCACACAGCCCAGCACACAGTCCTGCAAGGTCAGCCCAGCATACAGCCCTGCGAGGTCTGTCCCTACCCCTCTTTGGTCTCATCTCCCTCCACTCCTCAGCTTCAGCCCATGTCCTTTTGCTCTCCCTTGCGCCTCTTCTACCTGCTGTTCTTTTAGCCACTGTTCAGTGTTGCCTCCTCCAGGACATTCCCTGGGCCAGGACTGGGTGAAATAACTGCCGGGGCTCTCACAACGTGCTGTGTCTTCTTCCTGCCCTTGCACCTACCATGTACCTCAGAGAGGGCTGCCTGCATGTCCACCTCCTCCACTAAACACGGAATCGCTCCTCTAGGGCAGGAATTTTCACTGTCTTCCCAGCAGTGAGTGGGCCTTTGATACAAAGGCTGGGCGAGGGGACGGCGGTGGGGACTGGGCAGGTGAATTCCAGGAGGGAGGCTGGCTCAGTGGTCCCTCCAATCCCATCTTACTAAGAGTCTAGGATTCTAGCTTATTGGTTCTTTGTGCATAGCTGCTTTCGTAGAAGTACACACGTATTAGAGCAGACACGGGGGGGTCAGTCTCCATGCACACTGAAAGATTGATCATAGCTCTTTCGTAAGCCAGAAAAATGAGCTGTGACATTCTCATGGTCAGAGCCAGATTCCACAGTAGCTCCCGGGACTGTGGACACACTGGAAATCCAGATGAGGACAGAGATGCTGCCGTAGCATCCAGCTCCACGAGGCCCTTCTCTCCTCAACTCTCCTCCCCTCCCCAGCCAGGCTGGCCCGAGTCTCCTCTGCTGTCCTGGGGACGTCCAAACTACACACCAGCTAAAGGCTGTCCTTGGCATCTTTGAACTCAGCGATGACAGAGTCCTCCCGGTACTGCTGACCTCTGTGGCCTGAGCACCCCAACTCTCCAGCATCCCCCCCAGCCTTCGGCACAGGCCCACCCCTCCACAGCCCTGGGGGTGCTGAGCCCGCTGACAGAATTTTCCCAGGATCCCGGGCTCCTCTCTGCTTCTCACCCACCTCTCCAACAAAAACAAGGCTTCGGCCAGGATCCAAGCTCCAGGGTCTGTGGGGATAGCGCTGGGATACAGCCCTATCCTTCCCCTGATGCTGAAACCAGATGCCCAAAGCTCCCAGATGCTAATGGAATGCATGTAGGTCTCTTAAAAAACAACAACCACAAACTGCTGGGCTTTTGTTTGGAGGGTGGGAGAGAGAAATGAGCAACTAGCAGCCACCAAGAGGAGGGACTAAGTCACCAGGAAAGACATGTCCCCAGTAGCTTTTTCTACCTTGCACAGCTGATGCTGATGGGCCCCACTGACAAAGGCAACCGAGGCCACTTTCAACCCTGAGATGTGTCACCATTCCCCGGGCTGTCACAACAGCAGACAGATCAAAGGACCAGGCATAGAGAAGGCAGGTGGGCCCTTCGCTCCACCATGTTCCCACCCTGTTCCCTCTGACAGGCAGTTTCTAACAAAATCAAGCTCCAGGGGCCCAACCCTCTAGGGATGTGCAGATGGGTCGCCTGTGTATTCAGTGAGGCTCCAAATATTTTTTTTTTCGGAGGCAAGGGGATTGATTTCTAGTTAAACAAACGCAGCAATAGCAACAGCACCATTTAAACTCTTCCCACTGTACAGCACTTTGTGGCTGCAAAGTGCAGTGAAATCTGCTGTATGGGAAGAAGGAAGATGCTTCAAATCCAGAGCCTCCTGACCATGACTTCTCATCGACAAGACCACTGACAATGGTTAGTGGAGACTTGCTGGCCCCTTGTGCACCGACTCCATAGTCTAACCTCTGCTTATGCTCCTTCAGAAAAGGGGCTCTCCCACACCTGCAAGGTAATCGGTGTCTCTGAGGTTCCCCTGAAGTTTCCTGACACCGTCACACCGCCCGTGCACAGGAGGAGCGGCTGGTAAGGCGGCAGATTTCACTCCTTTCCCCCTGTCCACGCACAAGAAAGATCAGAGACGCGAGAGACCAGAGAAGTGGAGTCTGTCCCTGCTCCAGCTCCGGAAATGTCACCTATGAGCTCCTCCCCAGATCCCTTCGGCAGTTCACGAGGGAGCTGCCTGGGGGCACTGCCACTGCCTGCCAGGCGGTCGCCAGCCTGCTGAACCCGGAACCCTGCAGCTTCCCTGGAGTCTTGCCTGAAAACCAAGACGCACACTGCTCTTTCCCAACTGAACTGCAAACTAAAGTATTAACATCTCATCTTGTTCCAGGTTTCTATGGCCTTAATATGGTGTCCTGGACAGGACACTGGGCTTGAGGCCAGAAAACCTGAATGCTGCTCCTGGTTCTCCACTAAGTGGTTCTGGCCAGGTACTGGGTTGGTCAAAAAGTCTGTTTAGTTTTTTTTCTGTAAAATAAAAGACACATTTTTTCACTTTCACCGGTAACTTTATTGATTTGGATATTTTGAGTTATGTCGGCTGTCTCCCGCTATTGGCTTCTAGTGGGTAGAGGCCGGGGGTGCTGGTAAACATCTCCCAGTGCACAAGACAGCCCCACAGCACAGAATTATTTGGCCAAAATGTCAATAGTACCAAGAAACTTCATAAACCATTTTTGACACATTCCATCAGTCACAGCACCTTCTCCATACACTGCACAAATCTTTTTTGTGTGTTTTAGTTGCATTTTTACCTCTGTTGGAATAATAAAGCACAATATGCCAAAAATGTTGCATATTTTCTTCTATCTTCAATATTAAAGTTGTTGTACAAAAATTCATCAATTCTGATAAGTTTTTAAAAAATGCATGCTGATATGACAGCTGTCACAATACAATCTCACAAAACTGTTTTGAATGAAGTTAAAGACAGCTAAGCACTACTAGAAGCATCATACAGAAAAAGATCAAACAAATTTTTTGGCCAACTCAGTAGTTCCTCTGAGCCTCCGTTTCCCTTCTGTGGATGGGGTTCACCCATGCCCTGCCTGGCCTGGAGAACTGGTTCTGAGACTCCAGTGAGACGACATGTGAAGAAGTTCAGGCGACACTGGACAGACTTTTGCAAACGTGACGGAATGACACGATGACCGCATGCTTCTGTGGCAAGTCCTGCCGAGGCAGGGACCGTCTGTCACCCCGTTCCACAAAGGGCCTACACGTGGCTTCCACACCTGACGTTCAGGAGCCTTGGAGCTTCCATGTGCACCACTAATGTTATAGGTCAGGAATTTCTTCATTTCAAACGTTTTTCCATTGGGCATAAACAAAACATCCCTTCCTTTTCTCACTCAGGATCCAGGGGTCTTTCTGTGAAGTGACTGCCACTGCGAAGCCTTCTGGGGGGGTGCAGTCCCGCCCCTCAGTGTGGCTGGGCCGTGTCGTTTCTGACCCAGCTCCTCAAGGGCCGGCAATGACTGCACCTGCTCTTTCTTCCCCTCCGTTCTCTGCCTCCCATTTAACTCCTTTCTAGGACCTCTGTATACATGTCCACATGAGGCCCCCAATTACATTCTAAATTCTGCAAAGTCTCTGCAAATAAGATTTTATTCCCTGCATGCACCAGTATGATTGGTCTCTTATGAAGCAAAGGAGCTTTTATATTTTTAATTTTCTTTCCACACAACAAACACTATTAATAACATTTGACTTTCTCCAGAGATGATATGGATTAGGCCAAATGGAAAGTTACCATGGCTACCATAGTGTTATTTTCGGTATGAGGAATGCATGCCAGGGAAGCAGCATACATACATGGTGGAGAACTGGAGCTTTATCTCGGCTTTGCTGTTAGGCAATCAATCTCGATTTCATTTTGAAACTCTAATTGCAATGGAAACTAATTATGAGCAGCAAGACATGAAACCCCTAATTAACGTGGGAGCCAATAAAGGGATGCAGGGTGTCCTTGGGGCAGCACTGGCGGGAGGGGATTAAGCACAGGTGGACTTTCTTTCCCAGGTGACTAAACAAAACAAGATGGGGAAACGCATGTTGAGAGTCAGTGGGAAACTGTAAGCGGGGTCTGAAGGCTTCTGTTTCTGGTTCGGGAGCAGGTCAGGCCCCTCTCTGTGCGGGGAAGATGCAACAAACTGGGGCGGGGCACAAGCCCAGGTTGGGAGGAGGGTGTTCCCACCAACAGCTGGCCACCCGGAGTGGCTGTAGTGGGGGTGGGGAAGGGCGGCGGGGAATGGCGAGGCCGAAGGGGGCAGGCCCAGACTAACCCCACATACTCCCATGTCTTTCTGCGTGGCCTCGGAGGACGGGATGGCTGAGCAGCAGGGGCAGTCAAACAGAATCTTGTCACTCAGGCCCAGATATTTATGGGCTGTTTTCCTCACATACCAGATGCTGAGTCACACTTTTCTGAATTAGCAGGAGTTGGCTTATGAAAGAACTTCTATTGGAG
>PVIA01003094.1:150839-181829 GCA_004024845.1 Tonatia bakeri
CCCCCCCCCGACAAAGAGACGAGAATGAACTTTGCCGCACGGCCGGAAAGCTACTGTGAACACCGCCACAGGGGGTAAAATCAGAAGTGCGTCTTCTTCTCGTTCAGTGTATATTTTTGTACAGAGGGGTCTTTCTCCCTTTAACGAGTTTTCCTGAGGGTTGTTCTCAAAGCCTTACTGAGAAGAAAGAAGCAGAACAGCCCTGTCGCAGCTTTTTCAACAGCCCGGGACAGACCAGTCCCTCCGGAGCAGGAGCTCCGCGCTGGGCTGGGAAGAATTCCTTCAGAGCTCCCAGCCTCCTGTTTCCCACGACTGAGTGAGGTCCACAGTTCTACCGGGGCAGGCAACACTTTCCAAGGCAGAAAAACCCCAAATCAGCGGGAGCCCCTATAAATCTTAATTCTTAGTGCCGTCACAAGCAGGCAACACAAAACACAGGCCTCATCTTGAATTAGTCAAATGAGGTTCTTTGAACCTTCTCAGTGAAATAGTATGTTGCCATGTTATGCAAAACCTATGGTGCTGGTCTTGTAACAAAGGTTAAAAATGGGAGCAGTAAAAGGCAGTTCTGATACAGAAATGTTGGGAGGCCTGGCTGCAATGTGAAGGGAGCTGTCTGGCGGTTTCTCTGCATTATATATGTTGCTGACATAATGGACCAGCAGGTTAAGTGCAGAGAGGCACTCGGCCACCTCACATTCATCAAAAATGAGGAAGAGGGAGACAAAGAGAAAGAAGAGAAAGAGTTTAATCTTACTGAGCTCCTATGGTATAAAATTTCGGTGCAAGGAGACTGAAAGTGTCCTGAAACACAGATCGTTGTCCCAAAACACAGATTCTGCGTCCAGGGGAGGCTCGCTGGTGGGGGATTATGAAGGTCTGTCAGTCAGAGACGGTGCCTCTGTGTTCGCAGCCAGCAGGCAGGCTGCAAACTTCCTCAGTGCCTTTCAGAAAACCAGTGCTTTCAAGACCCCAGAAGAATTTTAGATGCACCTTCTCCCCAAACCACACCTACCTTGACTCCGAGGAAAGACTTGCGGTGGTAGAAGCAGCACAGAGCTGCCGAGAGTGCGTGGAAGGCATTGCATTCTTTAGGCATCTTTCCGACTCGGTCCCTGGACCACACACTTTCTCTAGGGTTAAAAGAAAGGGGGCTCGGGGCATCAGCCCCAGTCCCTCAGCGGCGGCTGTGTTGTGCGAGCCGCCGGCACTCCAGCGGCGGCCAGGGGAGTGAGCCAGCTCCTTCTCCCAGGCCAGGCTGGGACTTTTCCCCTCCGCTGAAGCCAATATGATCCACTCGCTCAATTCTGGCAGGCTGGTGTCCAGCCTGCCATGCACACACTGCCAGAAATTCTCATGTGACCAGGCTTGCTTTCTGATGAAATTCTAACCTCTCTTAGAAGAGGCTTTGGGCTTCAGCTGTCCCCTCCATGTAGAGACTCGGCAGAAATCATTAGCCCCTCAGGCAGCCTTTCCTTCCAGGCTGAAGGCACCAGAAACCTGCTCCTAGAGGCTTTGTCTGTCTGCTTGTCACCCAGCACCTAGGGGTTAATGAAGCACATCACACCACTTTGTGATGAGACAGAGGCTCTTTTGAGAAAAGGACCTAAAGGTGACCTGGGTGTGACTTTCCCCTAGGAGCTATGCTAGAAGTCCTAAGGAACCCCGGCAGGACCTCTGTCCCCACTCTCCCAGCCCACCCCAGAGCTGTTTACTTTTCATTAGGATGCCCCTGGAAGCCAGCTTGCCGCTGATAACGCTGGCACAGCCCTCACTCCTGGCAAAGCAATACTGCCTTTCGGTGTTTAATTAGCAAGTCTGTCAGCAAACAGCCTGGGCGCCCTGTGCCCACCCCACCTGGCGTGCAGTCTATTGGGAGGATGGGGAACAGGCTGTGCAGACTCTTCTGACACAACTGTTTGTCTCGCTCCCCTCCTTCACTTTAAGAACTTCACTGCAATTGCCCACTCTGCTTAACACAGACCCAGCACTTGAACCTCATGTCCAACCTGGCCAAGTTCATCTCTTCCTTGCTAAGATGCGTCACCTTTACCAAGAGTCTGCTAACACCTTTAGGGCAAAGTAATTGCCTTTCTTCTTTCATTCTAGAATGGATGCTCAATGGTTCTGAGTTTTGGGTTTTTGGGGTTTTTTTTTTTAATCAAAGTCAGGTTTCTGCCTGTAGTTCTTCCTTTCTTACTTTTCCAAAAATTAACTTCCTGTGGCTCCGGCCACTGAAAAATGGAATGTGTCCTGAAGCTCACTAAAACTCCACACAGGCAGAAACTTGCAATAAGGAAGAAACAGAACCTAATCTGTTCAGAAAGGAACAACACGAGATGAGGCATGAGGGAGGCACGAAAAATATCCAATGGGATTAGTGTCAAATACTCAGAAGGCTTCGGCCTTTGGACCAGGTCGAGTCAGCCTGTAAGTACAGGGAATTGTTTGCTCAGTGCCTGGTGAGCAGCTTCTGTGCTTGCGTGAGAGCTGTGGACGGAGACGGGGATGGGGTCTCCCTACAGCCAATGCAGGGGTGGGCCTATGAGGGTTCTACCCCGCAGGGAGAACCGGGGGCTGACTTCCTTTTTGCTCTCTCCTCATTCCTCCTGCTCTGTGGTTCTGGAGGTCGGGTGTACAGTCCTGGGGACTCCTGGGCCCTGGGAAGGCCCCTGAGAATGTGGAAGCAAGTACCAAGGGCGGTAGAACTCATGGTTGGTTGGTTGGTTGGTTGGTTGTTTTTTCAGCTGGAGGGCCCTTTAATTGGTCAGTAGATGGGCTGATACTGCCCTCCGAGGTCCTGGACTGTATCCACGAGGAAGCATGTCTCTGCCGTCACTCCTATTTGATGGGGTTCGAAGGGCATGTCCACATGAGCAGCCAGGGCCCGTGACCCCAGCAGCTTTGTGGGGATGACTCATCCATCAGCCCAATGGCTACCAGGTAAGGATCTGTTTTCCACTAGCTATTTCCCTTTCCCTCAGGCTAAGAAAGTCCCCAGGTGGCTAAAAAACCACTACCCCCAGCCTCAGAAAAGGGAGAAAAGCAGCTTCAATCCTGCACAGAAATTCCATGACATAGTCAGCAAAAGTCTTTGAATTCCAATACCCTACCCCCAGAAAACATGAATGAAGTGCATTCCTGCAAGAAAATATGCAAATAACTCAGGCATGTAAGTTACCTGCAATGATGGAGGCGAGTGTTCCAGGGCCAGAGTAAAAGCAAAACAAGCAAAGGTCAGGGCGGCATCGCGGCTCTGGCGACCGAGGCTTTCCCTGCTTACTCCCAGAAATGCCCCCAAATGCCCCCAAAATTGGGTCCATCAGGATTAAAGAATAGGCTAATCTTACTAAGTAACTATTTCTTAACTACTTGTATTATTTTTTTCATACCAAAAATAATTTCTGATGCAACATTCAAGGGTTTTAATCAATTTTCTCCCAAAATGGCCAGGAGAGAGACTAAAATAACCTGCTGTGATTGCAACTAAAGATGATAACTGCAGGAATTCGTGAAGTGCCCTCCACTCACTTGTTATGCTTCTAAATGTCTCCCATCCACACTGATCAATTCCCCCACTCTCTCCCCACAACGGGTATTCTATTCTTGTACAGAGAAACAGAGGACCAGAATGGCGTGTCACTCAGCAGAGGACAAAGGACCAGGGACTCCAGCTTGGGACTGCAGAACCTGGTATCTGGTCACATGGAAGCACAGGTAAGAGATTTTTAACCTCTTAGAACTGAACCTATTACTCACACAGCCTGTGAAAAGGTGGTGATTTGCTTGTTACAGTGGGGCAGCGGTCACTCTCTGATGACTTGGTGCATGTGCTTTAGGACCAGTCAAATCTGGACTCAGGGTTTTCCAGACACCATGCCCTTGTGGGGACAGGGCTCAGTGTCATGGATGCAACTCCAGGACCAATGGACAGAGGGGCCGAGACAGCAGCACCGAGCAGTGGAAAAGCTCTGTGCTCTCGAGCGCCCCTGCCCCACCACCTGGGAGGCTCCCTGCTCTGCACCAATGGAAGCACCTGTGAAAACAGCCAGGGCTGGGCAGCCAGTGGACTCTTGAAGGAAATCCCTATTCCCTCAGGTCAAATGTTGCCGCCCGCTCTGGGGAGAGGGTCGAAGCTGGCCAGAGGAAGGCCCCTGCACAAGCATTGCCTTCAGTCCCGTTTTTCCTTGGGTAGCCCTACACTAACCTGTCCTATGCAGTAACCATGGTAACAGGAGCTGCCTGCCAGCCATATTTCACAGACACATGCTCTCTGTCCGCAGCGTCCCTTGGGCTAAAAGAGGCTGAAAGTGAGTTCAAAGTCTCTTTCCCAAAGTGCCACAGTCCCTGCTAGGTCAGGCTCCCAGTGAGGTGGACCTGCTCTTGGTGATGGTGAGGGGGGGAGAGGACTATGCAGAGAATGTGCCTATCAGGAATCTGCTTTCGCCTGGTCCAGGGCAGCCGGGAAAACAGATGCCCATATCCCCCATTCCCCTTCCCAAGGCTGGCTCCGAATCGAGGCATTGGGCCTTACATGCAGTGAGGTGATCTGGGTTATTGTCAAGCAGCCCTGGGGACAGTGGCACTGCCCATGGTGGGCGGCAGGCTGTGACCAGAGAGCACAGGTCCAGGGCTGCAAGCGCTGACTCATCCCTGCCTACGAGGACCCACTCATGCGTCGGTGAGCACCGGTTATCATGGCCAAAGCAGCTTGGCCTCGCAGTAACCACCGAGACTCACTGCCTCTCCAGAAAGAGAGATCTTTACTGGCCTGTCTTTACTAAACCCCAGCGACTGGGCTCTGGGGGAACAAAGACAGCTTTAATGAGACAGGGAGGGAGGCCAATGCTGCCAGTGCTGTTTCTCCTGGCATGCTAGGAAGCAGGGAAGGAAGGTTAGGAACAACTCCTGAATCTCTGAGAATGCCCTCTGCGGGCTTGGCAAGAACCTGAGAAGCTGAGGGCCAGAGCAGGGGCACATCTATCAGCAACCCTGCTTCCTAGAGCTCCCCCGTCACCTGGCCTGTCAGCGAGCCTCTGCGCACAGTGAACCAGGAGGCCAGGGGGCAGGGGAGGCGCTCGGGGTCTGAGAGCACACACCCTCCTGTAACAGGCCACTGGGCTGGGGGAGCAGAGCTGGAAACCGTGAGAATGAGGAGAGGCCTTCGGGAATGAGGTCACCCCTCACGTCAGGCTCAGTAGCTACAGAGCTGTCTGAGACAGCTCAACACAGTTTTCTGTATGTGAATGTGATTTATTCCTTGCTCCAAAAAGGAATGCCAACGGGGCTCGGAGAGAGGAGGGCAAGAAAGACAGGCCCAGCTCTCCGGGCCCCTTAGTGGACTGCTGTGGGCAAGGCGTGGGGAGCGCTGGTGCACACGGAGAGTGAGTTTATGAGGGTGCACACATCTGGGTCTGATAGTCCCCCCCAGCCCTCGCAGGGACAGAGGAGCATGGCTGCGAGATGGGCTCGTCCGGAACTGACGTGGACCCACCCAGCACATAAACGAGGAGATGAACTCACAAACAGGTTTCTCTCTACCGGATCTTCTGTCCTGCGAATTTCTGTTCCTCTGATTAGCTATTAAAATTGTGTAACTGACAACGTGAAGCAAAATTAGGTGAGCACCCAGCCCTGGCTTTGCTTTCTTGCACTGTCACATACAATTTCATCTCATACATCCCTCCGACCATCACCATTTCCTGGTGTCACCCCAGAAATCCTGCATTGTACAAGCTCCAGTTCCTGCTTCTAGCATGAAGCCGAAATGAAAACAATGTGCATGGGGTGTAATTCCAACCTCTCAAACAGCACTCAGACTTACTGGCAGTCTCAGCCTTCTCTGAGAGCCTATGAAAACCATGGACCCTCCTCCCAGAGCAAAAGGTGCATACTGTAACGTTTTACATATAATGTCGGGAGTTCCTGTGTGCCCTGCAGCCCATCCGTACACCCCTGGGAGTCTGACCCACCCAAGCAGATGTGCCACCCACCTCCCAGGCTGCCTCTGTCCTGCACCCCCGCACGGTGCAGGCACCACACTCCGAGCAGTCATTTGTTTCTCTCATCCTCGTAGCTCCTACGTCTTCTTTGCCGTACACACTTCTAGGTCCCCCTCCTCTCAGTTTTGGTAAGTGTGAGCTGCATAAGCAACTAATAACAGTGACCCCAAGTCCATCAGAGGCCCCTCCCAGGCAGAGTGACGCACACATGGGCTGGAGGCCCCTGCCAGGTGAGGACAGGGAAGGCTCAGCAGCGAACACCAGCTGCACTATCTCCTGTCTCCGCTGCCACGAGCTCTCCCGCCTCACAAGCACGTCTGCAAAATGACATCTTCCAATGCTGAGCTGTAAGACACATCTTTATATGTCTCAAAAGCCAGGCTGAAAAGCAGCAGGGCAGAGGGAGCGCCCGGATGGCTTCAAGCCTTCATTGCACCACCAGCAAGCTGGGTGACCTTGGGAAATTCCTTAACCTCTCTGAGCCTCAATTTGCTCCTCTGACTTACGAGGTTTTTGTGAGGAGCAGGTGAGACAGCATAAAGAAGCTGGCACCCAACCCACAGCAGGCACTCAGTGCACATGAGCTTCCCCTCCCTTCCAAAGGAGAAGGATACGCCCCATCTGCCCCTGCTGCCGCCTCCTGCAGGGCACATGCCCACCTGCACCCCGGACGTCACACATCAGGCTACAGGGGCCACGCCCCGAGCCCTGGGCAGGCCCCAGTGGCACTACTGTGACTCTTGGACCTTGAAAGCCAGGGAACAATGGGGAGGAGTTTAAGGGTTTTTTTTAGGCCTTAAAATATTTTTTGGCCTTAAAATGTGAAGATCACATATTAAAACTGCACATAAGCTCAGATGTCTCAGATGACTTTCTACTCAAGTCTTTGCTGTGTGTGGAGCCGTACGTCCACACGGAGAGCCTGTGTGTGCGTGGCACCTGCCCACGGGCCTCAGGGGGCGCTGCCAGGTCCGTCCCAACTACTGAGCTCTCCACGCCCACCCTGTTCCAGCCAGTCAGACTGGGGATCCTGTGCCCCTGCCCCAGGACATGGGTCACACCCCTTCTCTCCACGGTCCCCACACCAAGTTGGCTGCAGGACTGGGCTTCAGCCTATGTCCTGCCTGGATGCCCCGCCTGATGCCCCTCCCCCTGCACCCTCCCCCTGCCCAGCCCTCCAGGTTCTGGCCCCAGGACCAGATCTTCCACGTGAGTCTAGAGTCCCCAGAGGACCAAATGTATGTGCCTGACTCTGTCACTGGCCCGTGTTCCTGGTCACTGATGCCAACCACTTCTAGAATTAGAACTGCACCTGGCATAGCCCCTTGGACCTGCGCTGGCCCTGCCCAGCGACCCTCACTAGACCTTTGGTGTCCTCCCAGACTTGCCTCTGGCCTGCGCCGCCTCCTCTCTAGGCCCCAGGGTCAGGAATTGCCGGAGTTACAGTGTATTCTTCCAGTGCTGCTCCACACCTACCACCCGCCTGGAAAGGTGACCAGACGTCGGAGTGGATGGAGCGGGTGTAGTAGAGTGCTCAAGAAAGACAGGAACCCTGGGGTGCAGGGTGGTCTGTGCCAGGGGGAGGGGAGTCAGGACTAATGCCACCTGGTTCAGCCTTGAAAGCTTGCCTAAGTAAAACAGCAAGTGATCTTATTAATTCCTTCTCTATTTTCAAGCAAATTCTAGCCACCTGAATGAAATATTTCAGTAGGAAAAGATCCTTCTTTCATGGTTGTAAATTGATCACGAGTGCTACCATCTGACGTACTGGTTAACTCTGTGCCCTGCCCAAAGAGCTGTGAGAGCCCATCCAGACCTGGAGTGTTTAGCCTGGGGGTGGGGGACAGGGCAGGGTGGGGCAGGGTTGATCTTTTTTTTGGTAGAGAAAGAAGCGAGGAGAGCACCCAGGCCATCTTGGGCGTGAGCAGAGACAGGTGGAGCCTGCTGGCTACTTGGACACAGTCAGGCACTGGCAGGGCTGCGGTTGGTTAGGGGAGGAGACAGACACACAGGCGCCAAGGCAAGCAGTGCTCCTTTCCTCTGCTGTTGGAGCAGCTTTAAACACCTGTCAGAGGAGATGCCCTTCACCCAGCTGGTAGAAGGGCCTCGTTTGCATACAATGCTTAACATCACCACTACATGCAGAATAGCTACAAGGTGTGCCTCTGAATAAGCCCTCCCAACCACAGACTTCAGGGATGTGTTCCCAGAGACTGCAGCAGGCGCAGAAACCTCTCCACCTTTCCGCTGGGCTGGGGGTGGGGAGCGGGGCGGGAGGCCGCTGGAAGGAGCCATCACTCACCCCTCGTGAAAGGTCCCCAGGAGCCAATGTTGATACAGAGCTTTCACCACAGTGTCTCATTTAGTACTCACACTAGGAGACACGTATTATTATCTCCATTACACATGTGAGATTACACAGTTCTTAGAGTTAATAATTAAAACAACTATGACTCATAGTGGCTGGATCTATCGGATGTGATCATGGAAGCACGGATTCCACCTGGTTGCCTGGAGTACCTTATCTTGTGCAAATCCGAAAGGCAGAACTGTGGCCTCTGCAGCAACCCCCTCCCTCCAACTGAGTGAGGATATTCTTGGCAATGTGGACAGTGGGACTTACCCGAACTATCACCAGTTGGAGATCCTAGTCCATTCATTGCTGGTGGGAAAGGGCAGGGACAGATGGATGCTGAGGCCAGTGTGTGAGGACAGCCAGGACGCAGCAAAACCTATAGCACTGGCAATGGCTGGAGGGCTAAGGGACTGCCACTGTCTTGAATGGAGTCATCAATGGGGCCCATCTCTCCACAGGAAGAGGCAGAGGGTGTGTTGCCTGGGAAGCACCGTGTTGATTACCAGCCAGATTCTTCACTTCCTAAAGTTGCCAGCTGCCAAGCACTATGCCACCCACAGAAGTGACACCCAGATGGTCAACACTCCTGGTGCCCAAGGTGTGGACAATAGGTTCTTTTTGTCAGCGGTTCAAAGGACAGCACCATGGCAGGCCCTGCAGTGAATACCCAGAGGAGAGGGAGGGCGGGGTGGAGGAAAGCAAGTTACCAGGGAGAGCAGCAGGGACGCCACGCCGGCCTCACAGTCAGCCTACTTGTGACAGCAGGTGGAGGAGTTTTTCCAATGCCAAACTACACGGGGAATCCACAGCCTCTCTGCCCCACCCCTCACCCCTACACTTCTCTGTAACCGTGTGGGTCCGACAGTTAAACTGGGAGGCCATAGGTGTGCAGCCCATAAACAAAACAGAAGGGAGATAAACTAGAAAAAGATGAATATAGGGCTTACAAAGATCAAAAAGAAAATATCTCTGCAAAACCTAGCATTCATATGCCAACATTTTACCGATGTACCCTGACTAGGCAGAGACAATTAGAAAAGATAGCCTAATATACTTCTGATCCTGAAAATTCAGGGGAAAATGATGTAAATAGAAGAGAAACATTTTACATATAAAAGCTTTGCCCCCACGGCATGAGTATTCACACTTGGTGGATATGTGAGCCAATCAGAGCACTCAACACTGAGTGGTCGAGGAGCAGTCATGTAAGCTAAGTTAGACCAATCAGACCTGTTCCCTATAAATTTTCAAACCAGAGCAGAGGGAAAGGTTCCTTGATTTCCCCCCCCGGGGACCAAAGCTTTAAAACTGTAAGTTAAGTTGCCTATAGCTATGTGCTCCCACGACATGCGAAAGCTGACCTGAGATAATGCAGTCAGCGTGCTGAGGGGAGGCCATGTAAGGACTGAGAGCGCAGAGAAGTTTTTCTTCCCCGGAACAGTCACTGACCCAGGCCACGCCACTTTGCCCTTCCCAGTCATAAATTTCCTGGCTCACATCATCAGTTTGAGAGTTTACAGGTTCTTTTTATGAGTGTGAGAGTAGGTAAAACTTGAGATCAAGATACAGTGTGCTGGCCTTGACCAGCAGGGCTCAGCTGGTTGAGCATCATCCCACAAAGTGAAAGGTCCCCGGTTCAATTCCTGGTCAGGGCACATGCCTGGGTTGTGGGCAGATCCCCAGTTGGGGCGCATATGAGAAGCACCTGATGGATGTTGCTCTCTCACATCGATATATCTCTCCTTTCTCTCTCCCTCCCTTCCTTTCTCTCTAAAAGTAAATAAATGAAATTTTTTTAAAAAAGACATAATACATTGTTTCCAAATCTACTGGAGTTCATATGCAAAGATGTGATCCCTACATCTGAGAAACACTGGAAAGCAGGCAACATGAACTGATGTTACATGAAAACATGGACAATACGTGCCCATTAATGACAGAGCTGTGCATTCGCATTTCAGTGATGGGTGGAGACTAATGGCGTTTCACAGCCTACTCCAAGGGCATCCCATTAAAGAATGGCATTGTCTGGAGTTTTCAAGGATAAAGCAGACATGAATAAGCGTCCAGAAAGAGGGAGAGGCATTCATGGATTTGGAATGTCCTGTGCCACTGGATGGAGGTGTGAGCGCTGCTCCCACACCCAGCCCCAGCCAGCTGCTCCCTCCCAGGCAAGGGGAGGCACGGCTGACTCAACCCTGCCCCTCACGTAGCCAGCAGCACTATCCTAAGTTCCTGGAGGACGTTTCCAGAGGCTATGCTGCCTTGTGGAAAGACGGAAAACCTGACTCCGAGAGACTGGCTGAGGCAGTCCCTTCCTAAGGCCAGGTGGACTTTACCAGGTAAATTGATAACCTGGGTAGGCAACTCTCAGGACTTCTTTCTAGGTCGAGGAAAATTTACGTCGCCCACAAAGCACATTTAGATCTTCCCAAATCTGCTCCTTACAGTCTGTAGGCAGACACGGGCTGGAAGCAGGACTAGAGCCTGGATTCTCATTCCGTGTGGCCCAGTGGGGCCTCCTTCACCCACTGCTATTGCTCCGTTTACTCCAGCGAGGAACCTGGCTCCATCGCTGCCTTCCAGCACCCGCTATAGAAGTGCTAGTTAAAGTGAGCTCGGTCCCTGTCTGTTGGCCTCAGGGCCCATGTCTCACTCATCGCTACCTTCCAATGCCCAGAAGGATGCCTGAACAGGAGAGGGGCCAGCAACTGTTTGGAGACAGCATAGGGATTCTCAACAAACACTTGGAAGTAGTTTGCACAGAAAGCGTGCTTTCATATTTCTAGGCAAAGGCCTCTTACTCATCATATTTGCAGAAAGAGAGGGGCCTCCCCCCTCAAATAGCGAAGAACCGCAAAGGCATGAGACAGGACTTGGCACGAGGGTCCTGGTCCTCACTGAGTGAACCAGCCTTGCCACCCCAGCACCTGATTTCCGGGTGGCTCCCTCTTCAATGCTCAGAAGCATCTCACTCTCTCAACTGTGCACAACCTGGACTCCCAAGTGGGAGGAAGCTCCCCGACACAGTGGTTCTTAACTCCCACCGCCTGCGCTCTGCACGAGCTGCCCTTGACTGCTCTGAAGGCTGGGACAGACAAGGATGTGGGCCTGTTCTGCTGAGGCTCTTGCCGTAAAGACCAGGAGAAGACAGAGGGAAGGAGCCTGGGCCATCACAGATTGGGCGGGCCACTCAGACCCTTCATGAAACACCCACCTGGGCCTGGGAAAAGGAAGAATCCAACTGGAGACTAGTGGTCACAGGAAACAGTCCACCCGCTTCATCATTTCTTCTGCACAAAAAGCTCTTTTGAGAGTGTGAATGGAGGCTTTATGCAGCGAGTTCTCGTCCACAGGCCAATAAACATGTGAAATGGCCTCTCAGACCAGGTTCCTGCAGCCTGGACACTGAGGTCATTCAAGAAACAATTAGATGCCATCTGGAGAGAGCTGGGACTCTAAAGGAAATTGCCTCGAAGGGCCAAACAGCATGTTTTCATTCCCAAAGTCTGACACATCCTTATCCTCATTGACATAAAGGACACATGGAGCTCAGCCAGCTAATCCACGCTGGGAGCACAAATGGGCAAACGCAGCGGCAATTAATACTTAAGCTTAAGGATCAGGAGAGCGTTAATTCTCTGCCCGCCCCAAGTAGATGCCTCCCTCGACTGCACTTTCCCATCCCAGCTGAGCCTCTGTGCATAAACCAGGCCTTGGTCTCACCGAGCTTGGGGTTTTCATGGTTTTAATATAAAGTAATCAGAGCAGAACAGCAACTGCTTCAGGCCCAGCTCTTTACAGCACATAGTGAGCAGTAAAAATGACCTGATCGTACAAAACAGTGTTTACTGGGGCTTCACAAGCCACTTAATTGCAAAGACCAGGCTCGCCACAGAGAATTCTTATTTCCAGGCTAGAGTCTCAAGTTTTTCTTGTTTTTAAATAAAAATTGAGTGTCTCTTTTCTTTCTTTAAAAAAAATTTATTTATTTATTTATTTTTAGAGAGGGAAGGGAGGGAGAAAGAGAGAAATATCAATGTGTGGTTGCCTCTCATGTAGCATCTGGCCTGCAACCCAGGCATGTGCCCTGACTGGGAATCGAACTGGCAACACTTCTGGTTCGCAGCCCGCTCTCAATCCACTGAGCTACGCCGGCCAGAGACTGAGTGTCTCGTTTCTATTAGTAATTAGTATCTTTAGATGCAAATGCGATGGTTGAGCAAGCTGGTTTAAAAAATATACTTAGCTAGAGAATAATACACAGACTTAGGTAAACAGGAGGCAGTGATTTCTGTTCTAAGTGTTTCTGTAGCTTCCTAACAGCTGTCACGGAGCTGAGACCCTCCAGGACACGGTGCTCCAAGTGCGGCTGGCGGCCCTGGGGCCTCCCAGAATCCCTGGGGTCACAGCTGTATTCATAACACTACAGAGGCATTCTTTGCCTGTCTCAGTGGGCTGACAGTGCACTGATGGGGGAAAAACTGCTGGGATCTTAGCACCAAGCTAGGGAGAGGCACCAAACTGGGTAAGTAGTCATTGCATTTCTTGACCACCATATTTTTTTATTTTGTTTATTATTATTATTATTATTTTTAGAGAGAGGGGAAGGGAGGGGAAAGAGAAGGTGAGAAACATTGACATGTGAGAGAAACATTGATTGGCTGCCTTTCACACGTCCCCAACTGGGAACCTGGCCCACAACCCAGGCATGTGCCCTGACTAGGAGTTGAACCAGCAACCTTTCCCTTCACAGGCCAGCTCTCAATCCACTGAGCCACACCAGCCAGGGCAAAAATTTATTTTTTAATATTAAAAAAATTAAAAATATATTTCTTTCAAAAACTACCAGCTGCACCTCAGAAGTCCTTGGTGAGGCAGTAAGAATCACTCACTCTATCACGTCTCTCCGCTGCTCTGTGTGAGGCAGGAAGCACACAGAGTCGCCCGGGGAAGGAAATGCGCAGTTAAACTGTGAGCTCAGCTAGCTGCTTTTTCATGACCACCGTTTCACCTAAAAGAATGTCCGACACACTGTGGTTGCTCAAAAAATGCATTTGCCAAACAATGAACAAAGTGAGCCTGTCACTTCAAGGAAAACAACGGACAGTATTTGTTGCCAATGACAAACTTGAGCTTTCAACTGGAAATTAAATTTGGGGAAACTTGTGTTCACCACCATGAGTCCGACAGCTTCCCGATACTTTCAAGATTTTTCTGATGTGCAGGGACGGTAGTGAATGTGAGTCTTTGGTACTGCAGAGGGAAACATGCTAACAGTCGGAAGATCTGAGTAACTCAGTAGAGCAATATTTTTCAAATGACCAGTGCACAATGACACACATGGGCAAAAGGTCCATAGAAATTGCCAGATGGACCAGTGGATTTTTAAGGGAACGGAGTAAGAAAAAAGAAAGTTCACTGATGTGGTTTCAGATTCCACATTGCAATTAACCTTTCTAAAACTACAACTTTTTAGCAGGACCTCAAAGGAGTTATATCTTTAATCATCTGAAAAGTCTATTAAATGTTCCTCCTGGGGGGTTCAGGGGTAGGTAAAATGGGTGAAGGGGGTCAAAAGGTACAGACTTCCCGCCGGAAATGAGTAAGTCACGGGAATGAGGTGTTCAGCGCAGTGACCACAGTTAGCATCACTGCACGGTGTATTTGAAAGTAGCTAGCAGAGTGGGGCTTGCCAGCTGTCATCGCAAGAAAAACAAGTTTTGTGACTATGTGTGGTGACGGACATTAACGGGACTTACTTTGGTGATCATCTGCGACATGTACAAATATTGAGTCACCACACTTTACACCTGAAACCAACATAATGTTATGCTAACTGTACCTTAATATGAACATATTCTTCCCTCCCTAAACCACGTATCTGTGCAAAGCCCGATTTTCCTCAGACTTCAGACAGGGTGAAGGCGGATATGAGAGTCGAGCTGCATTCCTTCAGACGAGACACCGCAGAGACGTGCACAAATGCAGAACGACACCACGCTCCTTGCTAAATTTTGTCTCGGAAAATTACTATTTTTCATAAAAATTGTTATATAGTCACATGATAGGTTTATTATTAGGAGAAACTAATATTAAAATTCCCATATTTTAAGTTCTAATACAATAAACCAACAACCAAACTCACATAACAAAAGCTCTTTTGAGGCCCTTAATTTTTAAGAGTGAAAGGGATCTCAAGAGCAGAGATTGAGCGTGTCTGCTCTAATCCATCTAAGCTACTTGTTTTATGCAATTTCGATTGAGCCATAGTTCTTAGCATCACCTACAGAGCAGACTAAGGTATTTAAGTAAGGGGGTGCTTTTATTTTTGTAAGTAACTATCATAACAGCACTGATGCTTATTAGAGAAAATGTGGAAACTGAGAGAAATGTGAAGAACGAAACAAAAACTCCTCAGTTGCCAGGCAGTTGGCTTTGACCTACTGCCCCACACTCAGTGGTTCTCCCACAGTTTCCATCCCACAGAAGTTCCCACGCGCGCACCAGCCACCTGTGTCAAGGGCCACGCCGTCTGTCCAGCGCAGTGCTCCACTCCTCTCTGCTCCCGCCCTGCATCCCGTCCACCAGGAAAGCCTGATGGCTCTGCCATCGCATTATATACCCTGACTCCCCTTTCTTCACCACCCGTTCTGCTGCTATAGGTCCAAACTATCATCAGCTCTCATCTGGACAGCCGCAATGGCCTCCCTACAGCTCTCCCCGCGCCCAGCTGTCTGCTAGCAGCCGGAGGCCAAAGTGGTCCTGAGAGGGCTCCCCATCTCCCTCTGTAGGTCAGCATCCTTACTCAGACACAGAAGCCCCACGCAGTCTGCCTCGTCCCCCTTCCCCACGCTCTTAGACCAGCTCCCGCCACTCTTGCTCAAGTCCACCCGCTCCAGCCACTCTGGCCTCAGGGTTGTTCCTGAGCGGAAGGGGTGAGCTCTAGCTTCGTGGCCTTGCTCTGTCCTTCTCTCTTTAGACAACACCCTCGGCTTGCCCCTCCACTCAGAAGCCACCTTTTCCGTGAGGCCTTGCCTGGCCACCCTATTAAAAATGTAAGGCTCCCTCACCCCAACATTTTGTAGTTCCTTTCCCTGATGCATCCCTCCTGCTTAGCACTCATCACTGCCTCATGTGGTTTACTTGATTGTCTTCCTTACCTTCTCACTCCTCCACCTCAAAATATAAGATCCATAGAGGCAGGGACATTGTTTTGTCCACTGCTGCATCCTCAGCTCCTAGAACAGTGACCAGCAGAGGGCAGATACTCAAAAAATATTTGTTAAATTACTATGGCATATAAAACAAATATTTGTTAAATAACCGCAAAACTGTTTTTGATAAGAAAACATTAAGAAGAACCCATATGTCAGTAGGGAATTGGTTAAATATAATTGTATCTTATACAATGTAATACTGGATAGCCCTTCAAAAGAAAGGTAGACTTAGTCATTTAACATGAAGTGCAATGAAAAAAAGCAAGTTGCAAAACAATATGTAGTTATATATTATATTTTTATCAATCAATACAATTGTTCCCCAACTCAGTCTCCTTGATCTCCTAACAGTTGGACCCTCTCAGATCTCCCAAGAGCACCTGAAGCTTCCTCACTTCCTCACTGTCTCCACTCAGGAAACACGCGAGCGCCTGCCCCCCCCCCCCCAGAAGGGCGTCTGCCGGCTCCATCCTGCCGGGCCAGCCTGGGCGCACACAGCGCCCCACAGGCGGGGGCCTTCCCCGTGAGCCTCTCGCATATCCGTGATGCCTTCGGCCTCACCCAGTGTCAGCCTCCTTCCTGTCACGCTGCCATTTTTTTTGGTTGTCAAATCACAATTCAAATACAATTTTTCAAAGGAAACTTCTTGCTTACCACAGTAAAACTTCAAATCAACGCCAACCCCCTACAAAATCTACACATCGTATCACAGCATCTTAAACCTTTTTGTCCGGGAATGTTAGACAATAATTCTAATGCCTTGAAAATTTTAATGTCTTATGTGAAGTCAATAAAAACCACTTGCATCTTTGTATACTTTAAACACAGCTCTAAGTTCTGAAGTTGTAAATATAACATTATTATTATACATTTAATGTTAAAAGCTCCCAGAATATTTAGAAATTGAATAGTAGTTAAATATTGCACTGTTATGACATCTGATGACCACTAGAGGGCAGAGCTTAACAGCAAATGTTTCTGATGCTAAAAAGCCTGGAGACAGAAGAATTACTGGGACCCCATAACAAGATCTGCACCGCTGTGTTCATTGCAGCGTTATTTACAATAGCCACGATTTGGAAGCAGCCCAAGTGCCCAATGGTAGATGACTGAATAAAGAAGCTGTGGCACATTTACTCAGTGGAATACTGCTCAACTGTATGAAAAAAGGGGGGGATTTTACCCTTTGAGACAGCATGGATGGACCTGGAGAATATTATGCTAAGTGAAACAGGCCAGTCAGAGAAAGACAAATACCATATGATTTCTGTTATATGTGTAATGCAATGAACAAAATAAATTAACAAACAAAATAGAAACAGAATTAGTTATAGATACATAGAGCAGACTGACAGCTGCCAGAGGGAAGGGGGTTGGGGGCTAGGTGAAAAAGGTGAAGGGATTAAACGAAAAATAAAAATGAAACAGACACGCAGACAACAGGGTGGTGATTGCCAGAGGAAAAGGGGGTGGGGAGGTGGGAGAGGGCAAAGGGCAGGAGGGATGGTGGTGGAAAGAGACTTGACTTTGGGTGGTGAGCGCACCATGCTGTGTGCAGGTGTTGGTTACAGGGTTGTGCACTTGAAACCCGTGGGGTTTCATTAACCACTGTCAGCCCAATAAGTTCAATTTAAAAGAAGATCTCCTGAGGAATTGAAGGGTCTGGGCCATAGAGGTTGCCGTAACTACACTTTTTAAAGTGCACATCTCTGCCTAAACGTGTGAATATTTAAGGTGCCAACAGTGGCCTCAGAGTTTTTGTTTGATACAGACTGGTAAGAGAAAGTAGACTAAAGTTAGGTGACGGGCATGTTTGCTGCCATGAAATAAAATCACTGAAGAATTTTTGGGAAACTTAGAAATGTAAGTGTTACTTGCTTTGGGAAACGTTAAAATCTTTGGAAGAAGCTCATTTCCTCTTCTCTCAGTTTGAATGCCCTCTGCATCTGGCTGTGTGTGGTCACCAGTCAGACCTCAGTTACTAAACATGGGGTGTGGCAAAAGCAGACTCACAGTTGGAAGTACAGGAAACACAGTTTACTCTCGTCTTATCATGTATGAATTACTGTATCCTTTTCCACACAGACAACGTAAACCTACTTTTCCCCCACTCTGCATTCACTGAGAGGATAAGAGAAGGTCACTGCACTCAGCACTCACATTCTAACGAGAAGGTAGGGTTTTAGTAAGTAAACAAACAGAAATTGGGACAAGGGCCGAGTGGATAACCCACGGAGAAACGTGACGGGGCAGGCTGCTTCGAGTGGGGGTCAGGAAGATCTCTCTGCGGCTGGGAAACCTGAGTCGGGGCAGGCTGGCCGGCTGCATGGAGAAGCAGGGCAACAGCTCCTGACCAGTATCCACTGAGCACCAGCTCCATGGCAGGCGCTGTGCTGACGATGCCGTGTGTGTGCATGCATCTGATTCCTGCCATCTCCCGTTCACTGCTGAGGAAACAGGTCCAGGGAATTCCAGACACTTGCTCGGAGTCACACATCCAAGAAATGGTTAAGACAGGACTCTGCGTCTTACTCGTTTCCTGGGGGTGCCATAATAAATTACCACAAGCTCGGTGGTTTTAAAATAGAAACTTATTCTCTCATAGTTCTACAATTAGGAGTCCAAAACCGTGGTGTCAGCAGGGCTCTGCCTGAGGGCTCTGAGGAGGATCCTTCTTGGCTCCCCAGCTTGTGGGGGGCCACCCTCGGCGTTCGCTGGCTTGTGCATGCATCAACCCCAGTCTCCACCTCTGTGGTCACACGGCACTGTCCCTGCATATCCGTGCCAGCGTCTCAATTCCTCTCTTCTTACCAGGACACCAGTCACTGGATTAGGGCCCACCCTAATCCAGTACGACGTCATCTTAATTTAATCATATCTGCAAAGACCTAACTTCCATACAAGGCCACATGCAAAAGTACTGGGAGATTAGGACTTCACATATCTTTTTTTGGGAGACATAATTCAACCCCAACAGCATCTTAGCACCCACTTCAAACCACTCAGCTGTTCTACCTCAAAAGAACCTTCCAAGGCCAAGACTGGGGCAGCAGGAAAAGCTGACATGGAGGAGCATAGAGACTAAGGGGGTGGGTGGGACACGAGGTCAGAGGTCAGAAGACTCTGAAGTCCAATTATAGAGCTGAATGTAGTCAGAAGCCTTAGCTTCAGTTCTTGCTTGCATGTTAGTTTTCTAGTCTCTTCACCACCTTGTATACTGTTTGGAACTTCAAAAGAGTCCTCCTCTTCCTTCTGCCAAGGACAAAGTCTGCAGCGCAGAATACAAATGTGAATCTGGCCTCGTTCCATTCACAGGCTAGAAGCAGGCTCCTCCGAGCACCTCCAGAGGGCAGCCCAGGGTTCGACCTTGGGCTAACTGTCCGTTTCCAGAGGCCCTGGGAGAATTCACACCTGACTTGGGACACAGAGAACACTCTCTCAGGCTGCACAGGCAGAGCAGTATCTGACCCGAGCAGTTAGCCAGGCAGGCCCTAGGCAAGAACAGTCAGGATTCAGGCACCTGTTCAATGGTGGCACCAAAGATGCTGACTGTGATGGGCCCAGCGGAGGAGGCTGCTCCGAGCAGACAGGTCCAAGGCTTGAGGTGCTGAGATGCGCCCACAGAGTGCCGTGCCGCACAGCATCGCCTCTCGTTGCGCCAGCTCATGGAGCTCAATGAGGACTCCCTGCTGCATCAGCGGGCAGGGCGAGCGTGCTGTCGATGGCCCAAGGCTGCATCACGGAAGTGGGGGCATGAAAACATGGAATTCCTACTGAAAGCCCATGACGCACTACTGGGAGGCAAAACAGGGACAGTGTATGTGCGTCCAGCCTGGAGCAGGGTCAGCGAACCCTTCCCGCGAAGGGCCAGAGAGTGAGTATTTCAGGCTTCCCCATCCATTTTGTTGTAACTACTCAACTCTGCCATCATAGGGCCAAGTGCAATTGGATGGGTGTGGCTGTGTTTCTGTCAAACTTTACACTCCCACTGAAATTTGAATTTTATAGTTTTCACAACCTTCTTTTGATTTTTAAAAAAGCATTTAAAAATATGAATCAGTTTTTAGCTTAAGAGCCATTTAGCAGCAGGTGGCAGGCCAGCTCTGGTCGTGGGCCGTAGTTTGCTGAGTCCTCCCACTCCCCCACCCCCCGTCTAACAATAAACCCAAATGCTCGTGAACTTACTCAGTGACATTGTTGTGATAAGGCCTCCAACTGGAAAGCTGTCCTCCCCTGGAGTAGTTTACTGGCTTCTGGCAAGAGGCCAGGCACTCGTGTGAACCCTGGAATTGACCTTGGCTTCCTCTCCCTCACCTCCTGCATTTAGGTCCCAACAGGAACTGTCAACTCACCTAATAAACTGGCTCTTAATTCTGTCTCTAAAAGGCCTCCAGCACCAGCCCTGGCTTTCCGCTCCCG
Source organism: Tonatia bakeri (assembly GCA_004024845.1). NCBI lineage: Eukaryota > Metazoa > Chordata > Mammalia > Chiroptera > Phyllostomidae > Tonatia > Tonatia bakeri. The sequence continues at coordinate 170,837 of PVIA01003094.1, forward strand.
CTACCGCTCCCTTCGGTTGAGCTCTCCTTGTGCCTTCCTGCTGCCCACCTGACTTCGCTGGGAAACCACTAACACGTGGTGCGTGCTCCGACTCCACTGGAAGAACCAGCGCAGTAAAAGATCCACAAGCTCAGCACTTTCTCTGTCTGATCAGCAGTCTGACGTGGCCCATCTGAAAATCAGAAATTTGGCAACACCTAAGAGCTAAAATATAAGGCTTTAGCTTGCTTTTAAAAAGTCAGTCTCACTGAGGTATAATTTGCAAACAGTAGGAGTTACCCTTTTAAGCACAGTTCTGTGAGCTTTTGAAACCACTACAACCCAGTTACTCCTATTACCCCCCGAAGTTCCCCCCCCTTTTGCAGCCACGCTCTCCCCTTGCCGGTTTTGCCCACTTGTCTGTTTTCTGTTGCTGTGAGTGTGATATGCATGCGGTAGTCCATCCCTCTTTGTGGCTGCACAGCATGCATGCGTGTGCTACTCTCTACCCACTCGCCCGCTGGAGGGCACTGGAGTTGTTTCCAGTTTTTGTCAATTGTAAACAATGTGACTATAAACACTCACGCACAGATTTTTAAATGGGCGCATGTTTTCATGATAAGGTTTTATTTTTTGTAAGTGGTCACCCTGTCACAGACACGTAAGACCGGATCCCACTGAATGAGGGACTCCCTCAGTGCACGTCCTCCATCCCTGTTCTTGTCTTCCCGCCCGGCCTCAGCAGCTTTTGATAACCGTGGTGGCACAAAACTGCCCAAGAACACTTGCAGGGAATGTTTCTGGGGTGGAGTGGGAGAAGCTGACGTGCGGTCCCCTGCAGGCGAGCCCCGGAGCGAGCCCGGCTGTCACACATTCGCCGCCGGCAGAGTTGGATCTGGTCCCACGGGGAATGGTGCTGGCTCTGTGGGTGTGCACATGCAGGCGAAAACCTGCAGAGCCAGCCAATCGGGCCATTATTTGGTTCATACAACTTGTTAAAATCTCATGGAATGTACAGCCTGCCATTGTTTTCATAAGTCCTTTTCGTGGCTTTCTTAGCTGGCTAATTCAGAGCAGACCGGCCTGCTGGAAGAAAAGACTTTCCTCAAAGACAGCTATTTAACCATGACCGTGGCTGCGGCCATCTTGAGCACAACGGGGGAGCTGAAGTCATGCTGCACGCTGCCCCCCTCAAGGTCTCGCACAACCAGGGCACTTATTCTTGGCGCTGGAATTCGCATAATTACTCCTCTTTTAATCTGCTGGTGACCTAATGCAGCTCCAGCCAACGGCAGGAAAGGCCTTGCTGAGATCTGAGCCTTGGGCAGTCTGTCATGTCTATAAGAGCCTCTTGGAGAGAAAATTTGCGGAGTGTTAACCCCATAAAGCACTCACTTCTGAGAGGCTATAGGCTCCTGAGCTGCTCATGGCCCTCTGCAGGGCGGGGACATCAAAGGGTGCTGGGCCCCCTCAGGATCATGATTCTAGTCCCGTCCCTTCTCTGGCCCTGAAAAGGAGCTCAGAAACTGCAGATCATTTTATAAAGGCACACAAGTGGTTCTCGCAAGAATCCACCAGGGCAGACTACAATAGGAGGGGTATTTGTTCCCCAGGAAGCCAGCCAGGAACAAAAGCCCTGTTCCGTCTCACACCTCCAGACTGCAGCGCCCCCCGGAGAGCGGCCACGTCCACAGCCCCGATGGACATGGGCTGGCCTGCATCTTGGCTGATGTGAAAGAACAGTCATTCCAGCTTCCCCTTCTGCTTCAGCTACATTTTCCCATTTATCTTTCTTAAGGACAACTTACTTCACAATGAAAAATCTGTAATAAACATTTCTTCTAAAAGAAAAATCACCCAGCTCTGCCCTAGTTAATCACCTCCTCCCCCAAAATATATACTTTTAAACCACACCCAGAAAAGAGACTCTTTATTAAAACAACTAAGTCTTGTGTATGAAGAAGCTAAAAGGGAATTAGAATGTGCAGGCTAAAAGGAAGGTAGGTATAAAGGGGAAAGAGGTAGGAAATAACAAATTTATAAAATTTAGTGTGGGGCACAGTAGGAAGGAAATTCCTGAAGCTTCAAGAAGTAGCCCAGGAAGGTGACAGGAGGAAAAGAGGGAATACCTTCCAGAGGCTCCAGAAGGGCCAAACAGCCAAAGCAGGGCGACCACCACGGCAACTGTCAGGGGTGGGGGCATCTCCAGCCTCCTGAGGGAATGTGATGGGTGGGCAACTACCTGTCGGGTCCTTGGCCTTCTAAGACTCAACATGAAATGCCATTCTCATTCCTCTCAATATGGCAATTTTATGACTGGGAGTGACAGAGTAATAAAAATCCTCTTCCCATCTGCCCAAAACCTTCCCCTCCAGCCTATCACAGGCAAGAGGGGAGCCTAAAAGTGTTAAACTAGTAGGGACAGTGCCACCCCTGGCTTCTGCTGGTGGAACAGATGGACCCTACAGAGACCAGGCAGTCCGTCTGAGGTCGCGCTGCTCTCCTGCTGGGGATTCTCGGGGGGGGGGGGGTTTAACCTGGAGTCTCCTACTGGACACTACTGCCATTTATTCACATTTTAGTGCAGTCACTTCATCAAAGTTTCATGGGGCTAAAATGTGGCAAAAACCAAATGGGGGGCACTGAGCAGGGAAAGCAGGCCAGGAGGTAAACTCCACCACACAATTTTGCCTAGAGCTATTTCCTCCATTACAAAAAAAAAAAAAAAAAAGGCTGGTTTTATCTAGGGTAAGGTATGCTAGGTACGCAGAGGAAAATTCCAGGGCTGCACACCAGTAACTCAAGTCAGGAACAACGAAGGACAGGAAGGCAGAGCTGCTGAGGCCTTTCTGTGCTCCAGCTGGGAAGGAAGGAGCGGTTTCTTTCAGACACAGCCGAAGAGAATCTGTCACATTAGGTTACAGAGAGGGGCCTCACGACTGTACACAACAGTGACAATCAGACGTTCAAGATGATCCTGTTTACAGTTGCTGTGAGGGGGAAAATGTGGGGAGAGGAGAGGGCTAGGAAAACAAGAAAAAAGTAGAAAAAGGGGATAAAGGAAAATGAAACTCCCCCAGCCAGTGGTCGGAATTGAAGAGAAACAGTGGAGAAGATCCCCACATCACATGCTACGTGGACCTGCCCTGTTTTCTTATCACAGCCAATCACGGAACTCGTGGGGAGGGTCTAGGTGCTCTCGAGGCCCCAGCAGGGGGGGAGCCCGTGCGGGGGCCCACCCCCGCCTGCCTGCTGAGGTGAAAGAACCAGCAAACAGCCCCAGGGCTGCCCAGCCAGCACAGTCCCCTCCATTCCACGCACAGAGGAGCTACTGGTAGCCTAGCAACTGAGGACGGGTCCTTTCACGCTGCATTATGTGCTGTAACACAAAGTGCGCGGAGTGCCAGGAGAACACAGAGTACAGACTGGACAGGACGGAATCTTGGATTCATTCTCTGCCTTGCCCTCTCCTGCCATGACCCGCAGCCCCTTACCCGACTAGTTATGCTTCAGTGTCAAAGCCTCCTCTCCCCTAGACCCAAGCGGGTGAGGTGGTCCCCAACTGATCTCAAAGAGATTTCTCTCTTTGTCTGGGCACTGGCAAAGCCAGGTGACGTCGGGTAGCAAGTCTCCAATGGAAAGAAGAGAGGCATCTGAGGACACAAGGAGAGAAACCTGGGGCCACAGCTCCCCTCAGGATGAGAACGGCAGGGGGTTGGCCAGCCTCACCGGGGTGCTCCCACTGTAGGGAAGGGACTCAGTGACCACCCACCATTCTGAGGTCGCCATGAGTCCCTAAAATTTGGTCTCTTGACTTTTGTTCATTAGGCTGATGAATCTGACTCTGCAAGGGGGTCCTACATGATGTAACATATTTTACATAGAATCTCTACTTCTTTCCAGTCCAAGAGGCATTGAGTGCACGAGGGGATTGTAGGCAGGAAACAGATCAAAGAGAGGAAGGCCAAACCGAACCCCACTTCACCCATGACTCCCTCGCCTCGCTCGATTGCCGTCAGCCCTGCAGGCACCAGGCCCCAGCGAGCACGGATCTACAAGGCTGCCGTGGCACGGACTCCCGTTGGCCAGGCTGGAGAGGGCAACTGAGTCTAAGAAATGATCCGACGGGCCTGTGTGCTGGCCCAGGAAGATGGACAGAGAGAGCCACTTGGACCTTGGGGTCAAAGGCCTCACATAACCCCAACGAATCCCCAAGCCATCCTTCAAAACCAAGGGCAAACTCAAAAGGTAAGAAACCTCTGATGGATCCAAGAGGGATGGAGAGACTTCATTTATCCAGCCTGATTCAGACCGAGGGGCGGAGGGCAACCTTCAGAAAACCTCAGCAAGCCCTTTTCAGGGGGGTGCCTGGGGGCCACCAAGAGCCGTTCAGTCACATCCCGCTGCTGGGGGAAAGGAGAGCCCCGTGAGACAGAGGCTGCAGGCACACCCAAGAGCTCCATGGTCAACATGCCTCGAGTCACACAGACCAACATTCACGAGTGAGAGGCAAGAGCTTAGATAACACTGAAGCGGGTCGCTCTGGAAGTCCATGTTTAGCTTTAGAATTCATCACTGGATCATCTTAAAAGGTTCAGACTTTTGTAAAAGAAAAAGCTGAGTTATTGAAGTCAGGGGGGTTGTGCTTGCTGAGCACAGTGAGGGCGTCTGCCGTGGGAGACAGCCAGTTTCTGAAGTCTGGCAGGGGGATCTCACAGGGCTGCTGTGATTCACGCACCGTGTAAACCTAGGGCGCACTTCCCATGCTGTGGTCCAGTCAGACCTCAGTCCGTGGGAACTGTGCCCTAATGCCTTGCGGTGCCCAACCTGCCCAACAGCACACTCGAGGCTTCCAGGAGGGATGCAGGCACAGAGCTTACAAAGGGTTCTGACGTGCTGGTCCCGCCGGTTTGGGGTTACACACGGGCTATGTGGAGACTGTTGCTCAGGCACAGCCTGGGGATGAGAGAGAGGAAAAATAAACCCCCTGCTCCATCCCAGTGAACTTTATGGTGGCCGCCTGGAGCGACCACATGGTCCTACCAGAGTCCCCTCCTGCACCTTGCATCCTCTGGTCTGACAGAAAGACCCTGGGGTGGCAGGCACAGGCACCCGAACGGCAACAGGCCCAGGCATCCTGAGAGTGGGAGGCTGCCCTTGGAACAACGCCACCACCGGTGGCCCCTCAGGGGCAAGTGCCTGAAGCCCTAACTCACGCTGCGGTTCCGAAAAATCACTGCCATTCTTTGTGCCCCTGTGCTAGGCTTCCAAACCTCCCTTAGATGTTCCTACTCGCTCAACGCGGATGAAATGGGTTTCTGTGACTCGTAACCAAGCAATCCCTGACAGCTACTAATTTCTTTCACAAAATTGTCCATCTTCTTCTTCTTATAATTTTAAAGATAACTTTAATTTTATAAGAAAAAAATAATAGGTGATGTTGTAAATGAAGAAACTAGGTGTGACAAATCAGAATTCTCTTTAGTTTTCAAACATAAAACAAAGCAAACCCACACACCCGAAACACAGTGTGGGGCGCAGAGGGAAGACGTGAAAAGCATCCTCTCTTTTTGCTCAGAAGGGGAACAGGCCCGAAGCACTGGCCAGGTGGAGGCACCGAGTGCCAGCCCCACTGCGCAGTGAGGCGTCACCACAGCCCAGGGTCCGCAGCAGCCACTCAGCAAGGGGGTGGCTGTTGAGGAGAAGAGAACTCAGAAACCCTCAGGGTGCCTCAGCCCCACACCAACAATAAGCAGAGGTCCACAATTCCTCCCCTATCATTAAAAAATCCAAAGCCTCTGAAAATTGGAATTTTTGAAATAACTCATTTGGCTGCCAAAGAAACCTGACCTTGTTTGGTGGCAAAACATGACCTAACTACATAAAATCACTTGTCTATTTGTCCCATTTCAGGTGAACATTGTTATATTTCACTGCTGAAATAGTGAGTTTGATTATGGGGTGCTGAACCTAAATTCCTTTGGGAATGTTTTATATACCCATGTATGTACCATGTTACATTTCTTTAAAAATTCTGAGTTTTAATGCGCATCCGGCCCTAGGAGTTTCAGATAGGGGGAAAGGCTGTCCACCTACATTGGGATGAGGTTAAGGTTCTCTCAGAGTTTACTAAAGGCTGAGAACAGTCACATCACCTCCTGGTTGGTTCAGTGGGACCAGCCTGCTATGCAAGTCAGTCCACAGCATCAGCCAGCAACACTGCGTTAAGCATGGGAACCTGTTACACAGGTTTCTGATTATACGTGAAATGCTGGTTTCCTACCTTCACATATTCCAGAGTGGGGTCCAGAAGATGCTGATCCCTGAAAAGAGGAAATACAAATATGAGAACTGGGAGCAATGCATGCTTGCACCGAGTAAAATGTATCCAACATTAGTTCACCCACATTCAAATTAAGCTGGGCCCACCTCCCAGACAACACTCAGGAAGTCAGGACAGACAGAGACTCCTTTCACAGCGCGAGCAAAGCGCGCTGAGGAGGACGGAGGTGGGGGAGCAGGGCTGGGTGCCCCAGTGCGCAGCGGCGGACCAGGCAGCTGCACCCCATCCAGTCTGATGGAAGGAAGCGAAGGCTCAGGTGGGCGAAGCAGCGGCCGAGGTCACTCAGCACCCAGCAGAGCGAGAGACGGGAGTCTGCACCCAGTTCTGCTTCTGATCCCCACCTTCCCTTTCTTGTGGCTGACTCGACGGCCCACCCGCTCCTGGTGGCGAGCTGAGCAGCTGGCCCTGACTTCCTTTGGTGCCCAGTTATTGTTTCTCTTCCCACCTCACGCCGGCTCGTGTCCAGCACACTAAAACGCTAGGACTGACTGGACAAGTAAACAGCAGCGGTGGCGCTGAGGATGCTGACTTATTATAGAAAGTGGAAGAGGATCTGACTAAGGCGAAGGAGAGGATGGCGAGACACAAGGGCTGAAGTTCTCAGTGCTTGCCCGGTGACAGCAAGGTGGCCCCCAACGGAGGGTGTGGAAAGGCAGCTGACTTCAGAGACATAGACTTGGAAAATAATCAGCTCCTTCCTGCAGAGCCGCGATCATGCTGACAGGACACAATGGCTCTGCGGCCTGTAAGACTAGTCTTCTGCAGGGGAGTCAGCGCATCTACACAAAGAACTGGTCCACCTGAAGGCAGGGGACCCCACCGCAGGCCTGGATGTGCCTGGGCTGGAGCTCTGAGAGACTGCAGCACAGCTCCCTGGAACTGGAGCAGCAAAGCCATGGCTCAGAGACACCACCAGCTTGTGGCGGAAGCAGATCCAACTCCCAAAGCCATTCTTGGGCTGGTCTGACCGCCCCAGGCGGGGAGGCAGGCTGGCATCCCGCGCACACAGGTTAGGGTCTGCAGTGAGTCGCTCTGCAGAATCAAAGGAGCTGAGAAGAGCTTCAGCTCACAGTTCCTGGGGGCCTTCCCACCAAGGAGGGGAAACCAGTCTTTCAGGGCCTCACCACCAGGCACACACACTTTGCATCCTTTTATGAGGCCCTGTTTTTTGTTTTGTTTTTTAAACATCAGGCATATTTTTCCGAAAGCTGCCGCATCTGTCTGTTGCGCCCGGCTCTGCGGCAGCACTCTGGACGTGTGGGCGTCCTCAGGCCCTGTCTGGGGAACCACCGGCCAGCCGGCCACCACTTTGTCAGCAGGGCTTCGGCTGTGCTGCTCCCTTCAAGTTCTTGAGCCCTTGGTTTTCTCCTGAACTAACATTTTAGGCTTAAGGGCTGTGCAATCTTATGCTGATTATCCGGCCCAGTGAGTGATTATCTGTCTCAATTTTGGCCTAATTCATTATAATATAAAAAAGAATCACGTTATTATCATCGCTGATCTCATCAGAAGTAGCTATGTTAAGTGTGGGAAAGTGTTAAGCCCATGGTGGAGGATACAAGTTGTCCCAAGTTCTAATTTGCACTTGAAAGCTTGAATTTTTTTCATTGGCAGCTAACACTGTCAATTTTTTTTTTTTTTTTTGAGTTTCATTTCACTTATTTTGGGGGGAAATAGCTGCCAAATAGCAAGACCATATAGTCATAATCTGCAATTTTAACTCTCTTTTTTTAGGTGCTCAAATGTCATTCTCTTAGTAAATTCCTTTTAGAATTTCACCCAGGATCTGCTCTTCTCCCCAGATTTAGCTGTAAATTCCCTTCCCTTTCACACTGGTAAGCTAAGATGTTCCTCTCTCCCTTTCTCCAGAGGTGTACCTGTAAACTCTACGTTCCCTCAGGGGAAACCCCTCAAACTCTCTTGGGAGGGGGTGGGATAACCACTTGGACCAGGCGAGGCACTGCTCACAGAGGGTGACCTCGAAGCCGGCCCGCACCCTACTCTCTTGCCCAGAGACCCTGGCACCCAGGGGCGGGGTGTTCTCCTGACGCCCCTGCATCCTTGGGTGAACTCTCATGGCCCCGTGGGATCTCCCATCACACCCACTGTCTTGGCAGAAGAGAAGGAAACCAAGGGCACTGGTTAGGGAGGGGCTGAAGTTCCCTCCTGCCCCTGCCCCTGAGCAAGCTCTGCTAAGGGAGCCCTGTCCACTGCGTTACGAGAGCAGTGGGAGCCCGCATGTTCCGAAGCTCTAGTTCAGGATCCAAGGGTGCCCTGGGGCGTCCTCATATCCTCCTCCTCCTCATCCTTTTTAGAGATGCAAGGGAGGGAATATAAGGAGCACAAATGAAATTGAGTGTGTTACAAAGCCAAAAGCTTTAAAAGTCACTGCCCTGAACCAAATCAAAATTATATTTAAATGCAGAAGCGCTATGCCTCCTTTCCCAGCCAGCCACCCGATCCCACTAACCAGGAAGACAAGAGCTAGAAGACACAGCAGTTGGCCCTGTGGCCCCAGTCTCTAATTTGAAATAGAATACCCAATTATTCATACGAGACTGTGCAGCAAACACTCCTTGAACCACAGATTTATATTCTCCAACAGAGATCACTAGAAAACAAACACAAGGACTTGGCAACATAAATAAAAAGGGTTTAAAGGAATGTTTTAACGCGAGTCCCCACCCACGTGAATCTGTGCTGCTGCGGGCATCTCTCCTCGCAGCGGGAGCCTGGCGGGCACCCACGGCCACGGCCCACAGGGAGTGGAGGGTGAAACCTGACTCTCCTGTCATTTGGTCCTTCAGTGTATTAAGTTTTAAATAACATCACTGTGTTTACTCCAGCTAATCATTCTTTCCACTATCCCACTTTCTTAAGTTTGTACTGAGGGATGTCTTGTTGGGAGTCACGGAAATGATATATTTATTATTTCGGTGTGTTTCTCATCTGTAACCAGGTTAATCATTTCCTCCCTCTTAAAAGGACCCTTGATCTTTAAGTGTTTGCTGTTTTGAGCTAAGAGCTTCTCCATCTTGAATACACAAGCAAAAATTTCACTGACAGAGATCGTTTCTAAGTGGTTGGAATACAGACGGGGAAGGAAATATACTATGTATGTGTTAAAGAATGAATGTTTGCTTCTTTAAAGGTCATGGAATAAAGTCATGGCTAACAGGTTGCCGAACAAACGCCCGTATAGATATAACATAAAAAGGAATCACCAGTAATAAAATATTATTTCATGGAATGGAGGAATGTGAGGAGCTACATACAACTATTTCAGATCACACAGAATCAACGCCCCCCCCCCAAATCCACGCACACTAGGAATTCCCAGGGTTCGCACGTGTGGCCTGATGTTTGCATGCCAGGTCACTGCACTGTGCACTATTCATACGTGGTCTCTGCCTCCACGAGGCAAGCTCCCAGAGTGCTGATGCGTCTAGTTCATGCCCAGTACCTCCCATGGCTCTTATATGCATCCCACAGACACCATCGAGCGTCTGCAGCATGCCGTGCGCTAGGCCAGATGATAGAAACACAGGAATCCACGACAAAGTTCCGGCTCTCAGACAGATTGCAGGCGAGTGGGGCAGACAGAGCAAAACATCCAAACAACTCAAACTGGAGAGGGTGTCAGCGAGAAAAACACCACGGAGAGGCTTTTTTGCAACACCTGGGTAAGTTCTGAGGGCTGAGTAAGGGACCTGTTGCAGCGGAGAAGCTGTGGGGTAGGTGGCGATGAGAAACGCCCAGGCAGCAAGAGTAGCATGTGGAAACACATGAGTGTGTGAGGTAATAGGATACATTCCAGGAGCCACGCATGTTCAGGAGTTAAGCCCATGTGAGTCCGGGCCACCGCCAGCTCTCACTGGAGCCCTAAACCCGCCCCGCCGCCCCCCTCCAGTCCAGCTCCACAGCCTTCGCACAGCAGTTCTGTGCCCTCAGTCAGAGCACGCCCTGCTCAAGGTGCTCTAACTGCCCCTCCCACTTAGAGGAGAACCCTGACGTCCTCCCTGGGCCTGGCCTCTGAGCCCAGGCTGGTGCCAGCCCGGCCAGCTCTCCAGCCTCAACGTGATGGCGGAATTCTGAGGCTTCTGCCCCCCCCACCAAGACTCCCACCCCCTGGTGAGTCAATCAAACCCTAACCTAAAAACTTCTATGAGGGGATTTCGCGGATGTAGTTCGAGTCCCAAATCAGCTGACATTAAAATATGTCGGTCATCTGAGTGGATCTGACTCGAAGAGTGAGATCCGACAGAAGGAATCCTGTTGCTGGTGAGACATTACGAGAGGGCCTGTGACAAGGCCCACGGAACTTCGAGTGGACCCCAGCAGACAGCCAGGGCATGGAGACTGCAGTCCTGCAACCGTGGGGACTGAAGTACGCCACCGAGCAGAGTGAGCGTGGAGGTGGGCTCTTCCCCAGAGCCTCGGAAATACAAGGGGGCACAATCACAGACATGGATGAGCACAGAAAGAGACACTATGGACATCTTTATGCCAATAAATTTGAAAGCTTAGAAAAGTTAGCAAATTTCCAGAAAAAGAAATTAAAACTAAGACTAAAAAAGAAACAGCAATTCTGAATAGTCCTGTAACTATTAAATGGAATCAGCAGTTCAATATCTTCCCACAGGCCTAGATGGTTTACTATTTAGCAAGTTT
>PVIA01003095.1:0-27190 GCA_004024845.1 Tonatia bakeri
GGGGAAGTGGGCATGGATAATATGGAGGGGGAGGGAGAAGAGGAGGAAGGGGATGGATACTAGGGAAATCCTTCATGTTTGCCCTAGATAAAGTGCTGTGACCTTACTGTCTCACAAATGTCTTCTTCTCTTGGGAAAAACCACGTGGCGGGGGCGGGGGTGGAAGCTTCTTCTTAATGAGAGTTAGGAAGGCTGGTATCTTAACCTGGGCTCCCCAGAAAGTAGATCTGACCTCGGACTTTACAATAACAAAGGGTGCAATTCCAGGAAGCAGAATGGGGGCAGAGGGGAGTAAAGCAGGGAAAGAGGGAGAATTCACCCTGGAGTAGACACAGTTGAGTAAGTGGCATCTAAGAACTATTCCTTGGGTGAGGGTGTAGGAGTGGTGGTGGGGAGTTTATGCACTGATTCCATCCTTCCATTGGTTAATCCTTCAGTCCATTAAGCATGAACCCGCCTGCACTTCCGGGTTACACACACACACACACACACACACACACACACACACACACACACACGCTGCAGGGTCAACAGAGAACCCCCAGGACAGAAAGTAAGGTGCTGTTAGATTGCACGTGTGTGAAATTGGTCGGAACCTCACACCACTGCAACCAGAGCCTGGTGAGGCCAGGAGGGTGTGAAATGGTGCCTTAGAGGAGTCTGATGTAGCTGACACAGTCTGACATAGCTGGTGTCCTTTCACGCTATAGATTGGGGTTCTATCTTCTTTAGGAAGGCAGTTGGGGTTTAGGGAGACCCGAAGCTGGCATTAAAGCAGAACAGTGGCGCCGTGATAGCAACAATGGGAGAATGGTTGGGGAGGGGCTGGGCGTACCCTCCTGGAAACTCCATCAACACCCAAGAAGACAATCGACCTCCTGATCTAGAGAGAGGGAGAGAAATACCCTGGCTTCATCCTTCCTCCCGCCCTCAGTCTCCAGGCAGTGACTCCCATTGGCTGAATCAAAACGGAAGCTAGTTGGCAAAGGTGCCCAGGAAAAAGAGGGTGCAGCCTGCGAGATATGGAGCAGGACAGAGAAGGTGGGTGAATGGATCTCAGAGAAAACAAGCGAGTAAAATACATACCCACACCTAGGTCTAGCCCTGGAAATGGAATGACTCCTGCCCTTCCCCGGGGACCCATTATCTGTCCCTGTCGCTCTTGTCCCAATAATTCCTTTGTCGTAAGTAGAGGATGGAGCGGAAATAACAGGGTGTGGGGGGCGGGGGAGGGTTTAGAGAAGAAAATGGGCATGCCCAGCGTAGCACTTTCTTTTTTCTAGTCTGGAATCATTTGTCCAGGCAGTATTCTCAACTCCATTTGGAGGATTTAAGCTCCCAGGAGAAGTTCTGTCCCGGGAAGAAAGAGGCCCATAGTTGTGTGTATATGTGCATCTGGTGCTGGTGGCAGAGAGTAATTTAATTCAGAGGGAGTATTTAGAAGCCTATTTGGCTGAATAGCTCAGCTATATTCTCAAATCTGTTTATTTTTCCACTAACAGGACTGATTTCCAAATCTTGACTCATGTCAAACTTGGGAAGGGAGGAGAGTTTTTTGGGGAGCACTTTAAACCTCAAGAGATCGCTGTCGTTTACTGAGCATCAGCTGTGTACCAGGTCCAGTATCCATATTATCTTCTTTAATCCTGAGGTAAATGCAGTTATACCCACGGGACTGGAAGCTTCACAGGAACAAGGCCTGTTCTACTCTCAGGACCAGAATGTTGTCCAACATATATCAGTTAACTCGGTGTCTGTGGAGCAGACTTGTTAAGTGAATGCCTATTTCATAGATGTGGACACTAAGGCTCAAAGAAGTTACGTGACCTGCCCAAGGTTACTCAGCTAGTAAAGGGAGGAGTAAGGATTCCAACCCAGGCCAGTCTGGGCCAAAGCTTCTGCTGCCCTCCCCTTCTCCAGACACCCTCCCCTCTTCTCCTGCCCATAGCAGTCCTATGCACCCCTCCAGACACCACCTCTTCTGGGCCTGCCAGGTCCCCAGTTCCCAGACAGTGACTCAGGTGCCTAGAAGGCAGGGAGGAGGGTGATACTCCCTTTGACACTACCCTGCCCAGGCACTGTGGTGGAGGGCGTGTGTTGGGGGTTGTAGGCACACAGTTTCCGGGCTGAACAAGGGCAGAGGCAGAGGCGTCTTTGGGGCTATCAGTGCCCTCTGAAAAACCTTCTCTATAACCCCCAACATCTCATAGGAGGTGAGATGAGGGAGAGACCGGCAGGGAGGACCAAGATGGGAGGTGAGTCTTCACCTGCCGGGCTGGCTGGGCATCCAGAGATGTGGCCAGGCCCCCCTCCTGTCAGCTGTACTAGCCAGCCCACCCTGGGCAGCTGTACGGCCATCTCCTCTCAAGCCCCGAAAGGCCTCTCAGCTAGAAACTGCTGGCAGGTGCTGGCAGGTCGTGGCAGGCCAAGGCTGGACTGGGTGAGGGTGTGGGTGTGGGGCGGTGGCAACTCTGGCCTCTGCGGGGCAGCTGGGAGTGCCACCCAGCCTGGCTCCTGGGGACTCCCTCTGTGCAGGGGAGTGATCTCATCCCTGATACTTCTAAAGCCAGGCTACAATTATCTCCTGCAGGCAGACAGGAGAGACAGATTCCCAGCCTTGGATCCCACCAAGCACCTTTATTCCTGGGCCTCTGATGTGTCAGGAACGGGCCTGCCTCCAAAGCTGCATTCTCACCATTCCCCTTCTGCAATGCCACCTCCCCCTGCTTGACTCAGTGCTGCCATTCCTTCCAGCTTAGGTCATGGTCACCCAAAACCTGTCCAACCCTGGGGAGCTCTGCCTCCTCAAGATTCTCTTGGCCCCTACTGTGTCTCTGTCGCTCATTTGGTACTTGGCATGGACTACATTGAATGGTAGTACTTGGCTCCTTGCCAGTACCCTTTTTCCCCAACTAGATTTTTAAAAAATTCTGTATGTATTTGTACAGTTATTGGTACATGCTTCAGAATTCAGAAAGTACCAAACAGATCTACAAACAGCAAAAATAAGTTTATACAGTGAAAATGTTTCCTTTATTGGCTCTCCTCTTGGTAGCCATCGCTGTTAACTTCTTTGTCAGTGTTTCCTTCCAGAGGCATATATATATCAGTGTGTGTATACGCATCTAGATACATTTCCTTCTCTACCTGCTTTTTTCACCTAATAAATCTAGAAGACGGTCTACATCAGAACACATAAGTATACCTCATTCTTTCTGGTGTCAATATATACTATTCCATTGTATTCACTCCATTACTTATTTAACCATTGTACTGTTGATGGGTATTTAAGTTGCTTCCAACTTTTTGCTTTTGAAAAAGTGTTGGAACTCTTGTACCTACTTCTTTGCACACAGGTACAACCATAAGTTATTAAAATTGCAATTGCTGATCAAAGGCTATGCACCTTTAATGTTGATACACCTCATATTGCTCCCTTTAGAAGTTATACCCAGTTACACTTCCCCTACCTGTGTGTGAGAATGCCCACCACAGCCTTGCCCCAACGCTGCATTAAACTTTGTGATCTTTGTCAATCATCTGGCCAGTGAGACAGTATTTTGTCACAGCTTTTCTGCATAATTCTCTTGTTATGAAGGAGACTGGGCATCTTTTCAATGGTTTAAAAGTCAGTACCTTCTCTTCTGCGAACTGTCTTGTCTGTGCCCTTTCCCCTTTTAAAGAATGGCATTATTTGTCCTTCTCACTAATTTGTTGGAATTCTTTGTGAACAAAGGAAACTGACACTGTTTGCCTGATGTGTTTCATTTAACTTCCCTCAGCTGTCATTTGTCTATGGCCCAACTAGATTTTCATCTTCTTGAATACAGAGGCTGAAACTTAAACCTCTTCGTATTCCTGGTCTTAATATAATATCACACACATGCTAGGTGCTAGACAACTGTCTGTGGAGATAAGAGAAATAAGAAGAAAGGGATTTGGAAGGTTTTGGGGTAATCTAACCTTAACCATTCCTTCCTCTTATACCAAGATCAGTAGGACTCTTGTAAACAGCAGAAACTAACTCTGGCAAATTAAAACAAGAAGTCGTTCATGGCCCTGACTGGGTGGCTCAGATGGTCGCAGCATTTGCCCAGAACATCAAAAGGGTGTGGGTTCAGTCCGCACTCGGGGTGTGTACAGGAGGCAACAGATCAATGTTTCTCTCTCACATCAGTGTTTCTCTCTCTCTAAAAATTAATTAACATATCCTTGGGTGTGGATTAAAAAAGACAACTATTTTTAAGTGTATTTTACTGATTTTGCTATTATAGTTGTCCCATTTTTTTCTCTCCTTTCTCCCCCTTTGCCCTGCACCCCTCAAAAATACAACTCTTAAAAAAAAGAAAAGAAAGAAAACATGAAGAGACTTGGAGAGATACTGGGTAGCGCACGGAATCCGTGCAAGGGCCCCCAACAGGCTCTGCAAACAGGTAGGCACCAAGGAAACCTGGGCAGTCAGCACATAGTCAAGGTCAGGGCACAAGACTGCCTGCCTGAAAGACCCCTGTCCCCTCTACCCCCTGCAGTGAGGCCCCCTCCCAACCAGGCCCTGAGGCTGACATTTTCTCCTCCAGACACTAGAGGCCGCTGCTGGCTCCGCTGCTGGCTCCGCTGCCACCACAGAGCAGAAATGAATTCTCAACTGCCCCAGCTTCTCCGTGACTTGATCCAGATTCAAACTCCCAGTGGGAGCTTCAGACTAGCAGAGCTCATGTATTTTGCCTGCACCCTTGGAGCCGGGAAGTCTAGGAGAGCAAGTGCCCGGGCTTTGAAGCAGGTCGTGGCGGGCCGGCCTGCCACCAAGACCTATGCAATGGGAATTCCCCAGATGTGGGCAGGCGGGACAAGTGGACAAATACACACCGCTCTTCTCTTCTCATATCTGGCCCAAGCTCTTCTCTTCGGTGAAGATTTTCTGGGTCACTCATCTAAAACGCTCTTCTGGACTCATATAACCATTACTGCTTGGGCCAATAACGATGCCAGAGGAGATCTGTACTAAAACCTACTACACACCCCACCTCATCTGACTTTTAAACAGCCCTGGATGTTACCTGCATTGAGGGAGGAAAGACAGTTCTTAGAGGTTTTCCCAAATCACACAGTAGTGCCAGGTTGCAAACCCAGGTCGGACTATTTCCCAAGCCTTGGGTTTTCCCAGTGGGCTGTATTAACGGGCTGGTATTTTACCAAGTTGGAGCTCTGGGAAGGCAGGGGTTGGGCCACATTCTTCTTTTTATATCCTGGCAACATCTACTACGTAGATGTTCAATTAATGCTTGGTGGACTGGTCTGAATGATAGATATCAAGCAGGAGTCAGTTCTGGAAGGTTCTCTAAATATTCCATGAAGCGTGAACTCAGGAATCACTTTCAGGTAGAAATCTACTCAGGATCACTTTGGGAAGAAAAACCTTGAAACCAGGAATTCTCTCTCTCTCTCTCTCTCTCTCTCTTTCTCTCTCTCTCTCTCTCTCTCTTTCCCTCCCTCCCTCCCTCCCTCTCGTTTTCCTTTTACCCTTTAACCCCACTTCCCCAAATGTGTCAAAACTGTCGATAAGAGGTTCACATCTGTCCATTATTTAATCATCCAATGGTTATTTTTGAACCCCACCACGGCCCTAATACTCTAGCAGAAAAAGACACAGACTCTGCCCTGTGGAATTCACATTTCAGTAGGGAAGTGAATGTCCATCAGACACACAAATGCTACTTTGTAGCTCTGACAGGAGTGGCAAAGGGTGCCACAAGGCGCGATGAGACGCAGGTCTGACCTATTCAGGTGAGTCGGGCTAGAGCTGGAATTTGAAGGAGGATGTAGCCCAAAGGGAAAAGTCTGTGTGTCCTCGAGGTGCTGATTTCTCGCGGGGTGAGTAACCATCGATCATCGAGCCTGTCTCTAGAAAAGCGACAGGGACCGAGAACTAGGTGGCTTGCTGGCTGGCAAGTGCGTCGTCACGCCCGGATGGAGCCGGCCGGCGTCTCCCTGGTCTCAGCTGGGGATGACGTAGTCCTGGTGCAAGCCCAAAATAGCCGGCTCCGCCCCTATCTCCCGGCAACCCCTGCAGCAGCACTCCCCCCACACACACCTCACCCCCCTCCCCTTGCCACCGTCCCCCGGGTGACAGGCCAAGCCGGCCTCCTCCGAGTCTCTAGTAGTTTCGGTGCAGCTGACGCAGGCCTGCGCGCACAGCTGGGCCGGGAGCGTCCTACGCAGCAGCCGCGAGCCCGGCAGCGGGTGCCAGACGGTTCCCGGCGGGTTGCAGGGGCGGGGCACCGCAGGAGTCCGAGGACTCTGGGAGGAGGAGGTGCGGGCAGGGTGCCCCATCAGGCTGGGGGCCCTGGGCCTGGCTGCGGAGTTAGGGGACTGCGGTGGGGCTCCCCGGGCCTAGGCACCGAGATAGCCAGTGGCACCGGCCTGCAGGGGTCGATAAGGCTGCCCGACCGAGCCCAGTCACCCGCAGCAAAGGGAGCCGAGTTGGGCTCTGCTTCCCCAGTGGGAGCGCCTCCCGCCACCCTGGGGGGCTTCAGCCCCAGGGAACCGCCCTTGGGTCTCTCTGCCTGACTTATCCTTCTCTCCTACAGCCCCTCGGACGCCAGCCTGACTGCTGACGAGTTGCCATGGCATCCTACTACGAGATCCTAGATGTGCCGCGAAGTGCGTCCGCTGATGACATAAAGAAGGCGTAAGTGCCTCCGCTGGGCACCACAAAGCCTCTCAAATCCCCAGTCCCCGCCCCCAGCACCATGGGGCCGTTCAGAGGCAGTGCCCAAGGAACCAGGTCCTTGACATCTGTAGGGAGGAAGGAGACCCCTGGATGGGTAGGAGAAAGTCTATAGCTGTGAAGTTCTGCTGGGAGCTGCTCTGTGGGTCCTTCTCTAGTAAACCCTCCCTTCCACTCCTCTCCCCACCCCTAGATGTGAGCTTTCTTAGGGTGCGGTGCAAAGACATCTAGGCAATGTGACCAGGAGGGACCACTGCCCCTCTACTCTCCCTGGAACCCCACCCTGCAACCCCAGCCCGCCCCAGGGAGGGTTTAGGGCTTGGGCCTTCTCACCATCTGTTAATATAAACAGTCCTAGCACTGGCTGCAGAAGGGAGATAGGGAACCCTCATTAAAACACTGCAGCACAGGCAACCCCAGCAGCTGGGATGAAAGGACATTGGTTGGCTAATGGGAAAATGGGTCATTCTGTTCTCTAGTGGAAAGTGGCAACATTTGTCCCTTTCCCCTCCCCTATGAACCCACTTCCTGCAGGTATCGGCGGAAGGCTCTACAGTGGCACCCAGACAAGAACCCAGATAATAAAGAATTTGCTGAGAAGAAGTTCAAGGAGGTGGCGGAGGCATATGAAGTGCTGTCAGACAGTAAGGCCAGGGTCTGGGTAGGCGGTACCCATCACCCCTTCTTCATGCCCCATTGCACTCCTTCCCAAAGCTGTGCCTTTTCCAAGCTGGCATTTAAGTGTCCCCCTCCCACAGGGACTCTGGGGCTTTTTCCCTTTAAAAGAGCACCTATACTATGTGCAAAGCATCTTTTTATTCTTCCCCTAGTTCCCTGTGCTCAGTGCCTGCTCCCTAGCGTCTGCTAGTTGCAGCATGGGCCCTGACAAAGGAAAGGATACAGGGCAGGCAACCAATGTGTCCTGAGCCTCCGTGTGCCAGGCATTGGTAGGTGTGGCCTCCGGGAGTCGTCACAGCCATCCCATGAGGCAGGGTCCATCAGCCCCATTTTACTGGCAGGGAAACTGAGGCTGGGAGAGGTGAGATAACCTGCTTAAGGTCACACAGCTGGAATATGAATCCAGGTCTTTTTCATTCATTCAGAAAATATTCATTTGGATGCTTATGGCGCTGGGCCCTTGTTGGGTACTGGGGAACCATGGAGGACAAGCAGGCACTGTCCCCATTCTGATGGGCTTATCACATTCCTCTCGGGGAAGACTGACATGAACCAAATAGATAAATTGACGAGAGTATTCCAAAGGAAAGTAGCAGGGGGGTGTGACAGGGAATAACAGGCAGCAATTTTTGTGGCGATGGTCCCAGAAGGCCCCTCTGGGAAAGTGACGTTTAGGCTAAGCCCTGATCAATAACACCGTCATAATAAGCTAACATTTATGGGACACGTACTACATATCAGGCACTGTGTTAAGCCATTTACATGAATTACCTCATTTAATCCTCGACAATCCTAGGAGGTAGGCATTGTTATCATGCCCATTTTACAGATGAGAAGGAGTCAGTGTGTGAAGGGCTGAGCTGCTGCTAAAACCTGTAGCCCCTGTCCCCTGTGCACCCTGCTGCCCCCCAGTGTCAGCCCCTGGGCAGTCCTCTGAGGGTCTGAGCCTAGCAGGGGAGGCCAGCATCCCAGAGGGAGGGAGGAGTGATCTGGTCTCTCCTTCCAGAGCATAAGCGAGAGATCTATGACCGCTACGGCCGGGAAGGGCTGACTGGAGCAGGTAGGTGGGACTGTGGGGCCCTGGGGCAGAAGTGGGTCAGGGAGGTGAGGGGGCGGGGCAGATTCTTGCAATGGATGATCTCTCAGGGCTCCTGGCTGTGCCTTAGGTGGGGTCCCCTGGCCCAGGTGAGTATACTCCCTAAACCCCCTTCTCATCCTGCCTCTCCTTGCAGGAAGTGGCCCATCGCGGGCGGAAGCTGACAGTGGTGGGCCTGGCTTCACCTTCACCTTCCGCAGCCCTGAGGAGGTCTTCCGGGAGTTCTTCGGGAGTGCAGACCCTTTTGCAGAGCTCTTTGGTGAGTGGACTCAGAAGGCCTCCGACTAGCTCGGCTTCCCCCTCCAGACCTGCCCTCCATCAGCCGGGAGGTCCTCAGTGGGGAGGCTGAGAGGGGAGCAGAATCCCACAGACTGAAGATGTTGTGGGGATGGATCCAGTGAGAGTGGGGACAGAACCTTACACAAGCCTGAACTCCCATGACCCCGTAGTGACACTTCAGAGACTTGTCTTATTAAACAATAACAATAATACATTGTTAGCTCTCCACAATGGTAGTCAGGAAAGCAAGCCTCAAAGCCTCATGTGACAATAATAATGCCATTGCAAACACCAGCAGATACCGTTTTCTGGAATGATTAACATGAACCCTGCAAGGCAGATCATTTTATCCCCATTTACAGATGACTGAGGCACATTCAAGTAATTTGTTTGCAGACACACAGCACGCCGGAGCGCGGGTCTCACGGCTGTGTCGGCCCCACGCTGCGCACGCCGATCTGTCGAAGGAGCTGTCTGTCCTCCCTCCCCCCTTCCCTTCCCCCTCCCCTTCCCCCTCCCCTTCCTTTGTTCTCTGTTGTGGACAAAACTCACCAGGGAACTGTTTCATATATAATAATGAAAAGGAATTTACTTTGTAAGTCAGTGCAAGCAGAAAAGAAAAAGAAATCAGAAGTGTACCCAGTTGCTTAGCAGCTTATGTTTCTAGTCTTATAAGCAGGATTTACACATCCCATTTTGGGGGGGAAATGCCTTCACCAGATGATTGTTCATCTACTTGCTTGTTGCAGATGACCTGGGCCCCTTCTCAGAGCTTCAGAATCGGGGTTCACGACACACAGGCCCCTTCTTCACCTTCTCCTCTTCCTTCCCCGGGCACTCTGGTAAGTGCTGTCCCCTCCCCCCATTTTTGCAAGCTCTGAGTCCTGGGACATCTCGCCTCAGCTCATGGCTCTCCCAAGTCTTCCCTCTGGTGCACCCAGAGCCCTGCCTGCGGGGAGAGCCCACAGAGGTTCCCGGACCCTTGGGACTGCAGCCTGCTGCAGACAACCCCCCTCTAACCACCTCTCCTCCTCTGTCCCTATGCCAGAGTTCTCCTCTTCATCTTTCTCCTTCAGTCCTGGAGCTGGTGCTTTTCGCTCTGTTTCTACATCCACCACCTTTGTCCAGGGACATCGCATCACCACACGCAGGTGAGTGCTCCTCCTGGGACCCTGCCAGGTGGAGGAGGAGCTACACCGATGGGAAAGTCATCCCCTTGAGGGCAGAGCCCCATTGGTCCTGGTCACTGCAGCATCCCAGAGCCACATCCCAGAGCGGCATCCCAGAGTGGCATCCCAGAGCTGGCAAGCGCACCCGCAGCGCTCGGGCATGCCCGCTGAGTGACCTGCGCTGTCTCCCACAGAATCATGGAGAACGGGCAGGAACGGGTGGAAGTGGAGGAGGATGGGCAGCTGAAGTCTATCACAATCAATGGTGAGGAGCGGCTCTGCCACTCAGTCCCTGGCAGGAGGCCCCAGCCCCAGACCCCGAAGCTCCCTCCCCAACCTGCTCCAGTCTGAACTCCCTTGGGGCGTGGTGGGAATGGCCACCAGGCCAGACTGGCAGGGTCTCTGGGTGGTCATCACATGGAAGGGTGCCAGGACAGTGGATTGAGGAGCCTCAGAGGGCCAGCCAATCACTGTCGTCATCATCGGGGTGTGCATCTGCAGAACTCTACTATTTTTAAAGCACTCACACACATTCCATACCCCCGTATTCCTCACACAGCCAGGGGAAAGCAGGGCAGTTGGTGTTTGTCCTAGTTTTCACTGGAGGAGGCTGCGCCTCAGCACAGTTAAATGGCTGCAATCCCAAGTACCCCCAGGCCCGAGGCTCTGTCCTACTTAGCGAGGGGGAAATCCAGAAATGAAACTCAGGATTCCTGGAGCTGAACTCTTGCCCCCACACCTGGCTGTCCAGGGCGTTCGCCATGGCTGCCCTTTCATGCCACTCACCCTGGAAACACTATGCTCTTTTAATTAACCATTGGAACATTTTGACAAGGTAGACATTCTCATCATTCCCGTTTTATCGATGGGCAGCTCAGTGAGGTTGAGTAACTTACCAGAGGAGATAGCTTATGTACGTACGGCAGCTGAACACCCTGTGCTAGGTATTAAAACATGCATGGCAGATCCAAAAGAGGGGCTGGAAGTGGTCA
The DNA here is from genome assembly GCA_004024845.1 of Tonatia bakeri. Lineage (NCBI taxonomy): Eukaryota > Metazoa > Chordata > Mammalia > Chiroptera > Phyllostomidae > Tonatia > Tonatia bakeri. Next base: position 10,942 of record PVIA01003095.1, read on the forward strand.
GAGTCGTCGCTGCATGTGGCAGCCTGGCAGGACCCTCCTGGCCTGGGCCAGAGGACCTCATGGCGGCCATGACTCCTGCAGGTGTTCCGGATGACCTGGCACTGGGCTTGGAGTTGAGCCGTCGTGAGCAGCAACAGTCTGTCACCTCCAGACCTGGAGGCATGCAGGTGCAGCAGACCCCCGCCTCCCGCCCTGACAACGACCTCTCCGAGGACGATGAGGACCTGCAGCTCGCCATGGCCTACAGCCTGTCAGAGATGGAGGCGGCTGGGAAGAAACCGGCAGGTGGGCGGGAGGCACAGCGAAGACGGCTTGGGCATCTCAAGGCTCAGTACCAAGATCGGGGCATGGGGGGGACTCACGAGAGTGCAAGGGGTAACGCAGCCAAAGCCAGCACGCCCCCGGAGGAGAAGGCCTCTCGGTGCCTCATCCTCTGATCCCCAGGCTCAGCCCCCCACCCCCGATTCAGGGTAGCCTGGGGTCCCGCTCACTGTTAGAACAGAGAGGGGCGTGGCCCCTCCAACTCTGTGCTCCCTCTCCAGGTCCCCCCACTCCACGCTCCCGTGTGGACTCAGGCTTTGCTGCGGCTGAGCTGAGAGGTCCCTGGTGAAGCCCAGGGTGGGGGCCTCGGGGCTGTGGGGGGCCTGAGGAGCCAGGATGCACTTCTTATTTGATGGGGGGCATCTAAGGGGCATTAGTGGTTTGGGGCAGGCCTTTTGTGCCCAGGTCTTCTGCCACCTGTGTTGCTGATGATGTCAAGGAAGGAGGACTTGGCCTGGGGTTCTCTGAGAGCAAGCCGGCAGCAGCGCCGGGGAGTCTGCGGCTGTCCTTGTTCAGCTGCAGACACCCCACCCTGGTTTCTGCGCAGTGTTGAGCTCTGACTGTCTCTGTTGCTTCCCATCTGGTGCTGCTTCTCCTTCCTCACACTCTCCTCTCTGCAATTCCCCGTGGGCCGCATCGCTTGCTTTCACTGCCGTCTGGCTAGGACTCCCTTCTTCCTTCCCCAAGGAGGCCTCAGTGTGACGAGGAAGATGCTGTGGCCGGTAGGGCCATAAGGTCTTCCGGGGAGGCTAGCTGGGTGGGGCGGGAGCCTCTCGGCCATCCAGATTCGGAACCGGAGCCCACTCCTCCTCCCTTCCTCTTGCTGCCTCAGCCTGCCCCAGGCCTCGGGACTAGGCAGAGGTGAGGCCGGCTAACCCTGGAGCAGTGGGATAGGGCCAGGGTGCCCCAGGAGGGAGGCCTAGGAGGGGACTGTGCCCTGTCCCACTTCACCATGCATCAGGGCTCAGGGAGAGGCCACAGGGCTAGCCCAGGGCTGCATGCTCAGCGGCGCCATCCTCCACGGCTTGCTGCTGACCCTCTCTCCTGTCACCCACCCCCGCTCTCTCCCCAGATGTGTTCTGAGCTGGATGTCCAGGATCCAGAGTCGATGCACAGTTCCAACAGGACAGCGCCCTCCCCTGTGCGCTGGGAGGGGACCCTCCATTCCTCTCCCTCACCTGTGCTAAGCCTAGAGCTGGGCCTGGATGGTGGGTGGGAGCCGGGTGGGAGGCGGCAGTAGTCTTAGCCTATAAACTCTTCACTGGGTGTTTGGTGCTGTCTCTTGGGGACTACTAGTCCCAGAATGCAACACACCCTGCCTCATTTCTGATAGATCGTGCTTGTGGGAAGCGGTGTGTGGTTATGGAGCTGTGCATCTTGGGATATGTAGTTCCAGCCCAGGTCAGCCTGTCACTCACTGTTAGATGGGAAGATCTTATCCTTTGAGTCGTCCCTGGTAGGGGTGATGAGAATGTGGATGAAGGGGTAATGGTCCGAGCTTCCATTTCCCTGACACCTGTGGCTAGCACCGAGGTTAGAGAGGTTGAGTGTACAAATGGAGGCCCCGTGGCATCTGGGAGCAGCGCTTTTCCTGTGGGCAGTGCTGGGCTCTGAGGAACAAGCTGGGATGGGATCACCAAAAAGCTGATGGGTGTGGACCGGCCAGGGAAGAGCCCTCTGGCACGTGTGTCTGTGTGTCTGTGTCCGGGACCGGCATGCAACGGGCACTCCAGGCATGTTGCTGCTTGTGTGGCTTCTCTGGCCTCTGCCCCTGCAGCCCATTCTCTCTCCAACACCACAGCTGAGCCGCCTCTCCTCCTCCCTGCTGGGGGAGTCCAGGGGCCGGGGAGGGGAGGGCGGCGCCAGGGTATTGCCAGACCCTGTTACACTGCGTCTCGGAGACCTGTCGAAGCCAGCCGGGCCGCGAGCACACCAGAGGGAGACACTGGAAGCCAATAAAGCTGAGTTTCGAGATCTCGGCAGCACGCTGTCCTTTGTTCTTCCTTCCAGGGTGGCCCGGGGCCCTGCAGGACCGGTGGCTGACACCCCTCTCTTTCTTGTCCAAACATATAGAGACTGTGAGCCTCCCTAGCTGACAGCAGACATCCCCTCTTTGACCGGGCTGCCCCCTGCCCCCCGCCCCCGTAGGTTGTGAAGTCCCAAGAAATGCTCACGTTCGTCTGCCCTCACCCCCTGGGGCTCCCCAAATGGCCTTCCCCAGACAGCGGTGGTCCCCTCACGGGGGGGACCCACCACCCAGTACTCTGCAGCAGTAAGGACCTAACTACAGAGTGACTTGACTGAAAGCATGGGGACCACCGAAGGCAGGGAGCTGCAGGAAAACGCACGTAGACTCACCTCTTCCCGGGTCTCCTCGACCCAGAGCCAGTGGCACGTCTCAGAGGCCCGCCTCCACTTGCGGAGGGGCACAAGTCCCTGCCACTCAGGGTCCAGGCCCCCAGCTCACCAGGACCCAGGGAGGAGAAAGCCAGGTACCGCTCCTGTTCTCCAGATCCCTGTAGAGGTGCCCCTGCAGCCACAGGACAAGCACCTTTCCATTGCCGAGCAGGGCAGTGCAGCCCCCGCCAACCCCCTCTCCCACTCCAGGACAAATGCTTGTCTTCATCTTCAAGAGCTAAAGGGCCTACAGTGTATTTTTTCTCAAAGCAAGGAAGCAGCCTGCCCTGAAAGAATTTCAAGCCTCTGTCTTAGAGGGAATTTGCTGAAGTTCGTGCAGTGGCTGTTTTGACAAACTTCTAGCCTTTGAGAGGTCAGACGTGCTGGAATTGGATGCACCTGAACCGAGCTGGGGCGAGGCGTGGAGGACCCGCAGCTGCTCGCTGGCGCCTCCTCCGCTCCCTGCGGGGGCGGGCAGCACTCACCTGTGTCCCCTGGGAGAGGACTGAGCCTCCATGAGGTTAAGGGGCCCTCAGTCCCAAGTAGCTCCAGGCCCGAGGTTCATTCTGACTCATTCTATGTCATCACCTTTGTCCAAGGGTGACACACAGGAGAGGGCTCCTCTGGGACCATAGTGGATGGACAGTTCTGGGAGGCAGGGGATGGGGAAAAAGGTGTCCCTTGTCACCAGATGAATGCCCGCTATGTCATCTCACAGGCTTGGCCTATCTGAGTTCAGCTAATTTTTTCTTAAGGTGTGGAAAGCAGTTTGCTCAACTGTATCCTCAGCCCTGCACGATGTGCATTATTCCTGAGGCCCAAGGGCACGAAGCAGCTGCCCGAGAACTGAAAGGCAGTAAAGAGGTTCCGCATGCCCGGGTTCGAATCCTAACTCCACCTCTTACAAGTTGTGTTACCTCAGGCGGGTTCCGTGCATGCCACAGTCTCTTCACGTGTAAGATTAAACATGAAGGTTAAACACATGAATGTGTGTGGATGCCTGGGAGGCGGCCTGACACTCAGGAAGTGCAGCCGAACAAAGGCCTGGTCGCTAGCTCCCATCCAGACCCCAGGGGAGCCCTCCCCACCTCCCTGGAACTCGGCAGCCCGGCTCCAGACTGAGGCTGGGAGGCCACCTGGTAGCCAAGCAGACAGAAGTGCGTAGGAGTCGAGGTTGCAGCTGCACACACGACACACTAACTTTATTCACACTGATACAAAAGTAGAGTTTTCTAGAAATGTTCTCCTGTGCCAGGGGGAGAGTTGAGTGGCACGTGGCGGGAGGGCTGGGGGCCGGGGAGAGGAGCTCCGAGGGACAGGGCAGGGGGCAGACTGTGGGTCGGGAGCCAGACAGCGGGTGGCAGGGACTGGGAAAGCAGCACTGCGCATAGTGGCCCCTCCACCCCGTTCTGTCTACACTGGGGCAGAGCCGGGGGTGTCCCCACAAACATGTGAGGAGCATCCAGAACGGTGAGAGATGGGGGCCAGGGAGGTCAGGCAGGAGAAGGCTGTGGGTGCAGTGGCTACCCACGACTTTCCTCCTCCTGGCTGTCTGCCAGCTCCCCCATGGGACTCCCCGGGATCCAGCACATGGGAGGCTGGGTGGGCCTGCCCCTTCCCACTTCCCCTGCCTTCCTTCCACACTCCTCTGGGAAGGGATGTGCCCTGGAGGGGCCAAGGTGCGGATGGGGGGTGAAGCGTGGGCGCACAGATAGATGCTCACACAGGCAAAGGGACGGGGCCTGGCTGCCCACCGGGTGGCCCGGGGCTCACTGGGGCAGGGCCTTGAGGATGGCGTTCACCTCTTCTGCCACAGCTGTCAGGGCAAATTCAAACTGGTCCTGGGAGGGCAGTGAGAGGAGGATCAGGGGAGGCCTGGTCTCTGTTCCAGCCCTACAGGGGCCCTACAGAGGCAGGCGGGGGAGGGCAGGCAGGAAAGGCAGGCTGCGGCTGCTCTGCCTGGGGAAGGGTGGCAATGAGTGAGGTTTGGTGGGAGGCAGTCACCTTAGAGCGGACGAGGCCCGGCCGCTGGTCACGGACATGCTCCAGCGTGGCAGCGATGTCGATCTCCTTCACTCCTGAGTGCAGGGGGCACGGGGCTGCTCAGGGGGTGTCCAGAGAAGGACAGGACCCAGAGAGCTGGGCCATCCTAGGGTGGGAGGCTTGGAGGACTGGGCGAAGCCTGGGCCAAGGCTGCAGGCACCGTGGGGAAGGCCCTCACCTTTTGCCATGCGGTTCAGTACCATGTCGACGAGGATGTAGGTGCCAGTCCTCCCTGCACCATCACTGAAACAGCAGATGGTGACGCTCAGCAGCCAGCGGAAAGGGGGAGGGGTGCAGGAGCCATGAAGGCTTGGGGCAGAGAGGATACCGGTGGAGCCACTAGGGCTGGCTCGGGGAGGGTGTTGGTGAGCTGAGGATGAGGGGCCGGTCATAGCACCCGGCCCGGGAATGGGCCTTGAATTGGGAGCCTGTGACCCACAGGGTGTCATCTGGGCCCTGGCTCAGCCCCAGGGCGGAGACAGCAGGAGGAAATGGGAATAGGTTTCTGGCGTCTGGCCAGGCTTTTGTTCAATAGTTTTTTGTGTGAATGGCCAGGTAGCAAACATTCCCAACCTTGCGGGCCACGTATAGCCTCTGTGGCATATTTCCTTTTTTCCCTTTAACCATTAAAATCATGTGAACACCATTCCTAGCTCATGGGCCATCAACAAAAGCGAGATAGGCTGACTTTGCCCTCGGGCTATTGTTTGTCACCTGGCATCAAGGGGACAGGTAGGTGGTGTGCTTGGGAGACGCGCACCAGGGTGTAGGACTGGAGGGACGAATTTGAGGAGGGCCCCATCTCAGGGCCCTCGGGCCCGGGCCCACCCACCCCCACCGCCCCACAGCTCCCACGCACCTGCAGTGCACGATGATGGGGCAGGAGCGCCCCCGGTAGCACTTGTTCACCTTTCTGCAACGAGAAATGGGCGCGAGGGTCAGAGGGCACCAGCAGAGGGAAAAGGGAGCTGGAATGCACACCCGTGGGCCTCTCTTTCTCTTCTCCCACGTGCCCGGGCAGAGGAGGAAGAGGGCTGGGAGAGGAGTTGGCTGAAGGCAAAGGACCGGAGGTGGCATGGGTAGCTTTGGGCTTTCCTTGTCACTCACAAGCTCGGTGCCCAAACTGTGCCCTGAACAACCGATTTAACCTCTTAGAGCCTCGGTTTTCTTACCTGTAAAGTAGGGGTGAGAGTAATAGTAACCCTCTCCTTAGGGTTCTCACCATGATTACATGAGATAATCCATGTAAAAAACTCAGTGCAAGGTCTGGCACACAGTAGGTACTTAGTAAATGGCAGCTACTACTAATGACAATACAGATCAATATGACTAGCCACTTCTGCCAGAAGGGGGAGAACAGAGACAAAGGGAGGCAGAAACAAATAGGCAGAGACGGGAGGGAAGTGCAGAAAAAGAGGGGTGGGGAGAGACAGAAAAGAGAGAGGTGCAGATGGAGAGAAGTGGGATAGAGAGCACAGGGAAGACTGGTTTTCTGGTGAGTTCAAGGGTGCTAGTCTTGCCACATCACTGCTCTGCCCCTCTGCCCTCCTCTACAACTGGCCAGGCTGACCCCCTCCCTACTCAGGCTCCCCTGGTTTGGCCAGCGGAGGACAGTCCCTCAATTTGGAACATTGTGCTGCTACCTGGCCCCCGGATCAGCCTCGCCTCGGTGCAGGGGCTCTGCGGTTGGGCCATATGCAGACTTGGGGTCCACTTGGACCTCAGACTCTTTTCTACTGTCCTGACCACAGCTTACCAAGGGCCAGAGGGTTTCTCCCTCCCTTAGTAGCCCTGTCTGACCTACCCTTCCCCCTTATAACCTTCTTGCTTTGAGAGTAACCTGCAGAATCCTGATACTCCCAATGGGCCAGGACTAGGGAGGACCTTCTTGGGGGTAATAGATTGTTTTAGTGGAAGTTTTGGACTAGTGGTCCTCTACTCTGATTACTCCAGACTTGCAGGGGCCAAGTACTTGGGATGGTTTAACAGGAATCAACACGGTTTTCTAGCACATTGGCGCGTACGTCAGAGGGCTGGTGTTGAACAGAAGTGTCAGTAGTGGTTCCCAGTTGTTTAATAATGATGATAATAAACAGTATTGAGAATTGATTGAGCCTTGCTGTGTGCCAGACACTTAAACTGGATTTCACAGACTTTATCCTACTGATTCTTGCCACAGCCCACTAGTACTGGTCATGACCCTCATTTCACAGGTAAGGAAACAGGGAGGTCAATGGACTTGCTTGGGGCCACTTTCTGAGATTTTAAGAAATCATTTTGCCTTCCCTCTGGCTGACCTTCAATAAATACTATGTTTATTAAATAGCAATTCATTTGTTCTGGGTGTCTACTGCCTAAAGCAAAGGAACAGAACCTTCTAGCTTATATGTGCATTCTTAAAATGGGTCTATGTTCTCTACAGATTTTTAAAATACAGGGAACAGGAAAGAACTCTGATGCCCCTGGCACAGCTCGGAGAAGCCTGTGCCCCCAGCCCTGTGGGCCTCGGTGAGAAACCATTGTCCTGAGGCTCAGAAACTATCCCCAGGGCCCCACCCAGCTCTGCTCCTCTGCTCTCTGCCCAGCCTCTAGAGACCACAGGCCAGCCTGGCAAGGGGCGGAGAAGCAGGAGAAGGCCGCAGGGCAGGGGCGGGCCCTGCCAGCAGCGACAGGCTTCTCAGCAACCTGTCTGGGGAAAGCAGTGGGTGCTGGAGGCCCGGCCTGGCTGTGCAGGTAAGAGTAGGGAAGCCCCTCAGCCAGCTTCCAGCCCCACCATTCCACAGAGTCCCCAAGAATCCAAAGATCCTCAGGCACCCCCTTGGGTAATATCTGTCTCTTCTCTGTGGAACCTCAACCGTCCCAGCAGCCTTTGGGGTGGTCCCTGGGCCCACATATCCTGTCTATCCTGCCCATGCTGCAGCCACACCTGCCAGTGGTCACTTTTGTGGCTATGCAACTGGAGTGAGAATACTAGCTGCAGATCACAAAAATGACACTGGCAGCTGTGAGAGAGAGAGGAGTGAGAGAGAGAGAAGAGAGAGAGAGAGATAGGGATTCACACAGAAGAGGGAGGGGAGAGGGAAGGACAGAGAGGGGGAGACAGACCAAAGGAGGGGGGGACAGAGACATAGAGAGACAGAAGGGGGAGAACAGAGACAAAGGGAGGCAGAAACAAATAGGCAGAGACGGGAGGGAAGTGCAGAAAAAGGGGTGGGGAGAGACAGAAAAGAGAGAGGTGCAGATGGAGAGAAGTGGGATAGAGAGTAAGAGTGAGACTGTGAGCAGAGAGATGAAGAAATAAGGAGGAGAGGGCGGGTGGAGGGGAGACAGAATAGGAAGGGGAAGGGAGAGAAAAAGAAGGGAAGACAGAGAGGAGAAGAAATAAAAATAGGGGCAAAGAGATGGTGGGAGATACAGAAGGGGAGATGGGCAGGAGGGAGGAAGAGGCAGGGAGGGGACAGCTGACACAGAGAACAGTACCAGAGGCTGGAGGAGAAGGACGGAGGAAACCGAAGGAGAGTCAGAGTCAGCAGGCAGGGGCTAAGGAGAGGGAGAGGAGAGAGGGGAGGAGCCAGAAGCAAGGTGAGCCTCTCCTGGGAGAAGTGGGTAAAAGAGGAGCCAGACAGAGAGGCAGGGAGAAAAAGAGGGCCTGAGAGGGAGACAGCAAAGATCTGAGAGAGCAGAAACAGAGCTGGACCGCAGGGGTGGAGGGGCGGGCACTTCTGTGCTTTGCGGCTGGCAGGAAGGGCGGGGAGGTCAAAGGCCAGGCTCTGGGTCCGGAAGGGTCAGCCTCCCAAGGCAAGGAGGAGCTGGTGGGCTGGGAGAAGGCGAGGAGCCCGGCTCCCGGCCCCCTGCTCCTGTGCTGCTCGCTCCCCGGCTTCTCCAGGGCTGCCCGAGGCCGCCCCACCACCGCGCGGCCCGCCCGCGACCCCCAGGGTCCCAGGGCGCTCACCTGCGGAAGTCCAGCAGGGGCCGGGTGGAGGCCGGAGTGCCCTCTGCCGGCCAGCTGAGGAAGTGGAACTGCGTGAGCGTGCGCGTCTCTTGGGTCTGCACGTTCTTCAGGTAGAAGCTCCGCACCAAGAAGTCCTCGCACCAGATGTGCTCAGACACCAGGTTCACCTGCCCGGAAGTGGGGACACGGTCGAGAGCGTCAGGGCCTCTCCGCGTCGGCGTGCTCGCTCCTCGGCCTCTCCAAATCCTCCCAGCCTCTTATGCCACTACAAATCCTAAATCTTCTATGAAGCTTACCCAACCACCTGCCCCAACTGTCCCCAAGAATCCTAGCTGTCTGTGTCGCTTTTTTGCCGCTTAGGACAACCGGTGGCTTTGCCACCTGGACATAACTATTGTGAGCTTCTCGAGGCCAGTTTCTCCTCCCTCTTCCTCGCATCATATAGCCAAGTGTCTGTGCTGCACACACGTAAACTGAAGTTCTGTCCTATTTTCATTTGGGTTCTTTCTTTAACCACGAGCAAGACCAACAGATAACTGTTTCGAAAAAGGGTGTTGAGTGTTCACCTCGTGGTGAAGAATCTACTGTCCAGTGCTCATCTGGTGATGAGAAGCTTCTGTTGTGCCTCGGGTCTTACGGGAGGGCCACCTCCCGTGCCCTGAGCACTGTCCCTCCTGTCCCCGCCTTGCCTCAGCCCAGTTCCCTCCTGGTCCTCTCTTCTGATGAAGAAGTTTGTTCTTAGTTTTCATAAGCAACGTGTGACTAACGGTATTTCTTCTTCGAGTTGGCCTCCAGGGAACTCAGAACTAAACTGGGCTTATTTAAAGTAGGGGTTAATCAGGGTCTTGGGACACCCTTATCTTCCTTGTCTCTTGGCTCTTCCTTGTCTTTCAGCAGTTTCATAGTTTTATGTATGTGCCGTTCATGATAGGTCCTTACAAATGCTTTTGGGCCCTAGACTGGACAGGCACAACCACACACGGATGTATGAATGTGAATACATGTGTGCATGCACATGTGTTTACATACACATATTCACACATGTATGGATGCTTGTCGTCTGCTTTCCCCACTCCCATTGGCTCCTGGCCGGGGGTCCTGCTGACCTCATATATGTGGTACAGGGAGGAGCCCTCATCCGGCCAGTAGCGATCACATTGCTTGACACCGTCCTCCACCAGTGGGGTCAGCATCACAATGACAGTGCAGCCACTCTCCCACACCATCTAGGGACAGAGACTCGGGTAAGCTCCGTTCTTAACCCCTGGTCCCCGGAGAAGCCCCTCCTCTAAGAGCCCACCTGCCAGAAGTCTGCGATGGTGTGGGACAGCGGGCCCTGCGTGGCTATGTAGGCCGGCATCCGGGGGTCGTGCTCAATCTGGGCATGGGAAGACACAGCATGAGCCAGGATGGGAAGCGCCTCTGTGGAGAGGCTCTGTCAAAGGGAGAAGGCCAGGGTCCAGGGGAGCCTGCGAACCCCCCACTCCCACGCTGGGATATCAAGCCCCACGATTCTAGGACCTCAGGTGGGATGCGTAGTGACCATAGAGGAGCGGGGTTTGGGGAGAGGAATAAACATGGGCAGAGGACTGGGGGGAGCCAGGGCTACTCACAATGGGGCTGGCGTTGATATAATCACTCCGAGAAGGGCTGCTCTCCACCTTCAGCTTGATACGGGCGTGGTCATCTGCACAGACCCCACACCCCATCCCCGGTGCCCCTCCAGTTACTGGGGTCCTGGCACGTCTGCCACCCAGCCTGAGCCAGGAGCCCAGCCCCTTCCCCCAGGCCCTCTAGAGCTCCCGCTGAGAGAGAGCTGGCCCAGGTCAGCCAGCAGAACTCACTCACAGGGCACAAAGTCCGGGTGGCGATTCTTTTTGAGGTTGCCCTCCCCCTGGGCAGTGGCGCAGGTGTTGGGCTCTGCCTGGTAGGCACACAGGGCCTGCCACTCCTTGGCCAAGCGATCCCGGTTCTGCAGGTGGTCCTCCATGTACGCCTGCAGGGACACCGCCGCCTGGCTCTGGCCCACCCTTTCAGCCCTGCCTCTCTCCTCATTTTGTCCCCTGGCCCCTCTGGGCCCAGTCCCGGTCCTGACCAGAATCATGTGTCCCGTGGAGATGTCCATGTTGGCCTGGGCAGGCTCCTCGCACCAGGACGGCGTGCTGCTGTGGGAGCTGGGGCTGGCCTGGGCCGCATCGCTGAACTGGGAGGACACGCTGCTCACCCGGGAAGGTTCTGGCGGACCCTCCGCCCGGTTGAACAGGGACTTTGTAGCCATGTGCTGGCGGCACAGATCCTGCAGAGAAAGGATTGAGAGTGGTCTAAGAGTCTCCTGAAGCCTTCCAACAGGATCTTGGGTTCAATTCTGGGTCCCTAAGCTGATCCTTGATTGATTTTGAATGACACCCATCTCCTCTGGGGTAGAGTTTTCTGCCGGGCCCCTTGTCCTTTTGGGGGCTGCTCTGTGTGGGTGGTGCCTATGACAACCCCAGATATTACAGAGTGGTGTCCCAGGACCCCAAAATTGCAACACTGGGAAGAATTTAGGGACCATGTGCTCCTAATTCTAACTCGTTCAAAACACCCCACAGCACCCCCAGGGACTCCTCCAGCACGCCCCAAACATTCCAAGGGATGGGTGCTCACCCCCCATCCAGTTCCCCACCCTCATCCCGTGTGAGGCCCAGGACCCCAAGCCCCTTCTATCCCCTCTCCTCAACAAGCTTCAGGGGCCGCACACCTGGTACTCAAATGTAGTGTCGCCATGCGCCCCCTCGGGTCCCAGGGCTGCCAGGCGCTCCTTGTCTCGTTTCCGGGCATGCTGCCGCATGCACAGAGCCACTGCCAGAGCCACCAGCAGCCCGGCCACGCCCGCCAGGGCCACCAGAGTGAGCAGCACTGAACGCAAGGGAGAGGCGCCATGGGCTGGCCGGGGAAGGACGGCGGCTGCCTCCTCTCTCTGTGGGAACAAGGGGGGCTTCAGCAGGGGGATTTAGGAGCTCCTTCTTACCCCTGTCCCACACCACACTCCCAGCTGGGATAAATCCTGGGCAAGCTGGGAGGGCAGGGGCATGGTGGCACGGGCCAAAGGCCTCAGAGGGCCCCAAAGTCCTCCTTCTCAATCCACATCAAACCAACTCAGCCACAGTGTACTGCCGGAGACCTAGCAGGTGACCCCATCAGGAGTACTTGCTTTTAAAAATGGACGTGGAGAAGAGAGAGAACCCAAGGCAGTGAATGATAGACTGTGAGGAATCCGTGTTGGATGCAGAACAGAAATATATTTTGAGTTTAATGTCCTTTCTGTGCAAGGTTGTCCCTTGGAATTTAGAGGTTGCTCAGAGGGCTGTGGGCATCTCAGCTAGTTCTTGCCAAGCTTGCTGCCTTCCTACAGATGGAAGACTGGTCCTGCAGGGAGGGGCCACTGGGGCCATCTGCTGGCCAGAAAAAAGAACTGCATGGGGAAGGGCTGCTTTGGAGAAGCACTGCTTTGGAAAATCAGGTGAGCCAGCCAAATAAATATATGAGGTTTCAGTTCTGGATCTCCTGTCAAGTTTGCCTCTATCTCTTGTGGGAAACATCAGACCTCTGGGGCTTTGATGGATTCCCCAATTAGCTCATACCTGACCCACTCCTGTCTGCAAAATCTGGAGCCGTGTCTGTGCCTCCAGTTCAGACTTCACCAGCCCTGCAGAGAGGACGTAGGTCAGGCTCTCTCCAACCCCACGTGGTCCCCACTCCATGTCATGTTACGCCAGTTGGCAGGCAGGGCCAGCGTGCACTTGCACTATTTCAAGGGGAGCATCAGTCATGGGCCTGGGTATATCTTACTAGGGATGGGGCTGGGGCTGGGGCTGGGGCTGGGGCTGGGGCTGGGGCCAAGGATTTACCAGCTTGCTGGGTCACATCAGCCAAAGATAGGTTCTGTTCATTTTGCCGGATGCGAAAGGTGAGAGCTGGTCCCACCACACTGCCGAATAGGAGCGACGTTACTACCTCACCCACCCTAGGCCCAAGACTCTAAAAGAGAGGCCAACTCGGACCCCCTCCCCATTGGAGGATGGGGCTGGAGCTGATCAGAGATGCTCTGTAAGGGTGTTTGAGGCCAGGGAGACACTGGATGGGGCCAGCAGCAAGGCTGGGTGTGGCTGTGCCTTCACTGCAGCTGGGAGCACCTCTGACCCCACCTTGGACTGTTCCCCCTTCCCCTGAGCCCCTCCAGCCCCCTCCCCACTCAAGCTGCCTTCTGGGCCCCTGCCTCCCCAGCCAGCTGCCGGCCCCACCTGATGTTGATGAAGCTGCCGGAGGGTATGTGCACGTGCTCAGCCAGGATCTCCAGCAGTTTCACTCCTGCAGCCAGACTCAGAGGCCTGGAGGGGGCAGGAGGCAGAAGAGAGAAGGTGGGGACCCTCTTACCCACCTTCTTGAAACAGTCCACCCCCCATCCTTCTCCACTGCTGGATTCCTACTCTCTGCTTTCTTCGGGCAGGCCAGCCCAACCCCCAGGGGCTGGAAGGCTTCCCCAAGCTGGAGCCCTTACTTCTGGTCAGTGACAATGTAGCCATACTCCTCTGCCAATGGCCGAGCTAGAGGCTGCCCTGCAACTGTGGGCTGGCTCTGGCCCAGTAGACTTTTCTTCTCCATCAGGACAGGCATGGCAGGGGAGCCAGCCGCTTTGGGAGGCGCAGAGGATCCAGAGCTCAGCACCTGCTGGGCTTCATCGGAGGTGGGGTGGGCAGTGGAGTATCCAGACAGGGAGGGTGTAGGGGACAGAGGCTCCGCTGCGTCTCCACCCTGCACCTGCTCCTCCATCGTCTGTTTAGAAGAGATGGTAGAAATAGTTCTCTGGACAGTGGAGGGGGTGGGGAGGGGCTAGGGAGTGCTAGAGGCCTACTCCCTGCACCCTGAGCTCCCTAGAGTGATGATTGGTTCTCTATCTCCAGGGTCCAGAGCAAGGTTTGCCACAGAGAGGGCACCCAGAAAAGAAAGTCAAATAGGTGAATAAATGAAGGATTAAATGGGTGGAACAGGATCAGTAATAATCCCCAGGATGGGGCTGGAGAGAGGAGGGAATCTCTGGAGCATGGTTACGGTAGAAGGTGAATAGGCAGGCAAGGGTTTTTAGGCTTTGGTTTAGCCACAAAATCTTAGACGTGAAACAGATAGGGTTCCTCAAGTTCCAGAGGCACCAGGACCCGCCTGCTCACAGCTCCCCTCTTCCCTTAAGGGTCCTCAGAGCATTGTCTCAAGCGACTATTGAAAACAGTAATGAATCGAGAATTCTAGCTTCTAGTCTGAGCTCCACCATCCACTTGAGGTGACACTTAGGCAATGGCTTGCAGTCCATAGGCCTCAGTTTTCCCAAAATGAGGGGTCGGATGTTACAGATTCTGGGTCCTGATCCTGGGGCTTAGATTTCGGCAAGGGGGTTTGCTGCTGTTGGGCACATATGGGTCGAAGTGGTGCCAGGAACTCACTTTCTTGATGTCAGCTCCAATGTTCACAACCCCTCCTGCAGAGACAGGAAAATCAAGACTCTGGGTACAGGGCCAAGGCCAGGGTCCACACAACGCAGGTGGGAGAAAGGGCCAGAGGCCTGACCCTGTTACCTCTGCTGTGGCCTCTTTCCTCTCAGTCAGGGACCAAGACCCTGCCATTGGTGTTGTCTTTAGCATGGCCTCCTGTCCCTGTGCTTCAAACTGAACCGTTTTATTCACTCGTCCCTCCATCACTGGCCACACCTCTCAGAGCTATTAGTGTAGTCCTCCCCTGACCTGGAAACACTGCCTTCTCCTTCCGATCGGCCACGCCCCTTTAGGTCCTCAGCATCATCCACCCCACCCTTCTCAGTGCCTCCTGGTTGCTGCTCACTCCTGCTAATGACATCTTTCTTACTTCCACCCTCCAGTCCTTACCTGGCCTAACTCCTCAGCTTATCACTGTACCCCCTCGCTCCCTGCCCTTTGCTGGCAATGACCCCATGTCTTGAAAGAACTCTCTTCCCTGACCCTGACCTTTCCCCTCCAGGCTGCTGCATTTGGTCTTGACAGGTGGGGCAAAAGGCCATTGCTAGTCTCTCTGTTGGGACACTCACCCGGATTTCGTCCTGCGCCCTTGGGCAGCAGCTGCAGCAGGGTTGAGAGAGTGGAGAGCTGCTCAGGGGCCAGCTGATGCAGCTCCACCCCATAGCCTGCCAGCACTGCTGCCAGTCTTCGCAGAGTTGCATCTGCTGGGAGCCAGACACAGAGCTGAGGGCTGCTGGCAAGATGAACTTGGGGCACTCAGATGCGTGAGTTGGGGTAGGCAGGGACTAGAACACTTAAGAGCTTTTTCTTAGATACCAGGACACTAATACCCTCCCCTTCCAGCCCTTGTCCACACTTTGGGGTAAAGACCTTCCTGGGGCCAAGACCCAAGTTCATAGACATCTTGACTCTCCAACAGAAGAAGAATCATGTCAGCTCCCCCCCCCCCGCCCACCTATACCCTTCCATATCCACACTGCCTTCCTAGTGCCTGGCATAGGTCTGGCTATCAGCAAACACTCCTTAAGTGTATGCATGACTTCAATGACAAATTAACGAGTGCAGGGACAGTCAGAAAGGAGCTCCCCCAAAGCAACCCCCACAGGCAGGGAGTAGGTGCTAAGGACTCTGTTACCTGGCTTCTCTGCTGGGGAAGGAGGCTTCTCCCTGAGGCCCTCTAGTCCTCCCTCCTCATAGCCTTCTGAGGAGTCCTTCGCCTGGCTGCTGTCCCCTTGCTCCCGCAAGCTTGGTGCCCTGGCTCTGCTGGGCACTGGCAGCTCCTCGGCCAGGTAGAGCAGACCTGACTCCTGGAAAACCTGAGCAGGTGCGGGCCCGGGAGGGCCCCCATAGGAGTAGGCAGAGTGAGCCCCGAACATGCCCTTGGGGGCAGTTCTGCTGAAGAGGGCAGGCGGTTCAGCCTTGGATAAGGAGCCGGCATTGCCCATCCCTGCAGAGCTCTCTGAGCCCCGGGGAACATCACGGGAACCCAACTGTGGGAAACCAGAGATCTGGGTAAGAGCAGACATCAGGCCTGAGGGACTGGGGTGGGGGTGGGGCAGTGTCTAGGGCTCACCTGCCGGAACAGGTAGGGCTGCAGCAGGGTAGGTTCATAACTCAGGGCAGGGTGAGGGGGCTGCGGGGGCAGCAGCAGATGCTCCAAGACAGGGGGCAGCAGCTCAGTCTGCATTGGGGACAGGGGGGACCCAGCCCCAGCTCTGTCCCCACCCACTGGAGGTCGAGGAAGTCGGTGTGGGCCAGCGGGGGCAGAGCCCGTGGGGATGCCCTGTAAAAGCAGCTCCCCAGCGGGACCAGGTCTCCTGGGCACCAAGCCAGATCTGGGGAGGAAAGCACAATGTGTGTGGGGAAGGAGAAGGCCGGCTGTGCAGGACAAGGTTATCCGGAGCCTATGAAACAGAGCCGGTGGGGCCAGGCAGGCTCAGCAGCTTAGAGGAAGCCTGATCTCTTGAAAAGGAGGCAGCCTCAGCAGAGGAGAGAATAATATGCAGAACAG
>PVIA01003095.1:27290-181839 GCA_004024845.1 Tonatia bakeri
CCCCCCCCCCCCCCAGCCACACACACACACCTGGCTCTCCATATAGGTCCAAATAGTTACTACTCTGCACCCCGCCCCACTCTGCCTGCCTCATCCTGGCATCATCCTCCGCGCCCTAGGCCCTCACTTGCTTTCCTCTGCTTCACAGGGCCTGGACAGTGCTTTCAGAGGCCCTAACCACGAAACGATGGCACTATCTCCCGCTGCACACAATTCCACACAGTAATGAAACTGAACCTTAAACAACTTCAGTCCAATAACCTTCTAATTTTTCCGTGGTGACTACTTTGGTGATTCTTTGAAAATACCAAATATCCCAGTTTTTCACAACATTCAAAACATACCCTTGTGGTGCCGGATCCTCAGGGATGAACTCAGCTCTGAGCGGGAGCGTACCCATTCCTGAACCCCTGACACCCATGCCCCAGCCCGCTGACCTCGGTGCCCGCGTCCTCTCCCCTCCCTCTGTCCATCAGGGAGACCGCAGACTCGCCAGCCTGTGCCAGTGGCTGAGAAAGAATGCCTACCTGTCCCTGGGATGGGGCTCCGGGGGGCGGAGCCTGGGGATGCGTTCCATCTCCTGGGAGATCACGTACTGGGTGAGGTCGTCGTGCCAGGACAGACCTGCCAGGGGACAGGACGGGGTAAGGTGGCTTGGGACGGCCTGAGGGCCCAGTAACCGGGATCAGTGGAGGTCAAAACTGCACCCCCTTCCCTGCAGTGCGCTGGGTTTGGCAGAGCAGAGGGGCAGTGGGAGGGGGTCTGGAGAGCGGTGGGTGATCTGAGCTGTCCTAGTCCCATCCTCAGGAACAGAGTTTGGAGTCAGATGGCCCAGTAAGACGGGGTTTGAATCCTCTGCCATTTACTAATTGTGTGACCTTGGGCAATCTGCTGAACGTGTCTGAGCCTCAGTTCTATCGTCTGTAAAATGGGGGTTTATGCCTCCTAAGATTGTTGTGATAATTAAAATAACACAATACAAAAGGGTTAGAATAGTACCCATCACATAGTGAACTCTCAGTAAATGCTATTATTATTGCAATTATCATACTTAGACCTATTCTCCTTCTTTTAGTTGATCCTGAACCTTAGTTTTCTTTATTTTTAAAGTGGAAATAACGTATACTTCATGGGGCTATCATGATAATCAAATGTGATCAAGGAAATGAAAGTGATTAGAAAATGCCAGAACACTATAAACCTGTTTCAAACCTCCTCCTCCTCCATCATCATCATCATCATCATCATCATCATCATCATCATCATCTCATGCTGAGGTGGATCGGTTTGATGTCTTCCCACAATGAAGTTGCTCTCAGGAAGGATCAGTCACTTATTCTCCAGGAGCAGTCCCCCGCTCTCCACCCGCATCCCTTCTTCCCTGATTCTACATCAACAGTCTGGGTGGCTCTTCAGCCCTTACTGGGATCTGCTAGCATCCACACCTGCTTTTATGCTATTAACATTAGCTGAACTGTCTGTGTCCCTATTTAAGGCCAATTCCTCCTTGAGCACCAAATTTCATCCCCTATTACCCATTCAAGAGCATCTGCCTCACAGTCCTCTCTCATTTCCCACGTCATCCTCTCCTGCTCTCAACGGAATTACTCCCATTAGCATGCAGACATGATACAGCTTCTTCCATCTTAAAACACAGTGCGTGAGCTCACATCCTCCTCCGTCACCCCATTTTGCCTTTCTTTAGAGCAAAATTCCTCAAAAGCTGTTATCTATACTGGCTGCATCCAATTCCTTTCCTCCCACTCCCTCTTAATTCACTCTCTTAGAGATTTTATTCCCAACTATTATTTTTAAAAAATATTTTATTAAATTTTTGTTAGCAGAGGGGAAGGGAGGGAGAGAGCGGGAGAGAAACATCAATGTGTGGTTTTCTTTCACACACGCCCCCTACTGGGGACCTGGCCTGCAACCCAGGCATTTGTCCTGGCTGGGAATTGAACCAGCGACCCTTTGGTTTGCAGGGTGGCCCTCAATCCACTGAGCCAGACCAACCAGGGTTCTATTTCCAACTATTCTAACAAAACTGCTTTCATCAAGATCTACGTAACCAACCCTCATCATGTGACTCTGCTGATCACTGCTTCATCCCTGATATACTTTCACTTGGCTTCTACAATAGCAAACACTCTTGTTTCTCCTGCCTCACTTACCTCACTACCTACCTACCTTCCCAGTCTCCCTTCTTGGTTCCCCTTCTTCTCCTGGTCCTTTTAGGGACCTTCTTTATTAACACTCAATCCTTGATTATCTCATCCACCTCATGGGTTTAATTACCATCTATAATATATATCAAAGAACTCCAAATTCATATCTCCATTCCAGGTCTCTCTCTTTCTTTTAAACCCAATCTTAAGTACCCCCTTCCCACTCTACTTGAATGGACATTTTAAACTCAATATACTCAAAACTAAACACTCTTTCCCTCAAGTTGATTCTTCTGCATAATTACTGTTCTTCATCAACCCAGTAGTTTGGTCAGTAAAACCTGGGAGTCACCTTTCACTCCTCCCTTTCTTCCATAGCTGTATCCAATATTTCATGAAATCATGCTCGCTGTCTTAAAAATATACGCAGAATTCCGTCATTCCTCACCATCTCCCTGCAGCCATCCTGCTCCACATTGCATTTCTCTTTTATATGACTTGTTGTGGTAGCTTTTAATGGTTTCTCTGTTTCTACCCTTGGCTCGCCAAATTCTATTCTCAACACAGCAGCAAGAGTGTGTTGTTGTTTTTTAAGTAGGAGTGCGACTATGCACCCCTATGCTCAAAACCTTGTGATGGTTTCTTCTTTTCCTCAGAGTCAAGCCAACGTCCATACATTCCAATAAGGCTCTACAGCGATCTGCATCCCTTCCCCATTACCTACATGACTGCATCTGTTTTTTTTTTTTCCCTCTTACTTTTAAAAAAATTTTATTTTAATTGCTGTTCAGGGACAATTTTCTGTCCTTTTCTCCCATCCCAGCCCCCCCACCCAGCCCTCCCATTTCCACCCGCCCCTGGTTTTCGTCCATGTCACGTGAATCTTCTACTCCACCTCTCTGTCCCTCCTGCACAGACATACCATAGACGTGTTTTCTACAGTGTTCCTCAATTCACGCTCCTGCCTTAGGGCTTTTGTTCTAGCTCTATGGTTGGCTTGAAACACTCTTGCCTCAGACAACCTTCTGGAAAACACTTCCACCTCCTTGATGTCTCTGTTCAAATTTCATAGTCTCAATAAAGTCTATTTTGACGACTCATTTTAATACTGCAGCTTCCTACCTCACTGTTTTCTGATCCCTTTATCCTGCTGTAGTGTTCATTTCTTTCATGGCACTTACGACCACCTGACACACTATCTGTATTGCCTCCCCTCCACCTTGAAGGTAAACTCCAGGAGACAGATCTGTATCTGTTTTATTCCCTCCTACATCCCAAGTACCTAAAACTATGCTTGCCACATAGCAAGTACCCAATAAATACTTGTTGGGTGAGCAAACTGGATGATTGGACTGTTCTGATTGAGGACTCCAGAATTCATGGCTCTGGAGCGTTCAGTTTCAGGGAGTGGGATGGTCCTAAAGAGATGGGTGGGCCTCTTCCAGTGGCTTCTTCTGGGAGCTTCCTCTGGGCTCCTTTAGAGGGCCTAAGTGTCAATAGCCCATCTCTAGGGTTCCACCACACTTCTGTCTTGCCTCCTTCTCCAGCAAGGTCTGGGAAGGCGAGGCTCCAGGAATAAGTGTGATAGAAATGTTCCATGAAAGAAATCCTTGAGTCGGGTAGTCCCCCATTCCCTCGTCCTTATCTGATGAAGTTCCAGTCTGTTTCCTCCACTGCACCCAGACCTCACCTTGGGATGTGAGCTCTCGGAGCACACCTTGCAAGCGCTGAAGAACTGGGGAGGTGACTTGCAAAAGGGGCCGAGCCTGCCCCACTCCCGCCTGGCACTGTCCAAATAAGCCATCTAGGAGCACAAAAGTTGTGTTAATAAGGGACATGAACAAAAGGCCTTCCAAAGTCCAGATGGCAAATGTGCAGGACTGTCTTCACCTCTTCTTGGCTTCAGAGGGTTCTGTTCCTCCAGGCCAGTCGCCCTGCTGCCCAAGCCCAGCACCCCTTCTTCCTTCCAGGCCTCTTCCTCAAGTCCTCATTGTGTCCCCCCCATCTTATAAATCCTATGCCCGAGCATCACTCACCCTGAATACAGACTTCAAGGTGAGAGCAGAGTCTGCGGTCAAACAGGCAGCCTATGGAAGGACAGGTGAGCAGGGATTCAGACAACCACACACTCAGAATGGGCAGATGAAGGGACAGGCTGGGAAAGGGGGGAGCAGATGAGGCCGTTGTGTCATCCTAGGAAGGGTTTAAGCTGAGAGGAGAGGAGGAAAGAGGCCTAGAATTCCTAAGGAAACACAGGATCTGGCTTTGGATTTTGAGGATCTGTGAGTCTTGGATTGTTTTTCTAAAAGGTTCAGTTTGACTAACTGAGTGATGGAGAAAAGGAGCTTTCCAGACACATGGGGGTAGGATCATACGCTTCTATTCTCACAGAATTACTATGGGGGAGTCTGTGGCCAAATTCTGAGGAAAAGGGGACTTTCCTTCCCAAATCTCCAAAAGCATCCTCACTCTGATGGCCTGGGACTCAGAAGAGGTAAAAACCCTAGCACATCTCCTCTCTGAGTGGGAAAGGCAAAAGGGTGGGGTGACTCGAAGGCTCCCCACACCGTCCCTCCTATGCGTGGCACCGGACCGCTGGAGCTGTCCGCGGTGCTGAAGCCCTGAGCCGGGGCTGCCCAGGGCTTGCCTGGAAGCAGTTACGAAGGAAGGAGGGCTGACAGGGCGAGGAGAGTCTCCACGGGACGTGAGCACCCCACCGCTCCAGCCTTCACCTACCGTCCTACCGGCACAGCGCCACAGGAAGTATCCTTCATTAGCCTCCAAGCCTCTGGTGCAGGAGGGCGCCAGGCGGCTAGGCTGAGCCCCTTCCCCCATGCGCCCCCCACCCCCACCCTCCCCCAGCCCATGAGTCAGCGCTGACTGTCTCTGTCCGCCAAGATGTGAGTCAGCACCCGACCTGGCTCTGGGGAGGGGGGACGGGAGAGGACCCTGCCCTCTTCACCCTCTTTCGTCCCCTACCCCAGCTCTCCCCCTCCTGCTGGAGATCAGATCACAGCAATGGCCCCTCTAAGCTTAAAGAGAAACCCTGACTCTTCCCTCTGCCTGATTTTCTACAGGGAGCTGGGACTCCGATGGACTCCTACCGCCCGGAGCTCAGGGTCCCTCGCCCTCCTCCTATCCCCCTCTCCACCCTTCAGCACCGGTCGTCACTTCTTTGGCGCCTCCGCACGACTTGCTTCTCCCGGGGACTTGTAGCCTATCTCTACGTCCCTCCGTCCGTACGCACCCCATTCCTCCTCCCAACCCCGCGATCTTCCCGAGCCCACTTCTCCGAGGTCCCGCCCCCGTATTCCCTGCCCCACCTCCAGGCCTACGCCCCTCTCCTCTCAGAAGCCCTCTCACTTTCCCATCCACAGTGCCTGCCCTGACCCCACTCCACACATTCTGCCCAAGCGTCCCGCCTTCCGGCCACTTCCCCGCCCCCCCCCCCCCCCCCCCCCCCCCCCCCCCCCCCCCCCCCCCCCCCCCCCCCCCCCCCCCCCCCCCGCCCCCGGCTGAGCTTTGCTCCCGGCACCATCCTCCTCCACCCCAGCTGCCCTCTCCTGACCGTGGGCACTAATGGCGCTGCAGCCTCCCGGGCGGCAGCTCAGCAGCAGGAGGCAGAGGAGCACCCGGAGCCCCCCGGAGCCCCGGGGACCCCCAGGCCGCCGCGGGCGCCGCATCCTTCCGCGCTCCGTGCGCTCGCTCCCCAGCCGGCGCCGCAGAGACGCTGGCAGGAGCCTGCCCGAGGGTCCGAGGCGGGGCCTGCCACTCCCCACCCACCCGAGGGGCGGGGTCTACACGCCCCTCTCGCGGCAAGTCGGCCAACCCCGAGCGGGTGGTGACGACATCTCCACCTTCGGCTCTTACGCTTATTTGCGTCATACGTGGCGTCAGAGCACTGTCATAGCGTGGGAGCTACCGCCCCCAGCCCTCCTCCACCGCCTACTGTGTGTTCCTCCCTAGAATTCCCATTTGGCCCTGTCCGTGTTGACATACTCTTTTCCCCGAGGGTCACCACCTCTATAACCCAGTGACAGGGTTGATGAAAAGGTTATAGTTGGGTGGGGACCAGGAAAGATACGTGAGTGGAGTAGTAAAAACCCTCAGATGAGAAGCAGAAAAGTGAACAGAACGGGTACTCTAACGAATCTCCATTAAGAGCAGGAATGGTTGTGCGTGTGTGCCTGATTCCAGTCTAGCAACGCCACCTACTGAGGTTATGACTTGGGAAAAGTTGCATACCCTCTCTGCGCCCAAATTTCCTGATGTGCAAAGTGGAGGCGATAATAGCACCTAAATCACAAGGTGGTGGTGAGGGTTACAGGAATTAAACACACGGGGGTCTCTTAGGGCAATGTTTGCACTGTCGTTTACTAGACAATCGATGAATACTTGCTTTTGCTGTTAGCTTTGACTCTCCTTCTTTTGCCCTCTTCCACCTCGAGTCTATCAAAAAACCTTGTGGTCTACCTGCAAAATGCTGTCTCTGCCCTTGGTCCACGTCTCTCCATACTCATCATCTATACTAAACCGCCGTGCTCTTTCCTCACGATTACTGTAGTAATAAACCAGCTGTGTTTGGCTTCCACTTCCGTCACCCAGCGAGCCCGGGAGTGAGCTTTCTAAACTTCACGTTCCATCACGTTACTCTCTCTTTTCAGTACAAGTCTTCCAAAATGCAGAAAATGAGAGTAGTGCATAGTAAGTACTCATGCACTCATCATCTAGATTGAAGTTATTAATATTTTGCCATATTTGCTTCCCTTAGTACTTAAAAGTAAATAATAGACATATTTCCCTATAAATATTTCAGTATACATCTCCAAGATATAAAGATGCTTTCTCACATTATCGAAATGCTACATGGCATCCAATAAATTTATAATATGACCAAATATTATTTGGTGTTCAGTTCATATTCAAATTTCTCAGATTGTTTTTCAAAATGTATTTTCTGGTTGTTTTGTTCAAAATAGGAGACATAGGCCATCATTTTGTTTGGTTGTGTTTCTTAATTCTGTTTAAATTAGCATATTTAGGGTTCCTTCCCTTCCTACCTCGCCCCCAATTTTTGATATTTTCTGGTTGAAGAGATGAGGTCAGCTTTTCTTCCAGTGTTGTCTGATTATTTCCTCATGAGATATTTTCCCTGTATATAACCTGTATTTCCCCCTTATTTCCTGTAAACTGGAAGTTAAGTCTAAAGTTCTGATTAGATCAGGCTTAAAAAAATTTTAAGCAAAATACTTTATAGGTGATGCTATATGCTTCTAATTGAATCATTTACAGAGAATAGAGTTGACATAGCCCTATTTCTTTTTTACTCTTTTAAAAATGTGACTACTAGAAATTTTAAAATTACATATATAATTATATACTATATTTCTTTTTAAAATATTTTATTTATTTTTAGAGAGAGGGAAAGGGAGGGAGAAAGAGGGGGAGGAACATCAACGTGTGGTTGCCTCTGATGCACCCCTTACTGGGGACATGGCCCACAACCCAGGCATGTGTCCTGTCTGGGAATCGAACCAGTGATGCCTTGGTTCACAGGCCCATGCTCAATCCACTGAGCTACACCAGCCAGGGCAATATATATATTATATTTCTGCTGGACCACCACTGACTCAGAAAATTCTTTCTTTTCTATTCTCAGGACAGACAGTGGAAGATGTTTGTATTCACATGGTAGCAGGAAAAAATGGTATACTCTAAAACTGTCTTACTTTAGCTCTAAGGAAGAGCTTATAGATTTTCTTAATTTAATGTCTCAAATGTACCATATTTTACTTTATTTTTAGCACTTTTGTTTCCTCTTTAAGAAATCTTTTACAGCCACTAGGACATGAAGTTATTGTCTTGTGCTTTCCTTTAAATGCTTCTTCCACGCAGCTTTGCAGGGTAGGAGTTCAGGGAAATGAAACACAACCATCAAATGGCCTAAAGTTATGGAACAAGTGTCACTGTTTAATTCTTCACATTGATCTATAATCTGCCTGGATCCTGTTTGTGTGTATATTTTCAGTTATGGACATAAGTGACTTTTTCATCGACAAGGGTACCGAATGGCTCCCGAACTGTTTATCGGGAAGATTGCCCTCTTCTCTGCCATCGCTGTCGTGAAGCGTCCACGTGTCTGTCTCTGGGCCTTTTGCTTCACGGATCTGCCCGTCTACACCTTCATCAACACCGCACTCTTTAACTGACTAGTTTCACACTAAGTCTTCATATTAGGTACAGCACACGATACCAACTTCTTTCCAAAAATAATTTTTCTTTTATTCACTCATCACATTGCTGAGGGGTTCATAGTTATCCATTAAATTATGACATATCTGGTAAAGTGTACAAACTTGTTTATGGCTATAGAGTGATTATTAGTTTATGTTTACAACTCCACTACCTCTTAGAGACACTAAATCCTAATACCTGCCTGTTTGCTTACACCTGTGAATATCCAGTCAGTGAGCGCACTTCAAGAAGTAGAAAGCTCTGCACATAGGATATTCCAGTGTTTGGCTGGGCTGAGCATGGGGGTAGGATTACCCACTCCCTTTAAGATTTTTTTCTTTTATTTATTATAGACAGAGGGAAAGGGAGGGAGGACAAGAAATATCAGTGCAAGATTGAAACATCGATCAGTTGCCTCCTGCAGGCACACTGACCAGGGACCAAACCCTCACCCCAGGCATGTGTCCTGACCGGGAATCAAACCTGAGACCTCCTGGTCTATGGGATGACACCCAACCAACTGAATCACATGGGCCAGGGCTCTGTTCCCTTTTAAAATTTTAAGCTACTAGGAACAAACTGGCAAGAGCCATTGAAACAGTTAATGTGTGTCCACTTTGTAGCACTTCCTGTTGATTATTGGGAGCAGGATGATCGGGAGAGCCCTGGCAAGAGGCGTAATGCTAAAGGTGAAGACTCATAAAACAGCAGGGTGCAGGTCTGTGTGACATGGAAGGGTGGGCAACTAGGCCACGCAATGTAGCTGGGTGCCAGTGGGGAAGGCTGACCTTCCAGCTGTAGTCCCACCCTCACTTTCCCCACTTCAGGACTGGCCACAGGGAGGAAAACAAGACAGAGACCAGCCTCCATCAGCACCAAGGGGCTGTGCTCTCTTCACCCCCACCCCATTTTCTGGTCCCCCTTCTCTCACTTCGGAGGCTCTGGCCAGGTCCAAATCCCACCCATCCTGCCTCAAGACAAGTCACAGGAAGAGTTGGCATGAGAGTCCACTTTAATGACCCAGATTTGGGTCATCCTAGAACTGCCCTCCCAGAGGACAATGGAGAGGGCATTGGGGCAGAGAACTTTCACACAAGGTCTCAATCAGCAACAAGGTTGTGTCCCACAGTGGAGGGTGGCTCGAAGAAGCCCTAAAACAAGAAGAAACAAAGGATGGGGGTCAGTATGCGGGGAGGTGGCCCCTTCCTCCTCTACTCTTCTTCCCCAAATGCTTCCATAACAGCCTGATTGAGTAAGCCCATAGTGACTCAGCCCACCAATTACCTGTCCTCTTGGCTTCCACATATAGTTCACTCTCCCTCCTGTGATTTTCCTCTTGGGCTCAGGGTTGGAAAGAATGACAGCACCTTGTTTGCATTTGCAGAAGCACCATGGTAACGGGTCCCTCACTGGTAGGTCTGTCACTTAGCTCTGTGTGCGTTGACCCAGCAACCAATCCAGGCTTAGAGAGCCCAAGTGTCACCTTACAGGAATGGGAACCAAGGGAACCAGTTTCCTAGGAGAGCCTGGAAGCCCCCTGCGGTGCAGGCTGCCTCTGGATGGAGTGCATGGCCAGCTGGGGGCGCTAGTTCTACTGTCACTACTCCAGTCCAGGCCAACTCAAGTCTCCCCTCCCCACTTAGTTTTTATTCTTCCTCTTCACAATCCATTCCTTAACATCACTAGGGTGGCCTTTTGATAAACTCATATGTCACATTAGGAAATCCCCTTCCTTAAAATTTCCCAGTTAACTTCCCACTACACTTAGAATAAAATCCAAGTTTTTTACCAGGATCTATGAGGCCCTGTATGGTCAGTCTTGGGCCTGCTTCTCCAACCTGATCTTCTACCCCTGGCTTCTCTTGCTGCTCCTTGAACTGGCCATGGTGTCCTTGTCACAGAACTTGTCGTTGCAGGGCTCTCTGTCTGAGAGTCCCTTCCTCCATATCTTCCTCCCGCTGCCACCTTCTTATAACTGAGGTTTTAGTCCTCCTCCCCCCACCAGACTTTGGTCAATGAGGAGGAGCCTGATGTTTGGAACAGCCCAACCCGTATCGTGGTCCCAGAAAGGAAAGGCAGGAGCCACAGGGGCCGCAGGGACTGCAGGGGAAAGGGCTGGGTCCAGCGCTGGCTCTGCCTGGAACCTGTTATGCAGCTTTGAGCAAGTCCCTCGACCAGCCTGCACCTTGATGTCTCACCTAGAAAGATAGATGGGAGAACTGGATGGGTGTTTCCAATCTAGATTTTCAAGAGTTCGAGCATCTCGAGGAAATAACCCTGAACTTTACCAGCTGACTAGCCCAGGTCACAGAGTAGAGGGAGATGGGGGGTATGAGCGTGTTCATGTTCTGAATGTGAAGGCCTCTGGGCTACCTCTCCCATTTATCTAAAGGAGGATTGCTACCACTCGCTATAAACGGGGAGTGCATGGAGAAAAGGAAAATTTTTTACTTAATTTTGAAAACTCTGCAGTTCCATGCTTACACTTGATCCTATAGACCATTTCATTCTTGGAGGCTCCCAGCACCTGCCCTCCCAAACTCCCATACAGATACCCACTGGTGGGTTGTAGGGGAGAGGAGGAAAGGGGTACACTTCAACTGGGAAAAAAAAAGATCTTTCCTTGAGCTTATCCATTCATGCCTCCATACTCATTCCCTTCTTCATACCTGCCTCCCTCATTTAAACAGGCCCTTGGGGGGTTCCAATCTCACCTTGACAAGGTTGGCCACCTGTTGTTTCAGGGCCTTCAAAACCATTTTGGAGGTAAAGCACTGATCCCTGTTCACCTGGACCTCTGGGCTCTGTGAGGAGGGAAGCCGGGAGTCAAGAAGGAGACAGAAAAGGGTGGCAGGGCCCCAGAGGAAAAGTGAAGGGACCCAAAATCAGGGATTTAAAATTCTAAAGAAGACACATAAGTCTCACCTTGGGGAATAGGAGTCGAAGTTTCTCCTCTTGCTTGCCCCCAGAAGAGACAGAAATGACCAATGGAACGGAGGCTTGCTAACATCCACCCTACCACTAATACCATCCATCCACTAATACCAAAAGGTATTAGTGATACCCTTTGCAGGTATCACTAATGGTTCATGGAGTTGTTCCTTGTAAATCCCAGAGAGGACCTCCGAATCATTCTCACTGAATTTCTGGCAGCTCTTACCTGTACTGTTAATACTAATTCCCTCCCAGCACAGTCTGTCTGCCAGACAGCATGGCCTGACCATGGGCCTCATGTACCTTGCCCCAGTGGTTTTGGTGGGAAAGGATGTCTGTCCATCCCTCAGACAGAAATCTTGGGGATGGAGTCTGCTTATGTGTTCCATCTTCTGGGTCATCACATCCTGGGTGATGTCACCCTTCCAGAACAAACTTTCAGGGTGAGAGGATGGGGTAAATTGACACTTGGGACACTGTAGCCCACTCCAGGGACTAGGTGAGATCAACACTCCCCCTCTCCCTCAAGTAGGTGAACGATCACCATTTGTGGACAAAATTAAATGAGATAGTATGCAACAATTGTTTAGCCTAGTGCCTGGCATGTAATAATATTCCATTAAGATTAGGATTATATTCTCTTTGCTGATTCCTTTGATGCTATCCTGAGGATTAAATGAGATTAGCGAGGTAAAGAATGCTTACAAAACTCTTAAGGCAGTGATTCCCAAATGTTAGTGTGCATCAATCTGCTACAAGAGTTTTTGATTCAGTAGGTCTGGATGAAGCTCAAGAATTAGCATTTTTTTTTTGCCCTGACTGATGTGGCTCAGTGGGTTGGGCATTGTCCTGCAGACCAAGGGGTTGCTGGTTCTAATCCTGGTCAGAGCACATGACTAGGTTGCAGGTCAGGTACCCAGTTGGCTGCATGCAAGAGGCAACCAACCAATCCATGTTTCTGTCACACATTAATGTTTCTCTCCCTCCTTCCCCCTCCCTAAAAAAATAAAATAAAATCTTTTAAAAAATAAAAAACAGTTAGCATTTTTAACAAGTTCCTTGATTATGCTGATGCTGCTGGTCCTCAGATGCACTTTGAGAACCACTGCCCTAAGGCATTACACACATATTAGACACCCGTAGTAGCAGTAATGTGAACTCGAGGCAGATTTCTTTTCTAATCCTCCCTCATTCATGAAACTCTGCTCTAAGGAATACTCAGCCATCTGTCTCCAAGAGACTCTCCACTTCCTTTCACTCCTCACATCTATTTGTCATACAATTTGCTCTTCTTCCCACCCAGACATGGGGGTAGATGTGTGTTTTCCATGCAGAGAACTTAAGGATTCCTGGTTCTAGAAAAACCAGGATGGTGTCAGGGGTTGGGACTAGTTTGAAGGAGTTAGAGCATGGGTGTCAAACTCATTTTCACCAGGGGCCACATCAGCCTTTCAGTTGCCTTCAAAGGGCTGAAATAATTTTAGGACTGTATAAATATGACTGCTCCTTAACTGTTAAAGAGTTGAAGTTACATTTGGCCCTTTGAAGGCAACATAACTGTTAGATGATGACTTATTTGGGGGGCTTCTGCTAGAAATCTCTGCTGGGCTCTTCCCAAGAGTGTCAAGAGCAAACTGCCCACCCATCCAACTCCACTCCCACTCTGTTGTCCACCTTCTCCATGAGGCGAGCATGACAGGAAAGCTTCAGGTAGAGACATCTGAAGAAGGCAGCTTGCCCACAAATCAAACAGCCTCTCACTATCCCCACTGCCCTCATATCTGGCCATGCCCCAGCCTCTGTTCTCCAGGTCTCCTTCACCTTGGGGCATAATCTGCTGGAGTACAACTTGCAAGTGCTGGGAGACTGGGGTGGGGAATCCTTGGAAGGGCCAGAGCTGCCCCTCTCCCACTTGGCCCTGACCATCTAAAGGCAAAAGAGTGGCACCAGCAAGGAGTTTGGCCAGGCGCTTGCCAAGTTCCAGTTGAAAAAAAAATAGCAGCTTCCTCCCACTACAACTCCTGAGTTCCCTCTCTCTCTCACACCAGATCCCTTCCTCCTTTTCCAGTACTGCTTCTTTTCATTTTCCCTTATCTTGTTCTTCAGCCTTGGCACCTCATTCACCTTTGGTACCAACTTCCAGGTAAGAACAAAGTTTACAGGCAAAGAATAGCCTGTAGCCTGTGTGGGTTGAGGTAAGGAAGACTCAGGCAGCTACACACATGGAATGCATAACCGGGTGAACAGGTGGTTTAGTATGCATAGGATTTGAGCATCTGGATCCCTTTCCGGACAGCCACAGTTAGCCCAGCTGTGTATAAGGAAAGGACAGGGGGTGGGAGAGGACAGTCCTTAATGCTATACACACCACCTTTCTTTTCACTTATTTATTTTTAGAGAGAGGGGAAGGAAGAGAGAGAGGGAAACATCAATGTATGGTTGCCTTTTGCGCGCCCCCTACTGGGGACCTGGCTCACAATCCAGGCAAGTGCCCTGACTGGGAATCGAACCAGCCACCCTTTGGTTCCGTTCGCAGGCCGACACTCAATCCACTGAGCCACACCAGCCAGGGCTGTACACACACACCTTTCTTATTCCAGTTAGATGTGGTAGGGTTGGCGGAGAGTCCGTTTTTTTTTTATTTTTTTTGTAGCGGAATTACCATGCCTCGTTAGGGACCAGCTTTAAGAAAAGGGAATCCTCCTTCCCAAATAGATCCTAATATCAATTTCCTGGCTTTAGAAAGGAGCAGAAATTCCAGCATCCTACTGAGAAGGAAAAGCGTTTCTGGAAGGGAGATCATTCTCTGAGACATTGCTCCCAGGACTGATAGGAAAAGAGGTGACTAGGACACCCTCGGTCAGACCTGTAGGACGCCAGACGCTGTCCGTGGTGTTGAGTGGTGGCCGAAGCCTGGCATAGAAGAGGCTATGGGTCGTTCAGAGCGCGAGGTATTTCCACAAGGCTTGACCATCCTCCACCCTCACCCCTGCGGTAGCCCTCTTTTGTTGTCCGCCACTAGGCCTCCTCTCACAGCTCTTCCCGAGTCCTCTGGTTTGGCCTCTAAACCCAGGAACAGGGAGGGAGAGCGGGTGTCAGACCAGGAGTTTGCGCCGTCTTCCCCGCGCGCCTGGCGCGGAACCCCCGAGTCTGCGCAGTTGGCCTCCGGCCGCTCAGACCCGAGTCTGCGCTGGTCTACGGGCTGGCGCAGAGCCGAGCGGGAGGAAAAGGAAAATCATTTTCCTTTGCATCCGCCTTTTCTCTACTCTAGCCCTCCCCCTTCTTAACAGTCACCAGATTGCACACGCCAGGCTCTGCGAGCTTGTGAAGAAGCCCCAGCTCGTTCTCTCGGCCCAGATTCTCTCCGGAGCCAGGACCCCGATACCCGCGGTCCCTGCTCCTATACCCCGAGATCCTGGTCCCCTGCCCTTCCCTCATTTCTGGCACCTCTTCCCTGGCCGTGTGGAGAGTCTTGCTTTTCCTGTGGTCGCATAGGTCCCTTGTTCCATTGTCCTGTCGTCCTCCAGAATCTCCAGTTTTCCCGACTCCACCTCTTTTAGGT
This sequence comes from Tonatia bakeri, assembly GCA_004024845.1. Classification (NCBI taxonomy): domain Eukaryota; kingdom Metazoa; phylum Chordata; class Mammalia; order Chiroptera; family Phyllostomidae; genus Tonatia; species Tonatia bakeri. The sequence goes on from PVIA01003095.1 coordinate 42,186, forward strand.
TGGACCCCATGAGCGGAGCGCCACCCCAGGCCTGCACCTCTTTTTACATTTATCTTTTTTCACGCCCCCACTTTCTCTCCCTCCTGTGCGTCTAACCTTGAGGAGCCCTGACTCATTTTTTTCAGGATCGTTCTCTGGACCTGCCCTCACCCCCCAGGTTTCCTCCTGACGGTGGCCACTAAGGTCTCTGCAGCCCTCTGGGCGGCTGTTCAGCAGCAGGAAGCAGAGGAGCACTCGGAGCCCCCCGGAGCTCCCAGGCCGCAGCAGGCGCCGCATCCTCCCGTGCTCCGCGCTCTCGTTCCTCACCTAAGTCTCAACGAAGGAGAAGACCGCGGCCGGAGAGGCTAAGGAGGCTGATCTCTCCACCTGCTTGTGGGCTTGATCTGCACGTCCCTCTCTGGGCAGCTCCGCCAGTCGCCGGCCTTCCCTGCCGCTGCAGAGGCCTACCCAACTCCTTCCGTTTAAGGTCCCCATCCCCAGGCGCCCGCTCCTGTTTTATGTAAGCCATGTCCCAAGGACTACCTACCGCCTCTGCTCCAGTTCCAAGGTTGGAGAAATGGATTGCACTTTAAGATGTGAGTGCGAATTGTGCCTACCTCTAAGGTTATTGTGAGGGTTAATATGAACAAGGACTGGACAGGAGACAGTGTATTTAGTAAATTTTTATTTTCCTCGACGCCCACTTTACCCTCATTTTCCTAAAGGCCTTCAGCATACATGGATTTGACCTGCAAAAGGGACTGCTCATCTGTGCACTTCTGTCCACACCACTGCCATCACCCTGGTTCAAACCACTGTACTCCTTTTCAGTAGAGCTATTGCAATAACTAATTAGCTAACGAACTAACCAATCTCATTTCCACTCTTGTTTAGTTATAGGTTAGTGTGGGAGCTAACCCTTTCTAAACCCTAGACTGGCACTTAAATATTTTGTTTCTTAGGTTTAAATTTTTATTATGAATATTTTCAGTATTAAAAAAACGAATGCCCATATACCCACCACTCAAACTAACAATTATTAAGATTTGGTCACAATTGCTCCTTTCTCTTGATAAAGTAGTATTCTAAAAGTGATTTACAAACATCATAACATTTCACTCCTAAATAATTCAGTATGCGTCTCTTAGAATCCATGGTCGTTTTCCTACTTAACCACAATACCATTATGATATCTGAATAATGGCCCCGGAAGGTGTCTACATCTGAATCCCTGGAAAAGGAGACAGTACAGGAGTGATTAACCTTAGAAGGTGATTAACCTCAGGTGAGGAGATGATACCGGATTTTCAGGTGTGCCCAAAGTAATCACAAGCACCTTCATAAGGGAGAAGTAAGAAGGTCAAAGTCAGTGGTGGGGGATAATGGCATTGGAAACAAAAAGTTGGAGTGATGCAAGAAAGGAGCCTCAAGCCAAGGAGTGCAAACAGCCTCCAGAAGCTACACACACACACACACACACACACACACACACACAAATATTGGTTCTCCCTGTAGGACTCCAGAAGGAATGCAGAACTGGGCATGTGCTCTGACTGGGAATCTAACCTGCAACTTTTTGGCCCACAGGGCAACACTCCAACCAACTGAGTCACGCCGGCCAGGGGCTCAATACTTTTAAAACTTATTTTTGCCTTCATAAGTTGGTAGACTTTTAAAGACATTAAGAAAAAATAGTCTTTTATATTTACTCATATATTTGCCATTTCTGGTGTATGGTTTTTCTTCCTTTCTTCAGATTTCAGGTTCTTTACAGGATCATTTTCTTTCATTTCAACAGCTTCCTTTGGCATTTCTTGAGCAAGTCCGCTGACAATGACCTACCATAACTTTAGTTTGTTTAAAAATATCTCCATTTCTCTTTCATTTTATTTTTTTAACTTTTAAACAATATTTCTAATTTATGTTTTAGAGGGAGAGGAGGGGAGGTAGAAAGAGGGGGCGAGAAACATTGATGTGTGAGAGATACCTGGTTGCCTCTCGCACACCCCCAATGGGAGGACCCAGTAACTCAGGCATGTGCCCTGACCAGGAATCAAACAGGCCACCCTTCGGTTCCCAGGCCAGTGCTCAGCCCACCGAGCCACACCAGCTGGGGCTCTTTCATTTTAAAAAGGTATATCCACTATGCATAGAATTTTGGGTTTACCTTTCTTCTTTCAGCATTTAAAGACATTCTATAGTCTTCTGGCTTATATATCTAAAAGATAGCCTTTGTTTTTAGTATTGCCTCATTGAAAGAAATATGACTTTTTTCTCTGTCTGCTTTAAATATTTTTCTCTTTAGCTTTGTTTTCAGCAACTTGATGACAGGCCTCTACGTGGCCTTTTCGCGTTTCCCTCCCATGGGCTGGCTGAGCTGCGGCACCTGTGGGTGGAGGTGTTTCGTCACACTGAAAACTTTTTAGTCATTACCTCCTCAAACACTTTTGCTCCCGTCGCGTCTCTCCTCCCCTTCCGAGACTCCGGTTACAGCATGTTAGCTCCTTGCTGTAATCCTACAGCTCTCAGACTCCAGGTTCTCTCTTTGTTTTAATCTTTTTCTCTCATTGCTTCTGTTTGGATAATTTCATCGATTTGATTCTTTCTTCTGCTTCTTCCAGTCTGCTAGTAAACTCATTCAACAAATGTTTTCACTTCAAATGTTATTTCTTCATTTACAGAATTCGAGGTTCATTCTTTTTTTATACTTTCTATTTCTCTGCTGAGGTCCCCCAATTGTTTATCTTTTCTTGTAAATTATTTAACATATTTATAACAGATGTTTTTAATTCTATTTCTGCTCACATCTGCCTCACCCATGCATTTGCTTCTAGTAGTGATTTCCTCTTGATCATAGTTTACATTTTCCCACTTCTGTGCCAACTAATTTTTTATTATATATTGGACACATCTGGTTGAAGCATGGTAGAGCCTTTGAATTGTCTCCCTTTAAAGGGTGTTGACATTGCTCTGGTAGGCCACCACACTGTTGGCAGGAAGATCTGCAGCCTGGTCAAGGCAAGAGTATTTCAGTTCTGTTGTAATCCTAGGCTGTATCCCTCAGTCCTGGGGCTTTGTACTCATGGTACACCTAGGGTGTGGTCCTTTTAGGATTCCAGTGAAAACCCCAAGTTTTTTTACCAAGTTCCTCTAATTTCATGGGTCCTGAACCCCAAAATTGGTCTCCATAACACTGGCATCTTCCAAAATTTCAGTTCAGATATTTGACTTTTCTACTAGGTTCCTTGAAATCTCACCCTGCACATCTCATTTAGAAAGTAGCTAAGGATTTGAGTGGGCTTTGTAAGTGGATTTTGGTTTTCCTCTCTGCAGCTCACTCATTTCCCAGATTTTGTCCTCAATTTCCAGCTGCACTGATGTTTCGGTGCCACTTTCTGCCTGAGCCATATTTTCCCATGTGCTGCAGGGAACGGTGAGGTGTCTTCACCCTTTTTTCAAGGATTATATTCCACCTAGTTTTTCTTGCTTTGGCTTGGTCTCCATGCTTTCCAACAGTTATTTTTCTTTTGTCTGCTCAGTAGGAAGATCTGACACAAGTCATTTTGTCACTCTAGGAACTGGAGGTTTGTCTGGTTATCACTGATCTGTATTATACACAATGTTTTCAAATTATTGCAGAAATAATTTGAGGCCTAGGAGCCAATGAGTGTGAACCTTCTTTGAAGAGAAGTATAATGCGACGGGGAAAAGGGACGTACTGCTCTTTGGGTGGGTTGAGCACAGGGGTGTGTGTTTCTCTCTCTTTTAAGATGTCAAACTACCAGGGAAATAGCTATCAAAATGACAAATTACATTTGCATTTACACTGTGCTCTTTTTTGTTATTTATTTGGGTGGGGGTCCTAACGCTGACAGTAATACTCTCAGAAGACCAAACAGGTTCTCGGGCCATTTGGACTTGGGGTTCAAAGAAAGTTCCTCTCCTAAGGGAAAAAAGACCCCCATAAAGTCTGGCAGAAGGAGGGGAGAGGGGTTGAGGAGATTCCAATTTGTTTGCGGTGCTAGCCTGCCTTGCGTTCATGTTATGAACGGCGCCTGGAAGGAGGAAGGGATCAGAAACCAGGCCTCCATCTTCCACCACGGATCTATTCTCCGCCCCACCCCGCACGTCCCCTCTGTTCTGTCCTGCGCAGTTTACTTCGGAGGCTCAGGCTGGAGGCTGCCCGACCTGACACCAAACAAGCCCACAAGTTTCAACAAAACCCGCTTTAAAAATCCGACGCAGGTTGTCCTAGAACATCTCCTCTGAATGGCAACGCAGGCGGTGGGGATGGAGCGCCTCCAAGGTTTGCTCAGAGAAGGAAACAATTCCAGGAAGCTCTACACTGGGGGAAACGTGGGATTTGGAATCTGTGTGCTTCTGTGTTGGAGGACTCTCCCTGTACAATATGAATGTCACCTCCCCTGGTAAATGCCCTACTCTGAGAGCAGTCCTGGTTCGGGCGACTCCTGAGCCCTAGTGACGCAGCAGCTGCCTGACAGCTGGCCTTCCCTCGGCTCCGCTCCGTCTCTGATCTTCTCTCCTTCCCCTGACTTTTCCTTATGTTTGTTTAGTCAAGGACCCTGACCTGGAGAAGAATAGGGTTCCATACTTTAGCACCATGGCAACCAGTTCTGCTTGTGGGGATCAGTCACTTAGTGCTGATGTCACTCCAGCGACCAAGGCAGACAGATGAAGCATGGTTGCCATGGTGACAAGAGTCCGAAGCCATTTCCTTGGAGAGCATGAGTCTGAATACCCCCTGAGGTGCATGCTGCCTCTGGGTAGAGTCCATGGCCAGCTGGAAGTGCTGGGCCTCACTGAGAATGCCCAGTGCAAGCCACGCAGTGTCCCCATCCAAAACGATACTTCCTAATAGGTTTATCTGCTCCACTCTTGCCCTCTACCAATACTTTCTCCAGCAGTGCCAGCTGATGGTGGGAGTCCCAATCCAAGTTCAAAGGCCTGAGAACCAGGAGCACTGATGTCCAGCTCAAGCAGAGAGAGCAAATTCCCCCTTCCTCCACCTTTCCGTTCTCTTCAGGCCCCCAGCGGATTGGGTGATGCCCACCTGCATTGGTGAGGACTGTCTTCTTCACAAAGTCTACTGCTTCAAGCGCTAATCTCTGCCAGAAGCACCCTAACAAACACACCCAGCAATAATGTTTTCCCAGCTGTCCCCCCATCTCCTAGCCCAGTCAGGTTGACACATAAAGTTGACCATCACAGTGGGCAACTGGGAATGAACCCTGCTGGGGACCCCTGAGGATCTGTGTAGAACTTGTCTCAGATTTACCCACCAAGGGAAGGATATGCTAGAATATTTATCCACTAAACTCAGTTCTTAACTGGTTGAAGGCTGCCACTGGGGGTGTTAAATCCAGGCACTCTGGGCTGTCTTGGGCACAGATAGGTGAGTTCCTCTGGCATTCCAGAAAACCCACAGGAAGAGAAACGGAGAGCCCAGGGTTTGAGGGGGAAGCTGTCTGCACATGCAGATGCTCTCTACCAACAGCTGCAGGAGAGCTCAGAGTCAGGCCAGGGGCCATGAGGCAGGGCAGCCACGGGATCTGCTACACAGGTGTCCATCAAGTATTTATTGAATAAATGTGTCACATGTATGATTCACATCCCTGACTAGTCTGCAATTGCCTTGAGGAAGGAACTATGTATTATAGTGGAGAGACACAGTCAATGTATGAAAAGAAAAAGTAGGGTGGGTTGTAGGGGTCACCTTAGCTAATAAGAACTAGGTACTGTATAAATTAATATGCTGAGTGTTATGTTTAGCCATGTCCTTACATGCAAGGATGCAGGGGAGGAGACATGCACTGGCAGCATGATTAAGCCTGTATGATGACAGGAGCATCTGTTAATTTCTCTAGGTTCTATGAATGGGTGGGTACTATGGTCTGAATGTCTGTGTCCCTATCCCCAAGTTCATGTTGAAATCCTAATACTCAAGATGATAGTATTTGGAGGTGGGGCCTTTGGGCAGTGTTTAGGTCATGGAGTCCTCATGAATGCAATTAGTGCCCTTATAAAAGAGACCCCAGAGAGATCTGTGGCCCCTCCCACCGTGTGAGGTTACAGCTGGAAGGTACCTTCTGTGAACCAGGAAGCAGGCCCTCAGCAGATACCACATGTGCTAGTGCCTTGATCTTGGGCTTCCCAGCCTCTAGAACTGCGAGAAATGAGTTTCTGTTGTTTCTAAGGTACTCGTGGTGTTTTGTAACTGCAGCCTGAATGGACTAAGACAATGGGCTGGACACTTTCCCACGTGTCCCCATATGTGAGGACCCAGTGAGCTCTCGAAGCGTGGGACTCTGGAGTTTGTATGAGCTGAGCAACAGTGGCTGGTCTCCCCTTTCCCAGGGCCATCAAAATGTTAAGTGTGCAGAGCCTTTGGTTGCAGAATTGTTTGTGTGATTTCTTGGGATCAGGGCTGGCATGTCTGCCCTTATGCCCAGACGGCACAGTGAACCTCAGAAAGCAAAGTAAGGTCCCAGGACTGCCTGACCTGGGCTTCCGGACAGAAGGATTTTCTTCTACAAATGGAAGGAAAACTAAGAAGACATTTGAAAGCTGTGAGTGGGGATGTCGGTCATTCCAGCTGTGATTTCTCCTTGCTTTTCACCTTCTTTAAAAATGATCTGTGGGGGGAAGGGATCTGAAACCAGGCCTTTGGCATGACCAGGGCACACCACACCCCAACCTTCCTGTCTCACCTCAGACTCTGGTCATGTCCAAACCCCACCCGTCCTGCCTCCAGATAAGTCTGTAGAAAGAATTTGATTTGAAATTGGCTTTAATAATCCAGATTTGGGTCAGCCTGAAATTGCCCTTCTTGAGAACATAGGGAAAGTGTGGGGTATGGGAGGCTCCCCTCCAGCCCTTAAACACCTACAAGAGGGTGAGTCAGAGTAGGATATGGCTCGAAGACATCCTAAAATGGGGAGAAACAAGGGATTTTCAATAAATGCACTGAGGCATGGGTGCCACTCCTTCCCTCACCCCTCCCCCACCAAATTTTTTAAAAGTCTCGATAGCAGTCTTGATCTGAATAAGTCCTCAAACCAGCGATTTGGCACTTCTAAAAGTTGGAGGACTTCTGAAGTAGGTTTTTGTAGGCTCTCTCCTGATTCCCACCTCTAATCTTGTCTCCTTCCTGGAACTTTCCATTAGACAGGTGTGGTTGTCCACTGAGACTGGAGGAGAAGGGCAGCTCCCTGTTTGCACACTTGATAGAACCATGGCAACCAGTCTCCATCACAAGGTCAGTCACAGGGCCAACCTGTGGTCCAGCAACCAATCCAAGCTACAGAGGCCCAGCTGCCATGGTGACAAAGATGGAAACCAGTTTCCTTGAAAGGGGTGAGGGGTTAAAGCACCTCTGGGATGTAGGCTGCCTTGGATGGAGCCCAGTTAGGAGCTTCCCAGTGATGCTACCAGGATCTTAGTCCAAGCTATCACCAGATCCCAACTGGACAGGGCTAAAATCAGACACGTGCTCTCTTTATTCTATTCACTGGACTTCTGGCAGCTCCTACCTGCACCCCCAACACTCATTGCCTTCCCAGGTGGTCTGTCTACCAGACCGCAGGCCTCACCCACCTCAGCCCCATGGTTGCAGTGGCAAAGGTTGCCTGTCCATCCCTCATGCAGGTCTCTGGGGCATGGAACCTGCGAATCTGGGTCTTCACATCTTGAGGGACATCACCCTTCCAGAACAGCCCTGCAGGGTAAAAGGATAGAGTGAGTTGACACTTGGGAGAGTCTGGCTGGCCCACCCTGAAAACCAGAATTTGCTTTCCCCAAAGTGCATAGGGACCGTGGGGCACTGGAGGGACCCGAGATGGGCTGCAGGACAGAAGTTTGCATTCTGCCCACCTCAGCACCTGAATCTCTTGCCTTACTAGCTCTGTGACCCTGGGAAACTTAGTGAAACTTGCCACCCTTCAGTTTTCTCATCCATGAAATGACTAATCTCATAGGGTTGGTGAGAGAATTAAAGGAGATAGTGCATATAAGTTCCTTAGCACAGTGCTTGGCATGCAGCGAGTGATCAAGTGGGAATTTAATAATGATGCTGTTGTTCTCAAGTGGATTTGAGGATGGAAAGAGTTCTTTCAAACATTAAGGTATTACACATTAGACAGGGTGATTATCAGTAGCAGTAATCTGAATTGAAAATAGATCTCTCTTCTGAGCCCTGCCACCATGGAACTCTGATTTTAGGAAGGGCCAGATGCATTTGTATGAGGCACCACCTCCCACTCTCCACCCGTATCGTTCGTGTCTTCCATTGCCATGCACTCTGAGCTGCCCACTATCCAATTCAGAGCCTGGGATACGTCAGGGTGGGGAAGGGTTCTGGCTGGGAGCCCCATGATTCCGGGCTCTGGAGAATTCAGACAGCACCAGGGTGTTGGACCTGTCCCAAGGAGATGGATGCTGTCTCTTCCAGGGACTTCTAGTTGCTTCTACTGTGCTTCTTTATAGAGAACAGGTGTGAACAGCTTCCCTGTGAGATTGGGAGACCATGCCCCCGCCATCTTGCCCAGGGTCTGGATAGGGGAGGCTCCAGAGATGGGTATGAGGAAAAAGCTCAGGCAGAAAATTTTGGAGAATGAGCTTTTTTAAAAAAGATTTTTTTTATTTATTTATTTATTTATTTATTTATTTATTTATTTATTTATTTATTTATTTAAATTAGTGTTTGACTTTCTTTTTTTATTTTTAAATATTTTATTTATTTATTTTTAGAGAGGGGAAGGGAGAGAGAAAGAGAGAGAGAAAAAACATCAATGTGTGGCTGCCTCTCATGTGTTCCCTACTGGGGAACTATCCTGCAACCCAGGCATGTGCCCTGACTGGGAATCGAACCAGTGATTCTTCGGTACACAGGCCCGTGCTTAATCCACTGAGCTACACCAGCCAGGGTTGGGGAATGAGATTTTAATATCAGGGTGGGGATTCCCTCTCTACCCTTGTATCTGACAGGCCCAGCCTCTCTCCTCCAGCAATTCAGGTCTTATCTTAAGGCACCAGCTGCTGGAGAACATCTTGCCAGTATTGGAAAACTCGGTAGATGACCTCTAGGAGGGATCCAGCCAGCAGCACTCCCACTGGCTCTGTCCCTCCAAGGGCATGAGAGTGGCATCAGTAGGGACCTCGGACAAAAGACTTCAAAAGGTCCCAGTAGCATCCTCTGGCACAGACTTCCAGGTGAGAGCAGAGTCTTCAGGCAAAGAGGCAGCCTGTGGACAGACAGGTAAGCAAAGCCTCAGGTAGCTACAAAAATCGAATGGACAGACAAGTGGACAGGCTAGGAATGAAGGAAGAAGTCCAGCTGCTTCCTGGGAGGAGAGCTGGAAAGAGTTCTGGAATCCTTGGAAGGATAAAGCATGGAACCTGGCTTCAGACAGTTAGGGCTGGCCAATTCAGGTTCTTTTCCTGAAAGCCACAGTGCAGGCACCAACACAATGTGGCAAATGACCTATTATACAGCCCTTCTCAGTCCAGGTAGATGGGGTGGGAGAGAATCTCGGTATGTTTGTGTGTGTATTTTCTCTATCCTGAATCTCTCTCCTCCTCCAGTTCGCAAGCGGACCCTGACAATCACGCATAAAAGGCAGCGACCTCTGATGAAAACACAAATAACTGGATTTTAAAATATAATGTTTTGAATAGACACTTCTTCAAAGAAGATGTTCAAATGGCCAATAAGCACATGAAAAGATGCTAAAAATGATTAGCCATCAAGAAATGCAAATCAAAACCTTGGTGCGACACCACTTCACCCCCACCAGGATGCCCAGAATCAAAAAGGCAGATGACAACAAGTGCTGGCGAGGACCTGGAGAAACTGGAGCCCTCACATACTGGCGGTGAGAACGCAAAGGGTCCAGCTGCTGTGGAGAACAGTTTGGCAGTTCATCAGAGGGTTACACAGAGTTGCCATATGACAGAGCAGTTGCACTCCTAAGTACCCACACAGGAGAAGCGAAAACATGTCCACCCAACGTCTGTACAAATGTTCACTGCAGCATCATTCATAACAGCCAAAAAAGTAAAATCAACCCAGATGTTCATCCACTGGTGAATGAATAAATACAATATGGTCTATCCACACAGTGGGATATTATTCATTAATGAAAAAATGAAGTACTGATACCTGCTCCAATATGAATGCACCTCAGAAACATTAAGCTAAGTGAGAAGCCAGTCACACAAAAATTACGTACGTATCATGTGATTCCATTCCTATGAACTGTCCTGGACCGGCAAGTTCAGAGACAGACAGGAAGTGAACTGGTAGTTGCCTGGGGCTGGGGGAAGGAGGGGCGAAGGCAGAATGGGTGTGGTCACTAAGAGGTACCGGTTTCTTGAGGGATAATAAAATGTAATAAAATTGATTGCGGTGAGGGTTGCAGAACTCTGTGAATATGCTGAAAACCATTAAAAGGAGCCATTATACCTCAATACATTTATTTAAAAGTCACCAACAAATTTACTTTACCAAAATGGAAGCATTATGGCTTAACACAGCTTTCCCCAAATTTCAGTTATTTGAGACAGGATTTTTGGCTTATCTTTGTACCATTGTGCTTTTTGTTGGCTTACTTTTTAAAATTGATTCATCTTTTAATTCAAGTAAAATTATTTTAAAAGGAAGCGTTGCCACTGTAAGTGGAAAATCATTATCTCTATAGCCACGATAGACGGCACCAATTATAAAAATTAAAGAAGAAAATTTTAGAAAGGGAGGGAGAAAGCCCCATTCCTCCCCGGTACCCTACAGTGGGGGAAAGGGTTTGGCGGGGCGGGGGAGCCACTGGGCGTTCCAGGCAGCGATCCCAGCACTGACGGGTGAAGGGACGGACCCTGGGCCAGCCCCAGCTCTCACCAGTACTGAAACCCTGGGCCGGCCGCGGCCGGGAGGTGCCCCCCAAAGAGGTCCAGGCGGTGCAGGTGAAGGGGCAGAGGCACCCCCATAGGGCCTGGCTCCCCTTGCGCCCACCCAACACTCTGTGAGCCCCAGCGCTGCAGGACGTCCCGCGAGTTGGTGTCCAAGCCCAACGACCCGTGGAGGGCGAGGAGGGCGAGCGCGGGGAAGGGTGGGAGCCCTCGGCGTCCTCTGTCGCGCGCTCCCACAGCCGCCCTCCCATCCGAGGTCGCGTTACCCCAGCGCGTCTCCCCAGGCTGCAGGGGAAGCCCTGGCGCGTGGCTGGGCCTGGTCCTCTTCCCGAGGTCTGGGTGCCCGCGGCCCGAGCCCTCCTGCCTTCTGCCGACTCCTCAGCTCCAGACACCTCTGCCCTGGCCCTTGGGCACTTGCTGTTTCTTCTCCGGCCTCGCGGCCTAGTTCCCTGTCCCTTGGCCCACTCGGAGGTCCCTTCCGTTCCCCCGGCCGAACCCTCAGTCTCCCACTACCACCAAGCCCGCTTCTTTTTTCCCATCCCCACCTCCCAATTTTTAACCCCGGTCTCCGTCCGACATATCCTCTAACTCCTCCTCCCCCCAGACCCCCCCCCCAAGAGTTTCCGAGCTCTGTGCACCCCTCTTCCCGGGGCCATCCCCGCCCTCCCCGGGTTCTCCTCCACACCCTGGGGACTAACGGTGTCAACAGCAGGAAGCAAAGAATCAGAGGCATCCCCAAGGGCCCCGGGGACCCCGGGCCACAGGTCTCTGCCTCGGCCGCCGCTGGTTTCCCCGGACCCCAGAGGCAGTCCTGCCGGCCCCCCTCCGGCAGCACGGCCAATCGTGGCGGGTGGTGACAAGGACCCCCACCCCGACTCTTCTCCGTCTTGGCGTCAGTCAGGCTTTTAAGAGTGGGCTGCTCCTGATATAGTTGACCCCCTCTCTAGAATCCGCACAGGACCACCCCACCCCCACCCCCACCCCACGCACAGGGGCTTCGCCTCCATCCCAGCTCTTATTTCCTGTGCGAGATAAGAAGAACCCGGAAAACAGGGGTTGAATTCCGTGACTGCGCGTCGGTAAACCGCACCTGGGCTGGAGTTCTTCCGAAGCAGGGTCCCCTACTTGGGCACTCTCGCTCAGGGTGAGATTGCCTGGGGTCAATCCCCGCACCTGCGCGGCTCTTGAGCCCAGTTCCTCATCTCTGTCTCCTGTGAGGACGGTAACAGTGTCCAGCTGACGGTGGTCTTAGAAGGACTCTTTCATTTCATACCCAAGAAGCATTTAGAAACCTGACTCGACCGGCCCATTGTAAGCACTCAGTTACCCTTCGCCATTACAGGGCTGTGTCCCTGCCTTCCGTTCAGTGGCGCCCCCGACAGGCCCCAGGCAGATACCGTTTCTTCCCCCCACATTTTCTCCTGTGGTCCGTATTTTCTCCCTGCCCTAAGTCACTGCCCTGTTCAAACCACCACCACCTTTTACCTGCTTCTGGGACTGCATCTCACCTGGTCGTTGGGAAGAATGGTACCTGCGCTCCAGCAGCCTGCAGTGGTGTCTAGCTCACTGGGGGTGCTTGTAAACATTTGCTGGCTGTTTGTTGTTCCACCCTTCCCTTGCCTCCCTGTAATCTCTTCACACGCACGGGGCGGGGGGTGGGGGTGGGGGGCATCCTAAAATGCAAACTGAGGCATGTAACTCCCTTGCTCAACATTCTTCCACAGCTTTCCTCCACACTTGGGAGCCTCTGCCCCCCACTTACAAAGTCCAGCATGATCTGGCCTTGCCTTCCTCTCCAGCCTGGCTTCCTCCTCTCATCTTCCTCTCTGTTACAGCCCCACCAGCCTCCTTCCTATGAGTCCCGCAGGAAACTGCAGTCAGGATGTCGGCCAGGGCTGTCTGCATCTGAAGGCTCACCCTGGGCCGGACAACAAACCTCCAGTGTGGCTCCCTCAGCCGTCTGACAGTCTGGCGCAGCTGTTGGCAGGAGGCCTCAGTTCCTTGCCATGTCAGCCTCTCCATATGATTACTTGAGTGTCCTTACGACACAGAGAGAACAAGGCAGAAGCCACCGTATTTTTGTAACCTAGCCTTGGAACGCACATACCATCGTTTCTACCACATTCTATCAGCCACACAGACCAACACTGCGATGTTGTGAGACAGGACTACACAAAAGCATGAGTAACAGGAGGCAAGAATCGCTGAAGGCCATCTTGGAAGATGGGTACCATGTGCAGTGTGCACACACAGGGATACATGTGGAGTAGTGTGTTTGTGCATGTGTGGGGTAGTGTATGCATGTGTGGGTAGTGTGTGTACACACATGTTTGTGTGTGTGTGTGGGTTTTTGCATCTGCATACTGTGTGTGTATGGGTGAATGTGTTTAGATGTGTGTTGTGTTACACGTATTTATTTGTGTGGGTGTATATGTGCACCTACATGTTATATATTTGTGTCTGTGTGTTTGTGTAGGTACATTATGTGTATGTGTATGAGTATATGCCTGTGTGCAAATGTATGTGTTATGTTTCTATATGTGCATGGGGCATGTATGTGGGGGGTATATGAATATGAGTGTGTGCATGCTGTGTTTGTGTGTAAATGTGTGCTGGCACACACATGTAAGCTAAGAAATGTCCCCAGCTATGTGGCAGAACCCAGAATATGTAGCTTCATGGACCTCTCTGCATTTGGCTCTCCTTTGTCAAGGCTTCCTCTTCCGTTCATTTCTGTCTGAACACTGCAGTCTTCCCTGAGCTGTGCATTAAGCAGAAGGCTGACTCTAGCCCCTGGAAGCTGAATTCAGTGGAGAGCAGCGCCCTCTGGGGGAACAAAGGGAGATGAGCCAGGAGAAGGGGATTTTCGCCGGAGCCCCCCACTGACGCTCTCATCTATTCTCTGGTCAGGGCCGAACCTGGAGCTCCTGGGTTTACTAGGCAAGAAGCGGGCATTCCCTTACTTCTAATAATCCAATCATCATAGAAGCAACTCCTCTTCCCATTTAGAATGTTTCTGAAGCCAACTTTTGTGTTTGGAACTCTATATGCTTTTTTTCTTTTTTCCTTTTCTAAAAGGTATTTCTACTTTGTGACTGTGAAAAGTAGTGCAGATAAACAAGTGGATAACACGTAAAGGTACAGCTCAACAGATGATTCCTGAGAACAACTGCGTGATGCTGGCCAGGCAACAGAACGCCGCCAGCACCCCAGACGCCGCCTTGTCGCTTCCCGATGACAGCCTTCCCTCTCTTCTCCTCCCTCCCAGAGCTGATCACTCTCCTGACTTTGTGGGCACAAAGTCCTTCCTTGTCTGGTCATCACACAGCAGAAGTAAGTACACATTTGTAAGGAGTAGTGTTTGGAAATGTAATTATACAGATTGTTAGCTTCCTAGGGCTGCCGCCACAAATTACCACAAGCTTGGTGGCTTAAAACAGTGGAAGTTCATTCTCAGTTCTGGAGCCAGAGTCTGGAACCAGCGTGCTGGCAGGGCCGAGCTCCTTCCAAAGACTCTGTGAGGGGTCCTTCTGTGCCTCGCCCAGCTTCCAGCACCCCCTGGCTCGGGGCTGTGCACTCCAGTCGCTGCCTCCGTCTCCACAGGGCCTCCTCCCCTGTGTCTGTGTGTCCAAGTCTCCTTTCCTTTCTCTTATAAAAAATGCTAATCTTTGGGTTTAGCACCCTCCCTAAACCCAGCATGATTCCATCTCAAGATACTTAACTAATTACCTCTGTAAGACCCTGTTTCCTAATTAGGACACATTCTAAGGTTCCAGGCAGACATGAATTTTTAGGAGATACTATTTCACTCAATACAATATGTATTATGTTGTGTTTGACTTCTTTTATCCAACATTATATTGTTATTGATTAATTTTTAGAGATAGTGGAAGGGAGGGAGGGGTGGAGGAGAGGGGAAGAGAGGGAAAGAAAGAGAGAGAGAGAGAGAGAGAGAGAGAGAGAGAGGCTGATTTGTTGTTACACCTATTTATTGGTTGATTCCTGTGTTTGCCCTGACCTGGCATCAAACCCCCAATCTTGGTGTTTGGGGTTCCAAACAAACTGGGCTACCTGGCAAGGCTCTCAACATTATATGTAAAAGACTCACCCATACTGTTGAATGTAGGTGTATCGTATTCATTTTCATTGCTGTGTAGTCTTCCGTTGTGTGATGACATCACACTGCAGTTCAGACGAGGAGGTACTGACCTTTAGGTTCAAGGGCTCGCAGACAGACCTCTTCACAGACCTCTTCCAGGGCTCTGGGAGGAGCCCTAGGCCTGTGATCACATGGTCAAACTGTTTTCCCATGATTTGCAAAAGTAATTGATCACATTTTCTTGTGTCAGCTACATGTTTCCCATGGCATTGCCCTGGACAGAAGCCCCAGCCTAATGCTGACTGACAGTGGCCAGAGCAGACCCCCTCGTCGTGTGTCTGACCCCAGGTGGAGGCTGTCAGTCTTTCATCCTGAGTGTGATGGTGTCTGTGGGTCTCCACAGGTGCCCTGTGTCATGTTGGGGAGGTCCCTTCGACTTCTGGTTGTTAAATACTCTGATCACGAAACAAGGTTGGACTTTGTCAATGCTCTTTCTGCATCTATTGAGACGATCATGTGGTTTTTGTCCATTATTATATTAATATGGTGTATTGTTTGAGACTCCTAAGTTGGACCAAGATTGAATTCCTGGGATAAATCCTCTTTGTCATGGTGTATACTTTTTACTTGTTCTGAATTCACTTCGATCTTTGGCCGACAATTTTTGCATCTATATTCAGGCAGGATGAACTTCTCTTTTCACGTGACGTCTCTGGTTTTGGCTTCGGGGTAATATTGGTGTTTTCACCTCTTTTACTTTTTGGGAGAGTTTGTGAAGAACTGGTGTGAATTCTTCCTTAACTGTTTGTCCTTGTGATAATTCAGTGTTTGCTTTCGTAACTAATTTATTTGTAAGTCTGTATTCTTCTACTGAAGAAGGGTCCCCAAACTGTGTGTGTTTCAGCACCCACAAAACGGGTCTCTCCCATGTCCGTTGTATCGTTCATGGGCCCTTGGGTTGTCTCCCTTTCAGGATTCTCAGGAACCAGGTTGCTGTGACTGTTCTGGCACACGTCTCCTGGTTCACGTGCGCATCTAACCGTGTACACCTGGGGCAGAATGGCTGGGTCGGCGAGGATAATGCCTCAGCTGTGGTCACTCCACCCTCCTGCTAACATTGTGGGGGACTTCCCTCACAGATGTCAGTGTGGGAGTCAGCGAGTCCCTCGCATCCTCACTGACACACACGGCATTGCCCGACTTTAACGTGTTTGCTGCTCTAACGTGTGTGGCGGCGTCTGTCCTATCATGATTCATTCATATGAGGTTAGACCCCGTGAAATTGCCAGTGTGTGGGTCCAAATGGTCAAATGCAGGCCATGTCACAAGTCAACTGAATATTTCTCTGATGACTAGTGAAGTAGAGCATGTCTTCATGTGGTTGATGACCATTCGCGCTGACTTCTAAGAAGCGCCTATTCATGTGTTTTGCCCGTAAGAGTGTCCCTAGGAACTTTAGCATCCCAGCCAGACACCGGAGCAGCCCACATGCAACCAGCAGGAAAGTGGGTTTTAAGCAACTGTAGGATGCTCACAGAATGGAGTATTAGTCAACAGCAAAAAGAGAATGACTTCCACATGCAACAGCACAAATAAACCTCAAAAATACTATATCGATAAGAGGAAAGCCTGACATGTTTGGGGAAAATCTGTAAAAAAAAAAAGAGCATATGCGTTTCCGTGGATGACATTTGTGAAATTCAGAGTGTCACATCCATAGCGATGTCTCGTCCACCTCTGCGTCATCTTCTTGTTTTAGGTGTGTCACTGGGAGACAACAATGATTTTTATGTGGAGTCCGACAGTCTTTGTGTCTTAACTGAACTAGGTAGTCCGCTTATTTTTTAAAATAAGAAGGATTCCCACCTCACGGAGATGGCAGTCCGCTGATTTGGAATGTTGTGTGTAACTAGACGTGTCTGGGTTCAGTCTGCCCGCTCATCCAGGGCTTTGTATTGCTTTACCTGTTTTTTCTCACGTCTCCCCTTCTTCTGGACTGAATCTTTAAAATCCCCACATTCTCAGTATAAAAGTGTTCAAACATAGAAAAAACGTGGAAGAATAGCACAATGGACACCGTCACCTCTCCACTGAGAGGCGGTCCTTTCTGACCTAGAACAGATCCATTTCACTGTTACTCACACACACGTGCATAATATGGCTTTGCGGGACCCTTTGAAGCTGAGTTGCAGAATGGACAATTATTTTTATTATCCCATTTTCCCCACTCAATTAGTTTGAAGTGGTATTAGTTTCCCAGGGTTACTATAACAAAGTACCCAAAATTAGGTGACTTAAAACCATATAAATTCATTGTCTTAAGAGTTCCGGAAGCTGGAATTTCGGAAGTCAGGTTTTGGCAGGGTCGGGCTTCTCTGAATCCTGTAGGGGGCACCCTCCTCGCCACTCCCTAGCTCCTTACCAGCGGTCCTCGGCTTCTCTGGGCTTGTTGACGCATCTCCCCAGCCCCCGGGCCCACACGGCGTCCCCAGCATCCTCATGTCGTCTTCTCTGTGCCCACGCTTGTCCTTTCTGCATGGGCACAGTAATGCTGGATCAGGGCCCACCCTGATGACCGCGTTTTGACCATCTTGCAAACACCTATTTCCAAATACAATCACATGGGCAGGTGCCAGGGTTAGGGTTTTAGCATCTTTTGGGGGTAATGCAATTCAACCTGTAACAGAAGCTACACACTCTTAATATGCTTTTAGTGGTTTTCCTAAAAATTACCACAGGTGTCCTTGACTTCAAAGCATCGTATGAGCCGGCCCCTTCGTTCTCCTCCCAGATGGTGGAAGAACCTGAATGCATTCGAGCCTGCCAACCTCTCCCGCGTCTTATGCCACCATGGCAATATTCCTTAATTACATATATGTTAAATCCTATTAGCATGGTTATTGTTTTATGGTCATTATTTAAAAAAACAAAAATGGCCGTATTCATATAAAATTTTTAAAATTGGTATCCAAAGAATTGAAAAAACTTCAGTTAGAACAATTATTTTGATGAATGATTTTACAAGGAGTCTGTGACTTTTTCTACTTTGATTTTTTCAGTGGTAACCATTTTCCCTGGTAATACAGGGTGGGCAAAAGTAGGTTTACAGTGGGAATACCAAAAAATTATAATAATGCAAGAATAAACTGTGTCACATACAACTGTTAAGCCTACTTTTGCCCACCCTGTGTATCAGCAGTCAGGTCATGCCAGCGGATGCCGGGGAGTGAACAGGATGATGAAGGGCAGCGCTGGGGCCCAGCCTGTGCCCTTCTCTCTGTGGTGCCTGGGAGGTGTAGGGAGGGGTGGTGGAGGGTGGGACACGGCCTGGGCTGCCCAGGGCAGCTGCTGGGCAGGAGGAGGGGCAGTGGAGAGGGGGGGCCCAGTGCTGAGCCCTGAGACCTCAGAGGGCCGAGCTGGGCTTCAGGACGATTCAGGGAAGGAAGTGAGGAAGAGCCCTGAAGCCGCATCCCAGGGATAGGACGAGGATAGGAGAAACAGCCTTCCTGCTGTGGCCCCACCCGCCCTTTGCCCACTTCAGGTATGAGCTTAAGGAAAAAAGATTGAAAATCGTACCTCCATCAGCTCCCAGGAGCTGCGGTCTCCCCTCCCTGCACCCCAACCTCCCCACTGTTCTGGCCCCAGAGGTTTGAGCCAGGCCGAGTCTCCACCCTCCCAGTTGCCAAATAAGCACAACAGAAAGTTTGAATGAAAAATTCACTTTAATAATCTAACTTCAGCTCAGCTGAGAACTTCCCCTCTCAAGTGAAAGAGAAGTTTTTCCAGGAGACCTCAATCCACCAACAGGTTTCGGCTCACAGAAGGGTACAGCTCAAAAAAGCCCTAAAATGGGAGGCAAATGGGATCTGGAATCAGTGGAGACCAGATGGGGTAGCCCCCCCACTCGCCTCCTGCCGATAGAGGCCCCAGCAAGAGAAGCACAGTTGTTTCTCCCACACATGACAACAGCCCCAGTCTTCCCATCCCTGCCCCTCCTCTGTCCCCTCATTATCCTCTGGGGGTTGATCAGGGCTCCTGAGCCTTGAGAAAAATTGGAGACCCTTCTTTTTCTACATGGTAGCACCAAGATGACCAGTCCCATCACCGAGGCCAGCCACTTCATGGTGGTGGTGTTGCCTGAGCAACCAACCCTGGCACCACAGAGGGAGCCCAGCCCGACGGTGGTGGGTCAGAGGGGAGTCACCTTGAAGAGGGTGATTGTCTGGAGGACTCCAGTGGTGCAGGCTGTCTCCCGGATGGAGTGCATGGCCAGCTGCGGGCTGCCTAAATCCACAACACGCAGCCCCAGCCTGGAGGCTAAGATAGGTCCAATGGTGGTCCCGCAGGGGGAATCATTCCGGACCATGAGATCCTGCAGACAGGTGAAGGGGTTTATGAACAACATGCAGTCTGCGCCATTTAAGTCCAACAAGGAAGTCACTTTGCAGCTGCAGGGCTGAAGGGGCCTGGCAGGTGGTCTCCTTCTGCTCCTCGGAAAGCAGACGTGACCAGCATAAAATCACAGAATCAGCATTAAATGGCAGGCCCAAGGACAGTGTATTCTGAATTGGTCCTCTTCTCTCCATCAGTTCCAGCTACCACCATCTTGCTTCCCACACAGAATCCGTTTTCACCCTAGCTGGTGTGGCTCAGGTGGCTGGAGTGTTGCCCCACAGACTGCAGGGCTGTGGGTTCAATACCTGGGCAGCGCACATGCCTAGGTTGTGGGTTCTATCTCTGGTGGAGGTGTGTACAAGAAGGCAACCAATCCATGTTACTACCTTACACCAATATCTCTCTCTCCCTCCTCTCTGTCTACAAAAGCAATGAAATAAGATGTCCTTGGGTGAGAATAAAAACAAACCAACAACAACAAAAAGAAATCCCAACCACACAGTTTAATAGCCACCGGGAGTGTCCACCCTGGGTCCTGCTTTCCTGCCACTCTTCCACACGGGCTGCTTTAAGCAGTCCTTGCTAGTTGTTCACATATCTTTTTCTTTTTTATTAGAGAGATGGGAAAGGAGGGAGAGAGGGAGGGAAACATCAATGTGTGGTTGCCTCTTGTGTGTCCCCTACTGGGGACCTGGCCCGCAACCCAGCCAGGCATGTGCCCTGACCGGGACTGAACCGGCGACCTTTGGGTTCCCAGGCCGGCACCCAACCCGCCAAGCCACTCCAGCCATGGCTGGTTGTTTACATGTCGTGAAGCATCTGTAGCATTCAACTCAATCTCAAAGCCAGAATCATGCCGGATTCTTAAAATGTTAAAATGTCTCCAAACAGTATTTTGGGGGGGGAGATGCAATGATCAGCTAACTTCACATCTGGCAACCTCGTGATGTGGGTCTCGGTCGTCATCAACTTCTGGGGCCTTAAGGCCATGGATCATAGGGCCGAGGCGGGGCCCTTGGGGACCGGTGAAACAGGCTGGAGCAGCGGTGGCAGCGAACCGAAGGACCCCTGCCTGCACGTGGTGCAGCCTCTCAGCCTTGTAGCCATTATCATGCCTGGCCACACCCCACCCCTCAAAATATTACTCCTTACTGCACCTGGTCGCCCAAGTGACCTAGTGGAGATAACGTTTTTCACTCCTGTTAACAAAACATCCACTCTGGAGCCCATGGATCAAGGAGTACTTTTGACTCTCAAGTCTTATTATTTAAGAAACACATTTTGGCCCTGGCTGATGTGGCTCAGTGGATTGAGCACTGGCCTGAGAACCAGAGGGTCACCAGTTCAATCCCAGCCAGGGCACATGCCTGGGTTGTGGGCCGGGTCCCCAGTTGGGTGCGTGCAAGGGGCAACCACACATTGATGTTTCTCTCTCTTTCTCCCTCCCCTCTCTTCTCTCTAAAATAAATAAATAAGACCTTAAAAAAAGAAAGAAAGAAAATGGACACTCAGAGTTCTAAGCTCCCCAGTCCTGGAGTTCCCTTGTGGAAGTCCCCAGGGTGTGTCCGAGAGACACAGAGGAGCCGGGGGTGCTGGCTGGGAAAAGGGCAGGACTGACTCACCACGTGCCTTTAATCATTAGAGAAATCCAGCAGAACAGCCATTGTTATCAGATCCCCCACTTCACAGGTGTACAAACTGAGGCTCTAAGAAATTAGGAGACTAGTCCGAGGTCCCAGGGCTGGCTAGCACCACGTCTGAATCAGTGCCAACCCCAGCTCTGCCTGCACTCGAAACCCCTGTTCTCCTCACTCTACTGCAACCCTCTCCACTGAAGGTTGTCTCCATGCTCCCGCTCACTGGAGGCCTGCCTGCCTGTGCCCCCAGCACCCCTCTCAGGTGGGGCCCGCCCTCACCTGCAGGGGCACCCCGACATTGTTGGCCACCTTGCGGATCAGGGCCTCTGAGACCGCATTGGAGGCGTAGCGCTGCTTGCTGTTCACCTTGATCACGGGACCCTGGGGAGAGGGAGCCAGGGATGGAGAGTGAGGCCCAGACAAGGCCTGGCCGGCCAGGCCCACGGGTCCCTGGAAAGGCAACGGAGCACCTCACCTTGTGGAATAAGGGCCGGTGGTTCTCCTCATGCTTGTCCCTGTGGGAGAGTTTAAGGGCAGGGGATGGCAAACAGGAGGTGGGCCTGTCGGCACCCACCGGCTCTCCCACCCATGGCAGACATCATGAATGGGTCACAGTGTGCTCTCCTGCCAGGCCGGCAGGCCCTCGCAGCCCTGCCCCCGTGTCCCAGGTAGCCTCCTAGCAGCAGGGGGAGATAAATTTGTGTAGAGAGAGCCCGTCAACCTCCCTGGCTTAGGGCTTACGTGACTTGCCCAAGCTCAGCCCGAGCCGTGGAGAGGAAGTCCCCAGGGAACCTCCCTCCCGGTGGATGAGGCGGGGAAGGGGGAGGGCCCGGGTCTTCAGCTGCGTGAAGACGGAGTGACTGCCGGCCTGGCACTCACACATAGTTGGGGTGCACGGCGTGGGCCATGTCTGCGCTGATCATGTAGGACTTGGGGATGGCTTCCTCAAAGGCTGTCAGGTGCTGGGACGAGGCCGAGATCCGCCGCAGCACCAGTTCCGTCAGCAGGGACTGGGCCCCCTGGGCACTCTCAGACCCCACCTGGCAACGGCAGAGACCTGGCTCCAGGGGTCTGCGTCAAGGGCCTGAGTCAGAGGCCTGGTGCCCACACTGGCCCAGGACTCCAGTGAGCCAGCGGCGTCTTATCCGCAACCTCCCCAACCCTCTGTCACCAGAACCCTGGCGGTGGGCTGGGTCAGACTAATCCTCAGTCCTCTCAGGGGCAGATACCACACTTCCTATTGGGCTTCCTGCACTAGCCCCTTCCTTCTCCCCTGACGCTTGTGACCAGGGTTCAGCATGTGTACCCCACCACAAGGATGAGTCTTCTCTCACGTGCGTGATGGAGACTCCGACCGTCCATAATACCGTCCATAACAGAACACTAAAGCTACCGCTAAGCGTGTGACTTCCCAGGGAAGGATGACACTCCTGGCTTCCCCTGAAGCTACGCGTGGCCACGCTAAGCTCTGGGCAATCAATGTAGGCAGTGGTGAGTGCCACCTTTGGGATGGGCCCATAAAAGGACGGGCATGCACGTCCCATGCGCCCTTTTCTCCCCTGCTACCAACTCAGAACAGATGTGATGGCATGAGCTGGAACAGCCACCCTGGATCCAAACACAGAAGCCCTGTGTCCGGGAGGGCAAAGACCCGTCCCGAGCGGCTAACTCTGACCTGTGCAGACCCACGAGAGAGAACTAGCCAGCTGTTCCCATTCTATTACAGTGTCCGGGAGTGCCCCCAACACAAGCAGGCACAACGTGCTGAGCCCTGGGGCTCTGAGGCTGGAAGGGCACCGTTCACGTGGCACAGAGAAAAGGAGAGGGATGGTAACACTAGAGACAGATAAATGCTGAGCCAGAGCGGACCAGTGCTAAGGGGGCACAGACAGTGTCTCCCCTGCAGGCTCACCGTGGGTGCCTGGCGCAGGCTGGCCGTGGCAGGCCCCCCGGAGCCCCCCGCATACCTCCTCATTGTCATAGAGGGCAATCACGCGCACGTGCGGGTCCGAGGCCAGGGACGCAGGGGCTGCACAGGAGTCGATCAAGGCCTGGTTTGGGGAGGGATCCAGAGCATCATCCTCAGCCCTGCATGCTTCCGTAACAGCCCACCAGCACCTCGGAGGGGCCACCCCAACCTTCCTGCTGTCACCAAGGCCAGCAGGAAGCAGGCATGGGCTTTTACTGGCCTTCCCCTCCGAGGGCGCTGCCTGGGAGGGGGGCAGGTTCCTCTGGGATGAGAGAAGCCACCCTTGGGGTGTCCTTCCCCCACGTTTTCCCCTGCAGAAGACAGGCGGGTGTGTAAGGTAAAGGGGGAGGACTGAGAGTCCCATAAAGTCAAAGAAGCCACACAGATCATGCAAACTGAGTGGCCTCAGTGAAAAGGTCAGGGTCCAAGAGTGTGACAGGAGCTCCATCAAGGTGGCATGACTGGCTGGCTGGCGGTACAAGTGGGTACAATTCCCAGGTCTGGCTTTGGTCTCAACTACAGCCCAAAGTCTGTCTCTAAGAACAGGATGGGAGGGAAGCAGAGGTGTGGAAAGGGCAGAGGGAGGGGAGAGTGAAGGAGGAGAGAAGGTGGAAATGTCAAGGAGGCTGGGATGAAGAGAGACCACGCCCTGAGACCCCAAGGCACAGAGAAGGCCCGTGGGCTGAAGTCTGGGGGGTAGGGGGTTGGCAGGAGCAGAGGGAGGTGAGTGATACTGCCTGACGGGCTACGGCACAGGTGGCAAACACAAGGCCCATGGGCCGAATCCAGCCCTCCGCCTTGTTTTATCCAGCCCGGCACCTTGTTTCTACCTGGCGGCAGCGCCCAGCTCTCGCTTAACTGTTAAGGAGCAGTTACATTTATACAGTTCTAAAATTATACTCGGCCCTTTGAAGGCAACTGCGAGGCTGATGTGGCCCCTGTGAAAATGAGTTTGACTTCCCTGGGCTAAAGTCTTTTTCCCTGGAAGCTGAGGTCAACTTAAAAGGCAGTCAGCAGGAACAGGGTTAGGACAAGACACTGTGGCACCTGAAACAAGCTCTCAGCCTCCCCCCCTGCAGCCCCAGCCCCCAGCCCAGTGCAGGGATGGAGGCGAGAGGAGTGATGCTAAGGCTGCAGCATTCAGGCCCCTGCCTGAGGTCCACCAATGCCAGCAGACTGCGGGGCTGGCCAGTGGCTGTCTCATGGCTCGCTGGGGCTGGAGGCAATCCCCGTACCCCAACATCCCACCTCTTCTGGTGCTGTGTGCTGCCTGGGGGTGTCCCAGCTCCTCACCTGCAGGGCACAGAAGCAGCTATGCAGGTTGTCCAGGCGGGGGGCAAAGATGAACTCCTCATAGGCACCACCCAAGACCTGGAAAGATAGGATAGTCAGCCTGACCTTTAAACCCTCATCCCAACTCACCAGCTTTTCCCTGCTCTCAAGGGCTCGAGCTGGAGCTACCTCTTTGGCTCCTTGCGCAACCTCTCCCTGACCTCTGGCTTAGGACTAAGAAACTGCTGCTCGGGGCTGAGTGGGAAATGGGGTGGGGCTGGGGCTGAGGGACAGAAGTTGCAGGCCTGTGGTTCCCGACCAGTTCCTACGGGACAGGAGAAGGGTGGGACCGAAAGGTCACAAAAGTTAAGGAGATGAGCAAAGGAGACCAGCCAAGATATGGGAACTCAGTGCACGTTCAGACAGGATCGAACGTCCAGAGCCTTAGCCATCTCCTGCGGTCCGGAACCGGGAGGGACACGAGGGCAGACTCCAGGAAAAGGGCACCTGGAGGCCTCTGGCCTTCGGAGGTCAGAGCCAGTGTGAGTCACAGTGGACAGGGCCGCCCGCAGTAGAAACTCCAAGGGAATCCGTGGAAAAACTGATTCCCAGGCCCCACACCAGAGTCAGAGGAGGCAGGTCTAGAGTGGGAAGCAGCCCTTTGCTGAGAACCACCGCCCTGGACGCAGAGGTGGGTGGTGTCTGCTGGGAAGAATGGGAATGAGAGTCACTGGGGGACTGGCAGAGCTGACAAGTGCTTCAGGGGACACGCTGAGGCAGGCTGAGATTCCCCCCCCAGGTCTCCCCCCAATCAAGTTCCTGCAGCCGTTCCTCACCGCAGGCTGGGTGTCGGCCAGGCAGAGCTCCATCTCCAAGATGTCCTCGGGGCTCAGCCCCAGGTGGCCACACAGCAGGGAAATGAGGACTGAGTGGTGCCGGTCATCCTGCAGGGCAGAAGGATGCTGGCAGAAGGGTCTGCTCTCCCCTTCTCAGGGGCCAGGTCCCCTCCCCACCTGCTCACCCTTCCCTGTGAGCAGGGGACTGTCTTACTGTAGCACTGAGAGGCCCTGGCTCAGGAGTCCCTTTCTCCAGCTCCTCCTGGATGGCTGTGGCAAGAATGGGGACTCTGTGGGGAGACACAGGAGGAGGGGTTGTGGGGAGGGCTAGAGGGCACCGCAGCACAGGGCACCCCTGAGCTCAGGCATCTCCTGCTGGGGCCCTTGGACATCAACTGGGTCCCAAGAGGAGAACCTGACTGCGACCACCACCAGGCAGCATTCTCCCAGGTTCCACCCAGGCCATCTATCACCTGGTGCCACGCCCACCCACCCGTTCACCACAGCCCGCGCCCAGTCTCACAAGTGCATCTCCATGTTGGGCCCAAAGTTCTCGTTGACATTTCGTTGCAGGTGGATGGCCAGGTGTGGGATGCGAAGGATGGGCCGGTCCACGTGCACCAGCCGCTGCTCCAGTTGGCCTGAGGCAGGGCACTGTGGCCAGGCAGGCCTGGTCAGCCCAGGGGGCCTCTCAAGCACAGCTGGTTAAAGTCCCCACTTCACACAAACTAAACGAGGTGGTCCTCTGACCTGGACTGCCCCTACCCGCCCTCCCCAGGGCAGGTCTCCGCAGGTGCCCTGAAGGAAGGTGACAGTGATCTTCAGGCAGCTGAAACTGAGAACCTCCCAGCTTCAACCCGTTTCTACCTTGACAATGACTCGTCCAGCCAAGGTCAGGTCACGGTCAAACCAGGTGCTCCAGATCCCACCACCATAGGTCTCCACACCAACCTGGTGGAAGCCCACCTGGCTGCGCCGGGACCGCCGTTTCACCTGAGGGTGAAGGCGGGGAATGAGAAGTCAGAGACCACCGAGTGACGTGGTATGGAGATGAGACAGGCTGTTCACAAGCTAAGTAATGCAGAACGAACACTAGTGACACAGAAGGACCAAAAGTATGAAGGGCCCAAACGAAGAGGGTGAAAAGCCTTAGTCCCTGCTCCTTGGAATGGTGTTCCCAAGACGTACCTCCTGGCTCCCTTCTGCCTGTTTCCCCTCACCTCCCCCCCTCCACCCCCCGCCACGCCTTCCGCCATTACAACACAGTCCAGGTTCCTTACCCGAAGGCAGGGGCTGTCCGTGTGAGCACCAATGAGACTAAAACCATTGCCGGGAACATATTGGCCTCCCACAGCAAAAGCGATGATAGTAGAGGAGTTCCTGGTCAGGAAGTACTGGTCGTGGGGGGAGGGGGAGAGGGTTGTTGAATTGGATTAACCAGCGAACTGGCACACAGGACTTTGAGCCCCAGCCTAGGGACCTGCCTTTGGGTCCCCACCCCACCCCTAGTACCTTGCTCTCGGGCTTGATATCCCAGGTCTCTGTCTCCTTGAGTTCACGGAAGCCAGCCTGGATAAGGCGGCTGCGACACTCGGCCACAACTGTAGGTAAAGAACCCGCTTTTACAGCAATGGAAGCCGGTAGGGGACACCCTACCCTCCTCTGCTGCCTGGTCACTTACCATGGAAAGGAGAGGGGCTCCGGTTCACAAACTTGAGGAGCTCCCGGGCCGCAGCCTGCACCGCCTCTTTTCGGGCCCTGCCGCTCATGGCCACCTAGGGGAGAAGGGTGCTCAGAGTCTCCGGGGGCTTCCACTCAAACCCCCAAAGTGACCGCTCCAAGGCTCAGACCTCTACTTCCTCCCCTTGCGGGACGGAGACACACCCCTGCCAGGCGGAGAAGCTTACCACTCTGCGGAAAGCTTCGACCCTCCAGCAGAAGTCTCACATCCCCAGCAGCTATCTCCGCCCACTCGGTCAAGACACCGCCCCCTAAGTCCCACCCCCAAGGGGCCCGCCCCTCCGAGAAATCCGGGTCGGGTCCCAAACTCTTGAACTCCCAAGTCCGTCCCTAACGCTGAGCCCTCCAGTACTACGTGCGCGGTCCCTTCTCTAAATTCAAGTCCTGTTCTTCAGGGAGTACCCTATCTCCCCGTCACCTATCTCCCCCGTCCACTAGTCTCTCTCAGTCCACCCCTTTCCAACCCCAGGAAGGTCAGGTCATCCGGGGCCGAACTTTCGGTTTCGCCTTGGGACGGGCTAGGCCCTCACCCTAGAGCGCTGCTGAGCTTGGGCCCGATCCAGCGCCGGGCTGGGTCTGAGGTAGAAATTAGAGCGGGACCGGCACTGGCCACCTACCTGCATCGGCCCCACCCGTGGGCTGGACTTGACTGGTGCGGGCCCAGCACTTGGCCAGCCCCACCTCCCGCTAGTAGGTCCGTCCCGCCCCGCGCCGGCCTCGCAGTCCGCCCCGCTCCCGCCGTCCGCCCCGCCCTCGCTGCGCACTCCGCGGCGACCGCGGGGGCCCTCTGCCGCACGGGAGGTGGTAGGACAGCCACCAACCAAAGCCCGGATCTCTCCAGGAGGTCGGAAAGTCTGAGAAAAAACTCGACCCCGCCCGCTCACCTGGTCGGACGGGTACTGTACAAAGTGCTCTCTCTCGCCACAGGCACCCTGTGATGATAAAAACACATGGTTAGTGGTCATGGAGAGCTCACCACGACCTTCAGCTTTATGATAAAGCTTCACGTGCCCTATCGTTTGATCTTCACAATTGCCCTGTCCGCTTTGTACTTTTTACTGCCATCATTTTAAACATGAACAAACCTATGTAGAAAGACCAGTAACTTTGTCCCAGGTAGTAAATGGCAGAGGTGGGATTTGGATTCAATTCCAGAGGCCTGGGACAATGCATTCTCAGATCTTTCCTAGGCCTTTTTCTTGGTAAATCTTATGTTACATGGGAGGCCCCTGAGGGGTAAAGAAGTTAATGACTTGCCCAAGATTACACAGCTGTTTGGAGGCATCTGGGGTTTGACTCTGATATATGTACCCTTTCCACATCTTAAGACAGGAAAAAAATCAAGCTCCATATGTCCTCGGAGTTTCTAATATTCCTATGTCAAGGTGGGTGAGTAGCAATGTAAAAAAACTGTTCGGCTTCCTAACCACAGATTGTGGTCAGGGCTCTTGGTGGCCCCTAGGCCCTGCTGCCAGGGGTGTCATCACCATTGCAGGGATGACAGATGGAAGGAGCTGTCTTCATTTATGTACTAGAGTGGGAATGTCCAGGGAGTGGGGAGCATTTGGAAAGGTCCTGCAACCCTCACTTCAAAGCAGTAGATATTGCAAGGGAGTGTTCAAGAATATACACACCAGATGATAGGTTAAGTTCATGGCATTCCCTAGCCATTTACTGGAGTGATATTATGGCCTTGGCTGGTGTGGCTCAGTGGATTGAGCACTGGTCTTCGAACCAGAAGGTCACCGGTTCTTCCCAGTCAGGCCACATGCCTGGGTTGCAGGCCAGGTGCCCAGCTGGGGGCGTGTGAGAGCCAACCTATAGATGTTTCCCTCTCTGCCTCCTTTCCCGCAGGTGAAGAATCAGCAAATCTGTCAGCATGCAATCAGAGTTTATTAGTGATCCGTTCCCATGGAAGAGAACGGGCCTAGCTAAGTGGGGGCGGGGTGATGTGAAAGGCAAAGGTTCAGGGCAAAGCGGGATGGCAAAAGTAAGGGCGGCTGAAGGCCATGGTGGCAAGCCCTGGGGTGACCAGAGGCCAGGAGGCCACAGATCGAAGAGCCAAGAGAGCAAGTCCTTTGTTTTGAGGACTTATATAGCTGGTGGGATGGGAGTAAATGTAACATATTGACTGATGAGTAAATGCAGTGCCAGCTTTCCCAGGGGGAACGTGACTACTCAAACTTAGGTATGTGTGGGGGTCTGGTAGCCAGAATCTTTATCTTGCTCCAGACTCCATTTTCTCATCTTGTTATAAGATAGATACGTTATAGGAGGCGGTTAATTAACATTGGGGCGGTTACCTAAAGTTACTTATGGACTATTTCTTTGGACACCATGGACCCTCTCCCGCATCCCAGGCCCTGGGATGAAAGCACCATTTCACAAGGTTTTCTTTCCCAGGTAGTGGAAACGCTACAAAGACTTTCAAGGACTTCCCTCCTCCTGTGCTCACATAGTGTTTCTTGTGATGTTGGAACCCCCAGCAATATTATTGGACCAGGCTCAGGGCTGCTGAGTTAGTGGGTGAGACCTGTCTCCCTCCTCCTCCCTGCCTTGGTTTGCTATTCACCCTACCTAAGTGCTAAAAGACATTTCCTGGCAACGAGGATGCTAGACACTGGCCAGGAACAGCATTGCAGTCTCCGAGTTCTTCCTGTGCCGTTTCCTGCCTCAGAATGGGTCATGAAGAGAACATTCTTGGGGAAGGGACACATTCGAGGTCAGTGAAAACAGCTGAACCAGGGGTACAATGTATAAGGGAAGGACACTTAAAGAAAAATCTCTAATGTTCTTCTGATCATCACAGAAGAAAGAGTACATGTAAACATGAGAAATTCAAATATCACAAAACACGTAAGTTAGAAAGTGAAACATAAACCGAACATCCATTCTTGATAAAAAACAAAGCAAAATCCTTTTAAGAAACCAGGAAGAGAAAAGATAAACACAACCTCAAAAGCATAGATTTACGGTGAGATCATTAGGGAAGTGCTTATTTTTTAGTATTATTCTTTCTGTTTGTAATATAATTTACTTAAATTTATGTAACTTAATTTTCTTAACGCTTGCTGTGTTTAATGACGGGATCGTAAATTTCTGGAAACTGGACAATCAGTCCCTGTGAGCTGGTTCAAGTCTGCTCCAGCACACGACTCCGCCCACACTCCAGCTACATCTCCGTCCCTCCGGTTGTGATTTGTGACCCTGGGAACATTTTAGAAACACAGAACAAGATCCCTAGCTGATTTGTGGGAATACCACGTGTAGTAAAATATAATATGAAGTCAGACTTGATGTATTATAGAAACAATTCCAAGCATACTGTTGAGTGAAAGAAGGGAATTTGCAGAATAATATTTATAGGGCATTTAGGTAAAACTCACACAATGAGCTTATTTCTAGATTTTATAAAAATATACATGGCAATGCATGGAAACATTTGGAAGGAGAGGTTATCTCCGGACAAGGGGGTGGTATGGGATGTGAAGTGGGAGGATCCCGGGGGGATCTTAGTTATTCCTAGAGTTTCTGCGAATCAGTTGTGCCCTCAGCCTCTGGAGAACACCTTCCCCAGCAAGTCCTTAGCTGGCATTCACAACACTGCCATGCGCTCATCTGCTGGGGTTAGCACACGCCTGTGTGTTAGCACGGCCGCCGGTGTCACACACTTCAGTGCGGGTTGCTGTGACACGCGTGTCTCTCCCGATCCCTCAGTTTATTTATTTTCTTAAAAAGATTTTATTATTCTTAGAGAGAGGAGAAGGGAGGGAGAAAAACATCGCTGTGAGAGAGAAACATCGATCGGTAGCCTCTCCTGTGTGCCCCAACCGAGGACCAAACACAACCCAGGCATGTGCCCTGATAGGGAGTCACACTGGTGATCCTTTGCTTTGCGGGAAGACGCCCAACCAATGGAGCCACATGGGTCAGGCCGATCCATCAGTTTATGAGAGGACTTCCTGAGTAGTAATTTGTCACATCGTTGTTCAGGGTGATTGGGGTGCAGAGACCAAAGCATTGCTGTGAGAAAGGGAAGGTGTGGTGTGCGTGTCCCGTCTGCTAAAATGGGTGCAGCGCCGGGGCTGAATCAGATGACCTTGATTTCCCGATGCCAAGAGAGCTCTGGGTGTCTCGTTGCAGGGAGGTATCTTGGTGGTTTAAATGAATAAGTAATTGGCTTTTGGGTCTAAGGCTAGGAACTTGCGTAACACGGTACAATTTGTCCTCTGGCAGTGTTGTTGGAAGGGCACTTTAGTTTCCAACACGTATCTTCTGCAGAAGTTCTGTTTTCCAAGCAAGACTAAATTGATCAAGAACTACATCTCCCAGGATGCCTTGAGGTGAGTCTCCAAGGCAAGATAATAATTTCCAACCAATTGTGTGCTAGGAGGGAGGCTTACGGAGTAATTTATGCAGTTCCAAAGGATGAAGCACCTGTATAGATACTCATAAGGAACAATTTCCAAGATATACTATTAAATGAAAAAAACAGGTGCAGAATAGCAGTTATGAGATGCTGCCATTTGTGTGTGTGAACACACACACACACACATGTGTTCTTATAATGTTTAAAATGTGTCACGAGAAAATGGTAACTGACTCTGGGAAGGAGAAATGGAGGGGCTGAGGGGCTGGGGAGGAAGAGACACTTTTTTTCCCTATAAATCCTTTTGCACTTTTTAATTTTTTTGTACATATACAAATCACATATTTTTAATTTATTTGTCATTCTCACACAAGCATGTTTTTATTGATCTTCGAGAGAGAGAGGGAGGGGGTGAGAGAGAGAAACATTGATGTGACGGAGAAACATCCATCATTGCCTCCCGTATGCGCCTTTACCAGGGATGGGATTGGAAACCTAGGCATGTGCACTGACCGAGCATGGGACCCGCGACCTTTTGGGGTACAGGATGACACTCCAATCACCTGAGCCACCCAGACAGGGCTACTTTTCAAAACTAGTTAAGGAACATTTCAAAGTAACAGGTGGAAATCTGATTTTTGAGTGTGCTTTATGACTATAATTTTTGTTTTCTTCTGTACCCTGATTAAGTTAGTAAGCATGTGTTGGCTAGCTTCTAACATTAAGTCCTGAAGTTTAAAATGCCCGTAGAGCACTGTGTTTCCTTCTGGTATGAAAAGTATGTCTGCAAGAGGAAGGGAGAGTGGATGGAATGTTTCTTTTGATGTTGGTATTTTAAAGTAAACGAACGGGGGATGAGATGGGGAGACCTTCAGAAAAAGGTGCTCGGCTGCATTAATGCTTCACCGACACAAGAACTACTAACCCTACCTGTCCCTGTTCCTCTCTCCTCTGGTCACCACGTCCCTCCCACCCAGTGTCCATCTCATGCCCCATCATCATCATCACCACTCTGTGGCACACACCTTCCATGCCCTTGCCCGTGCTGGGTTTGCTGACATGCCAGGCAAAAACCCTGGCCCTGACGGCAGTCTGCTCCTCGCCTGCTCCATGTCTGCGCCTGGCACGTGGTAGCTATGCCATAACTATTTCTCAAATGAGTGAAATTTTTAAAAATACTGGTTCTTTGTGAAAAATGGCCCTTGTAGAATATTCCTCAGCAATAAAAATGAACACAAACTATTGATACTTGCTGTAACAACTTGGATGTATCTCACAGGTATTATGCTGAGTGAAAAAATGACCAAATTACGGTGATAGAAAACAGGTGGGTTCGTTGCCAAAGGTTAGGCAGGGTGGAGGAAGGGATGGGTGTGACTCTAAAGGCCAAGTGGTTCTGGATCTTGCAGATGGTGGTGGTTGCCTGACCACACATGTGCTAAAATTAGGGTTGCCAGATAACATACAGGGCACCCAGTTAAATTTCAGATAAACGAAGAATAATTTCTTAATATTGGTATGTCCCAAATATTGCATGTGATATACTTACATGAAAAAAAAATCCACAAAATATAATTGCGTGTCCTGTATTTTTATTCATTAAACCTGGCAATCCTAGAAAAAATGATGTAGAACTAACTATACACACACCGACGTCACTTGCCCGGCTGTGAGATTGTACAGCGGTTATATCAAATGCAGGCCCTGAGGGAAACTGGTGAAGGGTATACAGAACCTCTCTGTGTTTTTTACAACTACCTATGAGTGTATAATTCTTTCAAAATAAAAAATGTGTTTTAGATGGCCCACAAAAGAAAACTCAGTGCTCCTGTTGGTGATAAACAACAAAGAGATATAGGGAAGTGCTGATTATTAACCTTGGAAGTTTTATAGAGCATTGTAAAACTGGCATTTCTCAAAGGCCTTCAGGTGTGTCCCTCCTGAATGTCAATGATCTTGTAGAATTATTGACAGTAAAACAAAGTGGTTATGTGGTGGGCTCTGGATCAGAGAGACAAGGGTTCAAAGCCTGGCTCCTCTATTGATGGGCTGTGGGTCATATTTGCGGTGGCACGCTGGAGCCACCAGTGGCAGCCAGCTGGTGGCTTGGAATCGGCCTGGCAGAGCTTTCACTACCAAGACTGGCAAACATGACAAATCAGCACTTTTGTTTTTTTCTTCAAGGGAGAGCTAGTTGTTAAGCATTTACCATCATACCCCAGATACCGAGCCTCAGTTTCCTCATCTGTAAAATGGGAAAAGACAACCGTAATAACCTCATAGTGTTCTGAGGACTACATGAGATCATGCCTGTGGGGTGCTCATCATGAAGTCTGTCAAACAGCAATAGATGTTGGCCTCTCTCTCTCACATTAGTTTTCTCATAGTAAACCGTGAATAACCTGCGGCCAAGTGCGTGCCCTACTCATCTCGTACCTTTAGTGACTGGCACAGGGCCTGACACACAGCAAGGGCTAAACCAATGCCCGCTCAATGGATGAACACGTGGCAAATAATAGTGACTTGCGGTACTCAACCTCCAGGAAATTGTCATCTTATCAGAGGCCTTTTAAGGCACACTGTGATGTTTTGTCATGAGATTTTCAGGCCCCGTGGCAGGCTGCTGGGGAGGTCTGGGAGCACTCAAGTGGCCCACCCACAAGGGGAAAGGGAGCCCTTGCAGACGGGCCCTGGCCCCACTCCGCAGCACCCTGGGAGCACAGCACTAGGTGTGGGGGATGGGTCCCCACCTCCCCTTCCTCAGGAAGCCAAGATGTGGCATTTCTGGCTCTGAGCTTGTCTGACTAGAGGTCGTTTAATCCTTGCTGGATTTGTCCTGTTTATTTTAGTGGACAGGGCTATTTACTTTCAGTTCGTATTTCTAGGGGTGCTTGCTCATTTTGCTTCCCTTTTATTTACTTTTTGCAAGCACTTGGGTTTGAGTAAATATATCTATAAAGTTCCAGGGACTAGTTTATTCTGTGTCTGGGATTTTAATGGCCTTTAAACAGTGTCTGCTCAGGTAAGCATTTTATAGATGGGTCGAAAATATAGAGAATTCTGTACTCAGTGGCCTCTGCTTCCTTCCAAGGCGACAGCTGGTCACCAGCAGCCTATGAATCGTGGCTTTTCATGTGTCATAAAAACCTGAAAAGCTCATTCCCATCTGGACAGAGAAACGGACCCACTTTGGTCAGCCAGATGCGGGACTTGGGTACGGTGGGGGTGTTTCAACTCTAGGGCAGTGGTTCACGTGAGGATGACCTAGGGTGATTTTAAAATGCACAGTCATGAGACCCACACTTGAAAATTCTGATTTCGAAGGTCTGGGCTGAGGCCCAGGGACGTGCATTTTTAACCCGGGCCATGCCGCAAGTAATTCTCCTATCCTGAGAAACACTCACCTGCAGTCTCAAAAACACCATTGCGTGGAACACCGTTGCATGGGTGTTCTGCCCTTGGGCTCACTTGCTGTGCTGTGGGGCAATGCGGAGAGAGGCTCGGGCCCCAGGTGGGCTGGGTGGAGAGGCTCCATCAACACACTCCCCAGAGCTGGCCGAGGGGGTGACGAGCATTGTTCTGGTAACCTCCTTGCCCAGGGCCTAATCTGTCGTAACCGGGGCAGGGACCTCAGGTCTTGTCACCGCCCCAATCCCTAAGACAGTGCACGGCTCACAGGTGGGTGCTCTGCAGTGGCGGGGACGCTCCCACGGAGACAGCCCTAGACACGGTTACCTCAGGGTGGCCTGGGAGCCAGTTGCTGGGGATGGACGTGTCAGAGAGGCTGAGTGCCATGGTCAGCTGCTCGCGTCTTCCGGAGCTGGGCCGGGTTTTCCAGAGGCTGAATGGACAACACCTGGACCTACCTCATTTCTTTTCTTTAGCCGCCTCCCACCCCGTCCCAACGCCTTTGCTCCAACTCGCAGACCCATTATGACATCATCAATGCAATTGGACACAGTAGTGTCCTCGCTGTGCCCAGGCCTCAGGTCAGTCTACTATGGCCAGTGTCCGCATGATGGCCCCTGAGTCAGGGGGCTACAGATGGAGACTTTCTTCTTTTTTATTTTTATTTTACTTTTTATATCTTCTTTTTCAAAAAAGAACATATTTTTAATCCTCTCCAGAGAATGGATATATATATATCCATTTAAATATATATATTTAAATTTATTTTAAGGGTGAGAAAGAGAAACATTGATGAAAGGGAGAAACACTGATCAGCTGCCTCTCGCAGGCACCCATGCACCATGCATCCTGACTGGGAACCAAACCAGCAACCCCTTGGTGTACAGGACGATGCTCCAACCAAACAAGCCACCCGGCCAGGGTCAGACTTTCTTCTTTATATATATATATATATATTTATTTATTTTTAGAGAGAGGGGAAGAGACGGAGAGAAACATCAATCAGTTGCCTCTCCACACCCCTGCTGGGGACATGTCCCGAAACCCAGGCATGTGCCCTGACTGGGAATCAAACCAGCGACCCTTTGGTTCACAGGCAGGCACTCAGTCCACTGAGCCACACCAGCCAGGGCTAGACTTTCTTCTTGGTTTGGAGAACTGCACCCACATTCTCCAGCTCAGCCCCTTTGTTACCTGCCCCAGTCAATGTGCTACTTATTTTACTTGTGTGTTTTCTTGTGCATTGTCTGTTTCCCCACCAGAAGGTGAGCTCCAGGGGGCCATAGCCCACAGCTGCCTTGTTCACGGTGGAGTCCCCAGTGCTTGGCACAGTGCCTGACACGTAGTAAGTGCTCAATAAAGATTTTGGGGGTGATGCACAAACACATGAATGAGAGGCTTCACTGGCTCCAGCCATCCATTCATTTATTCATTTGACAAGCAGATTTTGCACATCTGTTGTGGGTCAGGCTCTTGTCAACCTGAATAACTCCTTTTCTGCCCCCAGGAGCTCCCAGCCCGGTGGTGGAACGCTGGAGACACATCCT
Organism: Tonatia bakeri; assembly: GCA_004024845.1. Taxonomy (NCBI): domain Eukaryota; kingdom Metazoa; phylum Chordata; class Mammalia; order Chiroptera; family Phyllostomidae; genus Tonatia; species Tonatia bakeri. The sequence continues at coordinate 78,357 of PVIA01003095.1, forward strand.
TTGTGTAATGCACCCTGACAAGGGCCATATATCCGAGGTTTAACGGAGATGGGGTTGCAGGGAGGAGCACCGGGTGGCAATGACAGGCTCTTAAACCAGAGAAATGGCATGTGGCCTGGCAGGGTTTCCCGCACTCGATTCAGGGAGCCTCGTCCGCCCCAAGGCCTCTGCTGCTGCTGACAACCACGGCGGCCTGTTTCTGCTAATATCGCAGCAGGGCACTCCTATAGAGGCAATCCATAAAACACCATTTACAGCCATAGCTAAACCACAGAAATCAATCCCCAGCGCTCGCTCACGTCGACACACGCGAGCAGGGGTCCTTCTGAGTATGGCGGGCAGTTTAAGGCGCTGGGGGCGATACAGGGCTGAGTGAAGAGAGGAGTCTGAGCCACGGGGCTTCTGATCGCCCTGGGGAGACAGAACAGGCTGGGGTGAGACCGTGTATGCCAAGGCATGAAGGAAGGCTCTAGGACGGTGCTGCCCAAGGCAGGAGCCAGCAGCCACACACGGCTAATGCAGATTGAGAGGTGTCAGACATATAAACTAATGCACCCAAAATACGGGCAACATACGTCAATTGCACAACATTGATTATACGTTGAGACGACAATGTTTTGGCTAAAATGCATTAAATACTTACCCATCTCTTTTCCTTTTTTTGAAATGTGGCTACTAGAACATTTAAAATGTGTACAATCTTACAATGTGTCATCTGTATATTGTATTGTGTGTTCACCACCCCAAGTCAAGTCTCCTTCCATTACCATTTGTCCCCCCTTTACCCTGACTGATGTCACCAAAAAACAAAACACAAACTAGCTAAGATAGTAACACTTCAAGAACTTTCAGTTTGTCATTTTATTTAAAAGTTATTTACACCTTAGGTAAACAGGGCTCGCTTCCTCACACAACCACATCAAAATTGCAACTAAAATATAGAACAACCATCACTCAGCACTGTCAGAAATCGAGTTGAATAGAAGTGTGACAATGGAATTCAAGAAACCACATCCCTCCGGAGATGTGGGATGGGCCGGTCCCATATCCACGTGCGGTGATAAAAATTCGGGAGGGATATCTTCTCAGGAGCGAGGAGTCCCAGCTCCACACCAGGGCCCCCAGCCCAGGGTTCCGATGCCAAGAGGGTAAGTCCCCCCAACTTCTGGCTGCAAAACCCAGTGGGGACTGAGCTGGTGGAAAGAACTGCTGGATTCCCAAGTAGTTCTCCTTAAATAACCCACACTTGGACTTACACAAACTCACTCCCTCTGAGCTCCAGCATGGGGTAGCAGCTTTAAAGGCACCAGTGGTATATGTACACAGAGGAACATCAAGGTGGGAGCTGGGGGACAGCTTTCTCCCAGACAAAAAGGCAGGCAGAGGCCATTGTCCCTTTTCTGAGCCCTCCCCCTACAGAGCCACAGAGCCAGCAGGTCGGTGCCATACCTGAGACTCCATCAACCTGGCTCACACTGCTTGCCCAGGCCTGGAGATCACCAGGGACTCCGTCTCACCCAGCTCCCACTGAAGCTGCTTTTCTTATGAAGGGCTGGTCTTGGCTCCTGCTTCACAACTTCCAGCATCCTCTCAAACAAGCCACAGCCAGCTGCAGTGAGCCTCCAGCTCCGGAACCTTCTGTTAAGTGGACTCAGGTGGTTTGATGGTTGCCAGATGACAGGGGGGTGTGGGGGAATGGGTGAAGAGGTGAGGGAATTTAGAAGTACAAATAGGTAGTTACAGAATAGCCATGGGGATGTAAAGTACAGCATAGGAAATGGAGCAGCCAAAGAATTTATACACGTGACCCCTGGACATGAACAATGGTGTGGGGATTGCCTGAGGGAGTGGGCGTGCTGGGTGGAGAGGGCAAAGGGTGAAAAGTTGGGACAACTGTAATTGCCTAATCAATAAAATATAATTAAAAATAAAATTATTTATACCTGAAACTAACATAAAATACTGAATGTTGACTGTAATTTAAAAATAAAATAAAATAAAAAATTTATGAAAATAAACAAATACATCATACATACATGAAATGGTGATGTGGCTTCCATTCTATTTCTGTTGGACAGCGTTGGTCTAGGAGCTAGGGGACCTGGTGAGGGACTGGTGCCACTGCAGCTGCAAAAAATTCTGAGGGAACCAGGATTAGGAGCAGCAAGGGGCTCCTGAGGAAGAGGTGGACACGTTCAAGAAGTTTGGTCCTGAGGGGAAGGAGGGAGGATGGCAGCCCAGAGCAGCCACGGAGTTCCAGGGACAATGCACATTTGTAAGACATGCACCCAGCTTCTTCCTCCCCCTCGGGCCATCTTCCAGAAAGTGTCCGGCCGCCCTCCCACCCACAGACTCCAGAGAAGGCTCCTCCACCCTGGACGTTGGGGTAATTGGCTAGTGAGTTGCTGGGTTTGGACACTAAATACTGAGGAAGTTAATCCCTGCTCAGGCTGTTCATTGCAAGGTGGGTTAACAAACACACCGCCCCTCTCTGGCTCCCAGCCCTGCCCCCCGGGCAAAGGGCAGGGGTGGGAAGGCAAGGGGAGATCAGGGACCCCAGTGTGGGTGGAGCTGGGAGTTTGGCCGATGTTTGAGGTGGGGAACACTTCTCAGAGGAGCATGGTGGCCCAAGAGGAGGAAGTCAGCCCCCAGACCTGACCAGACAAAGCTTCCTTCCACTGTGGGCATGACTTCTCAGTGGCAAACAGGCAGCCTGGGTCTGATGTTCCTGCTTCCATCCTCCCTCTGAGCCACACAGAGAGGCTGTAAACACTCAAATGCAAGGATTAACTCTGCATGTGGTGTCTGGGACATTGTTAACAGCTCTTGGCAGCAGTGTCTGTGTCTGTATTAGACTGATCTCTTTAACCCCCAGCACCTAGGACCTGAGGCTTGGTACCTAGCCAGTGTTCCATAAGACAGATGGCGGAAGGAGGGAAGGGAGGGAGGGAGGGAGAACAAATGACAAATCTGTGGAAGCCAGGAAGCAGATGCCTGAAATGGGCTACACTTGTTCTGCGTAGATATTTGGACGTGGGCAGCAAGAGGGGTCCCTCACCAGCTGGAGAGCACAGCGCCCAGGTCAGCGGAGAACTAATGCCCAGCACCCAGCATTCCACCATCCTTCCACCCTGCCGCAGGCACTCAGCCCACAGCTTTGAGAGACAGTTTATGTTCAGGATGAGTCCTTCCTGGGCTAAAGCTCTGCCCCTAGTCTCTTATCCTATTAAGTACTTTTAAAAGCCCCTTAAGTCTTCTGTAAAAGGAAAGAAAGTGAAGAATTCCAGCTGGGTTAGGTAAGCCTGGCATGGGGGATGGGGGAGTTACTGTAATTCCTGGACCAGCAAAGGGACTCCCCAAGCACATTAGGAGGCCTGCAGTTTCCCAGTATGGCCACTGGAGGGCACTTCGACCATGAAATACCAGATCTTCATCTCCCCAGTGTTTGGAGAGCTGCGATTCAACTCAACAAACATTTTAAAACCATCACAATATTGATAGCTCTCCAGTGTTGAATACCCCATACACGCTCAATGCCTTAAACATATGTTGTTTAAATTAACTACAATTGCTGTGAGCTATCTTGGCTGTTTAGAAAAAACTAAGGCTTAAAGAAACTGAAGAACTTACCTAAGGTGGCTCAGCTAAGTACAATTTAGGAATAAGGACTTGAACCCAAGCCACTGGGCCCCACCCCTCAACAATGAATGTACAGAAGCCGAAAAGGGACTGGGTAGAAGAAGGGATGAGCACGCTACACGAAAAATTGTCACTGAAGAGTTCACACATATGTGAAGCTTACAGATCATTTGCACATTTCACATGATAATGTTTCTCTTCCCCCTGAAATGGTGTTATTAAATAAATGAAGTGTTTCACAATTCACGCTGTCTTCACTTGGAGCAAATAAAGTCATTGCAATACAAGGCAGAAAAAAAGAATTTTTTGTTTAACAGTTAAAAAGCACTTACGGCCTCCCTGGCTGCTGTGGCTCGGGGGATTGAGGGCCAGCCTGCGAACTGAAAGGTCACTGGTTCGATTCCCAGCCAGGGCACATGCCTGGGTTGCAGGCCCCCTCCCCAGTGGGGGCATCATTCAAGAGGCAACAGATTAATGTTCCAATCACACCTTATCTTTCTCTCTCCCTTCCTCTCTCTCTAAGAAATAAATAAATAAAATCTTGGTGCAGGGGGGCACTTACTTTGTACCTAGAAGTGTTCCAAGCACTTCACATAAAGTAACTCAATTAACCCTCACAACCACATCTGACGTCTGGCGCCCGCACTGATGGGGTCCCCGTTTACCGGTGGGACACAGAGACCAGAAAAGGCAACCTGCCCGAGGAACCCAGGTGGTCTGTCTGGTTCCAGCTTCCGTCCTCTGGGATTTGGGGATCCTTGCCTGGAGGAAAGTCGGGAAAGCAGGAGGTGAGGAGGCAGAATTGTCTCAGGCCTGGGCTCTGTGAAGCCTGCGCAGCTAGAACCCCCAGGGCCTCCTAGGGGTGGGGAGGAGAAGGGGGGTATGGCAGCAGGAGGGCCCAGGCAGGGGAGGGGGCTGTTCCAGTCTAGGGGAGAGTGGAGGCCACCCTGCCCTCCGCCTCTCTCCAGGGACCAGCAGTTTGGGAAGTGCAGTATGTGGTAGGAAATGGCCAGATTGGATTACAGGGAAGATTAAAGGAGCTAAATTGGGCCTGGGGCTGGGGGAGGTGTTGGAGAAGGGAGCTGCAGAGGGCCGGCAGCTGGAAGGCCTGGAGAGGCAGCCCAAGCTGAGAGTGGGGGCAGGGACCTCACTCGAGGCCGGAAGCCCTTGTGACCCCTACAAGGCTGGAATGTGGGGTCATCAGGCCACAACATCCTCTTAGAAGGAGCTGAGGGTGGGGTGGGGTCAGAGACCGTGACACCAGAGACGGGGAGTGGTGGGGACCCTACCATGGGGGAGGTGGAGACAGACCTAGGGCTAGAGGTGTCCTGGAGGGAGAGGGGACGAGCCCAGACCTGGAGAGGGAGAGAAGAGGCAGAGGCCAGAGAAAGGAAAGAAGCTGGGGCAGAGACGCAGCCTGAGCCCCATCCTAAGAGAGTGTCTGGAGCTTCAAGAGTGTCCTGGCTGGGTGGCAGGGACACTGTTGTTTGTAGGGTGTTGGCAGGGAGATGCACAACACACAGTGGCAGCTGGAAACTTCCCTGGAGTGCCCTCCCACAGTGCTCTCTTCCCAGCCCCTCCCCGGGCCTGAGTGGCAGTGCCGGCTGTGGCCCCTCCCAGTCCCTGGGGCAGGTAGTCAGTGGTCTATTCTGGTGTGCGGTGTAGCCAGGGAACCTGGGGAAAGACAGAGGCGGGGAGCCTGGTACATCTCTTTGAGGCTGGATGGGGAGCAGACACGGAATAGGGTGAGGGGTAGGGGGTGGCTCTTTGGAATGGTTGGGGGATAAGGTCTGGCTGCGGTGGGTGGAGAGAAAAACCTTCAGCACTCCGTTTTCAACACATTGTATCTCAAGATCTTTACAGCTGGGAAGGAGAGTGTGTCTGGGATGTCCTAAGGGGTTTTGGGGCCTGGGAGCTAGGGCCATGGAAAGCCACAGCAGCTGACAGTGGACTCCCCAGCTGCTTTTGAACCCTAAGGGTGCAAGAGCAAACCTGGCCCCCAGCCCCAGTGCTCCAGGCTGCCTCTCTGGGACAGAATTGCTGCCGAGGTCCTCTCCCAGGCCAGTTGAGGGCAGTCTGGGACCAGGGTGCACTTGGCGGGGGGAGCCTCTCCAGCCTGTTGGGGAGTCCCAGTGTCTGGCTTGCCTGAGGGCAAAGTGACCCCCACTGGCCTCTTTATTTCTCACATAGGAGATCTTCCGTGACCCACTAGTCCTGTGAGAAAGGCCATACTCCTCCACCAATGGGGCCTAGCTGTCTAACCACCCACTCTCCCAGCACACGCCCCTCTCTGGAGAGCCGTGGGACTGGGGAGAAGAGCAGGGCAGGATGCTGGGAGGGACTTTCCCACTGCTGGGCAATGGGCTTTGCTCTGGAGATCCCCATAAGGCCGAGTCAGCGGGGCAGGACCTGGAACTGAGCCTGCCGAGTCTATCTGTGGCAAGGCCCGAGAAACCACGAGAGAAAGGAGTGGGGCTTCTGCAAACCATGGTCCGAGCAGGGGTGTCCACCCTGTGGCCCGCGGGCCACATGCTGCCCAGGAGGACTGTGAACATGGCCCAAAACAAAATCATAAATTTACTTAAAACATTATGAGATTTTTTGTGTGTGTGATTACATGTCACAATGTATTTAATGTGTGGCCCGAAACAACTCTTCTTCCAGTGTGGCGCAGAGATGCCAAAAGGTTGGACACCCCAGAAGTTACAAATCCAGACTGTGCATTTACTTGCTGTGCAACCTTTGGGAAGTTACCTAGCCTCTCTGAGCCTAGTATCCATAATTGTAAAATGAGGATAATCGTTATTTCCCAGTATTGTAAGGATTAGAGATAGAGTGATTTTTATTATTTATGTATTTATTATTTTTTAAATATTTATTTATTTTTAGAGAGGTTGAAGGGAGGGAGAAATAGAGGGAGAGAAACACCAGTGTGAGAGAGAAACATTGATTGGTTGCCTCTTGTACGCACTGTGATCAGGGACCGAACCCACAACCCAGGCACGTGCTCTGACTGGGATTCAAACCAGCAACTCTGCTTTGTGGGATGATGTGCAAGCGACTGAGCCACACTGGTCAGAGCTGAGATCCAGTGATTTTTCCATGGCAGGTACCGTGCCATGTATAGAGTAGGCGTTCAATAAGTGTAACTGTTATTTTCAGAGGTAGCATAGCCTGTGATAAAAAGCTCTGGACTGAGAGCTTTGGAGTCAGGCAGCCTTGGCTATTCATCTTGGCCCTGCCCCTGCTGACCTGAAGCAAGGATTCGAGCCGGTCCCCGGACACCCATGAACTGGTTTCTTTCTCAGGCGAAGGAGATGCAATTTTGACAATGGCCGACACTCACTGCCTGCCTACTGCGTGCCAGGCACTGTGCTCAGTGCTTTGCAGACGCTTTCTCCTTCAGCCTTCCCAGGACACCTCTGCTGTTACTGTCATTTTACAGACAAGGAGACTGAGGCTCCAAGAGGTAAAGTAACTCACCCCAGAGTGGCAGGTCCGGGATTTAAACCCAGGGAGTGCCCCAGCAGCGGCTCCCCCACTTTCTCGCTTTGCCTGCACCTCTGTGGAGTCAGGTGGGGTTTAGGTCACTGGCTGGCTGGCTGGACAGGTGAGAGAAGATAGAGGGATGAAGGACTGGAGCTATAAAAACTCTGAGGGCCTAAGACAGGGTGTCTTGTGGACCCCAAACTCACTCTCATTGCTCAGGGTGCTGTGATGGACGGTGGCCTGGAGTGGCAGCGAAGGCCCTGGGGTCTGTCTGAGTGGACTCAGCTGGTTGGAGGGAGAGGAGGATGATCCCATAAGGCTATATATAGCAACTGTGCATAGTGACCCTGTGAGGTCATTGTCAGCCTGCTCCGGCCCTGTTTAAAGAACCCCGCAGCCTCAAAGGGATGTAGGAAACCTGGAAAGGGTCCAGGACAGCAGGCAGATGACCAAACTGGAGGGGATGGAACCAAAAACGCCTGTGAGGGAAGATGAAAGGAATGAATGAATCAGGGAGAGAGAGGCTGGGTGACAGCACTAGGGACCTAGCAGAGAATTCCGGGGAAGACAGGGCTGCTCTTCTCCGTCTGGGTTACCGTCTGAGAGAGAGAAGGGGCTCGCAGCACAGCAGGGGGATCCCAGTCGGGCCTGGAGAGGCCGTTGAGGGTGCCAGTTCATGCTTCGGGGAAAGAGCCTGTGAAATCTCCGTGAGGTACCATCCTGTGCGTGTCAGCTGTTTCTGACTCACCCCGACACCCTTCACCCCAGTTCTCATACCCCCAACCCCCTTCAGCCCAGGTGTCCCTGAGTCAGGTCAAAGGGCATTTTCTCTCGGTTTCCTGGGGATTTCAAAGTGGGGGAGGGTGCACATCTGTGCTGGGGAAAGGGGGCCCCTCTCCCTCTGGCCTCTGTCTCCTTAGGGGATGAATCAGGACCGGGTGGCATTTGGAGAAGTTCAGGGGCATCCCCTGCAGACTTCGGGGAATTGTGGGAGGTGAGTGGATGTGATGAGGGGACAGCTGAGACTCTGAGGCTGCATTTGTTGCGGCGGGCAGGACCAAGTGCTCACCCAGCGAAGGAGAAAACCTGGGGAGAGGTTGAGAGGAGGCCCTGGGAGGATCAAGGAACCTCGGAGCGGGGAGAGCATGGCCTGAGGAAGTTGACACCACTTCTGCTGGCAGGTGTAGCCCCGTCTCATTGACGATTGGTGGGGTTTGGGCTGTTCTGGGGATGGTCTGGGCCCCACCTGAGGGTGCGTCTCCAGGGAGGCAATAAGGTTTGGATTAGAAAAGGGCCTCTCTCACTCCTCTCCTTGGGATCACAATAAAGAGGGATATTTCACTTTAAGCAAGAGAAACTGAGACCAAGAGAGGGCCCTTGGCCACTCCAGTGTCGCACAGCTTACCCCGACTCCCAGCCAGATACTGCTCCCAACACATCAGGATGCCTTCCAGGGGATCTGCCCTCAGTGCAGCCAAAGTCCCCTCCCTTTCCCTCCACTGGACCTCTGTCCTCATCCTCCCCATCCCCCCATCTCTACTGATGCAGATAACACCTGGGATGTGCAGGATGCTCGGAGTCCATGAGGCACTCTCACCTCCACCTTTCTCATTAGCTCCTCCCCCTTGAGGCTCAGCTTCAGCACCCACTCCCTTCCCCTCCTCCTCCCCTGCATCCCCCCACCACCACCTCTGCCTCCCCGAAGCCTGCCAGACATCCTATTTGGTAGGAGAGATTGGGGGCTGGGAAGGAGGTGCCATTAGCTTCAGACTTCTCCTACTTTGGCAGAAAACCCGCAGCGCTCCATGTCTGTAAAAGGAGTGTGGGGAAGGAGGGGTTTGGAGCCTGGAAAAAAAGCTAGGTCAGGGATGTGGGGGTGATGGGAGGGAGGTGGAGGAAGGATTTGTGAGAGCTGGAGTGGGGGTGCCAGTAAAAGAGAGGGCCCAGGAGTGGGTCAGGGGTCTGGCAGAGAAAGTTGGGAGAGGCAGGCTGTGGCCTGAAGGTCTTACACTAATGAGAGTGGAGGGTAGCAGATGCGGGCCGGTGGGTCACTGCCTGAGCCTGGGGAAGGGGGGGGCGCAGGGAGAGATGAGTTACAGGGAGAGTCCTGCCTCCACCCGCCTCTGGCTGGGCCCCCCAACTCAACCTCCCCCCCAGTGATATCAGGAAGAAACAATTGCCTCTGGACATTCCTTCCCTTTTACAGTCACTCCAGCTCCTCGGCAGCCTGCGGAGGTCAAGCAGCCTACAGCTGAGGAAGGGTTGATGGAGGGGACAGCATGGGAGGCGGCTGTTCAGGGGAGGGGGCTCTGGGAGCATCAAGGCAGGGAGGCATCCAGAGCAAAGGCTTGGCTGGGAGCACTCACTGCCCCATCCGGAGACTGGGCCCAGAGACTCAGGATGTCAGATGCTAAAAGGACTTCAGAGATGACTGGCCTGGTCCCCTTTCACACCTGGACCTGATGGGGGTGGGGAGGATAGGACTTGCCCAGGTGGCACAGATAGTGAGTCGGTGAAACCCCAGGGAGAGTGCCATGCCTTAGCCTCTGGATGAGCAGCCCACCCCCACATCCCCAGGCTTGGGCCTCCTACCTGCCCACCAAGTGCTAAAGCTGAGGCAAGAGCTGGACTCCCCAAGTTCACACCTGCCACACTGTCCCCAAGGCTCTCATGCAATGGTGGCCTCCGAGCCCAACATGGCCCTGGAAGCATGAGGTCCTTGGCTGGGAAACAGAAAGAAGAGGAGGAGGATAAGCCTTGGAGAAAGGGGCAAAGGGTGTGGTTGGTGGAGGGAGGCGCCAGCACTGCCTCACACCAGGGATCCTGGGGTGGGCCTGGGGTATGTGAGGTGCTCCCAGATGGGGCAGGGTGGAGGAGACCCTTCTGTGTCTCTCCTTTTGGACCTCCTCCAGTTTTTCTCAATCCAAATGCTCAGTGCTGTCCTGGTCAGTGTCCCCATCCCAGTCGTCCACTCATACCAGCCACCTGCCCTCTCATGCCACTTGTGGGATCTGGGAGGTCCTATGGGTAGGCAGGCCCCTTGTCTTCCGGGGAGCCCTCTGTGAGGTTCGGAGATCTGCCTGGGCATCCATGAGCCCTGCAGACACTGAGCACAGGGCAAGGCAGGGAACAGCCAATGCAAAGAAACCTGGAGGCTAGAAAGAGCTCAGCCATGTTGCTCAACAGAACAGGGGGCAGTGTGCCTGAAGTGAGGTGAGCACAAAGGAGGTTGGCAAGGTGGGCTGGGTCAGCCATCTGGGGACTTGGGGGCCACCATGAGTTTGGGTTTTGCTGGTTCAGTAGCTCCAGGAAGGGGGAGAAACTGGCAGTGGTGAAATAGGGAGCCTTCAAAAGGCATGAGCGCTCCCCAGAAATAACTGAGGGGCAGCACCGTGAAAAGGGCGTTCTTGCTCTGTTTGGCTCCCGGGTTAAAATAAGTGGCACAGCAGAGACACATCACTTGGGTTCAAAAATAAGGAAACATTTTCTAACGGCAGAGCCGTCCCGTGTGCCGTGGCAGAGATGGGTTAGGTACCCAATGCCTCTTTATGGAATGGAATGGGCTGCCTGCGGACTCCAAGTTCCCAGGCAGCGGAGGGATTCAAGCTGGAGCCACGGCAGAGAAGATTTAAGTCTTCACTGAGAAGTGGGGCCTGGGACTGGTTAACTTCGTGATTCATGCAGTTACCTCCAGCCTGAAGTTTCCAAGACTCTGCAAGGTCAAAGTGACCTGGAAGATCTCAAGCAAACTCCAGGATTGGCTTTCTTCTCTAACTGACTCAACTAAACATACTGAGAGCACCCACTGTACAACTCACCGTCTCACATGCACAAATGTACACATTGTCTTCTTTTTCTGAGGAATGTTGAGTAAGCTGGTGTTTCGAATGGGTCTTCCCATTTCTAATATCAATTAGCTTAAGTAAGAGGTGTGACCATAAAGTAATGTGACTGTTGAATTTGAATATTTTAAGTGTGTCCTGAGGATGTTCATAGCCACATTGTTTATAATAGCAAAATACTGAATGCAGTATAAATGCCTATCAATAAAAAATTGGCCAAATAATCTATGGTGAATTCATATAGTAAAAATACAAATGAGGATATAAAGAAGAATGACTGAAAACCTCCCATCAGGAAAAAAAAAATTGGACCAGATGGCTTTACCGGTGAATTCTACCAAACATTTCAGAATTTGTACCAATTCTTCTCCATCCTTCTTTTCTTAAAGAAGGATTTTATTTATTTATTTTTAGAAAGAGGGGAAGGGAGGGAGAAAAAAGGACAGAAACATCAATGTGTGGTTGCCTCTTAGACGCTCCCCACTGGGGACCCAGCCCGAAACCTAGGCATATGCCCTGACGAGGAATCGAACCAGCAACCCTTTGTTTCACAGTCTGGAGCTCAGTCCACTGAGACACACCAGCCAGAGCTCAAACCCTTTCAATAATTTGAAAAGGAAGGAATTCTTCCTAACTCATTCTGTGAGGCCACCAGTACCCTGGTGTCAAAGCCAGACGAAGACACGCAGATGCTAAAATTACCAGCCTCAAGGATATTGATATAGAATTTCTTAACAAAATGGAGCACACCAGCCCGAGCCGAGGGTCTCGTTCATTGTCTCATACATCAAAAGGCTGTGAGTTCAGTCCCCAGTCAGGGGGCATACCTAGGTTTCCCATCCAACCAGCCCTTCCCTGGTCTGGGCTCAGCTGGGGCGTGTGTGGGAGGCAGCCAGTGCACGTTTCCCTCTCACATTGCGTTTCTTTCTCTCTCTTTCTCTTGCTGTCTCGCTCTCTCCCACTTTCTCTCTCTCTCTAAAATCAACAAACATATCCTTGAGTGAGGATTAAAAAAGAAATACTAACAAACTACATTCAGCAGCATATTAAAAAAATAAGGCACTTTATTTTTAATTTTTTTATTGATTTAATTTTTTTTTTCAGCAAGAGAGAGGAAGGAAACAGAGACATAAAAACATCAACTTGTTGTTCCACTTAATTTTGCACTCATTGGTTGTTTCTTGTATGTGCCCTGACTGGGGATCGAGCCCCCGACTTTGGTGTATCAGAGCAATGCTCTAACCAACTGGAGCTACTCAGCCTGGGGCAGCAGCATTTTAAAAGAATTATATACCACGATCAAGTTGGATTTATTCCTACAATGCAGGGATGGTTTAAGATATGAAAAATCAATGAGTATAATACACCACAATAACGGAATGCAGGAAAACCCCCACATGATCAATTTTATTTACAACAGCATCAAAAAGAATAAGATACTTTGGAATAAATATAACCAAGGAGGCATTAGACTTGCACCCTGTGACTATAAAACACCGCTGAAATGTATTGAAGAAGACAGAAGTGCATGGAAGGCGCCTGTGTTCCTGATGGGCAGATTTAACATTGTTCAGCTGTCAGTACGACCCAGGCCACCTGTAGACTCAGTGTGATCCCTGTCAAATGCCCACCAGTGGTTTTTGAAGACATAGGAAAACCTACCCTAAAATTCATATAGAATTTCAGGGAACCCTTTGGAATGTGTGCGCACATTCCAAAGAATGAAGTTGGATCCTTACCTTTACACCACCTACAAAAGTTCACTCAAAATGAATCAAAGACATAAAACTGTAAAACTCTTAGAAGAAAACACTGGGGGGAAATTCATGACATTGGAGTTAGCAATGATTTCTTGGCTATGACACCAAAAGCACAGACAATAAAAGAAAAAATAGATAAATTGGACCTCATCAAAATTGAAGACTTTTGCTCATCAAAGGGTAATATTGGCAGAATGAAAAGGCAACCCATAGAGTGGGACCTCTTGCATTCTGTGCTGAGTACGGTGACCACCCAGATGAATTATGATTATGTGTAGAGTGCCCAAGTCCAAGTGGTCTCCTGGGGAGGTGACACTCTTGCTCCGGCGGTGCGGCCGCCGACACAGAGCATGTTCGGGAGTGCTCCTTTCCACTTGTCTTCCACGCCTCGGGCTGCTGTTTCGCTGCCCTCCATGGTAGCAAATCCTAAGGGGTAGAAGTGAATTTCGAAAACAGGCCCAAGTGGTTCCGAGCCAAGTCTGCCGGCGATGTGGATTTTGACTAGAGAATAGATGGTTGTATTTGTTTGTTTGTTTGTTTTCTGCCTCATGCTGGTCAGAAGGGCCATTTCCTCTTGTGTGTGGGGGGGGGGGCATGGTGTATGTGGTGAGCGGTTTGAAAACTCTTTTCTTAATTGTTTTTTTAAAATATTTTATTTATTTTTAGAGAGAGGGGAAGGGAGGGAGAAAGAGAGGGAGAGAAACATTAATGTGTGGTTGCCTCTCACGCACCCCACACTAGGGACCTGGCCCACAACTAGGCATGTACCCTGACTGGGAATCAAACCAGCGACCCTTTGGTTCACAGGCTGGTGCTCAATCCACTGAGCCACACCAGCCAGGGCTCTTTATTGTTTTACGAAGTGCCATGCACATAGAAGCAAAGAGCACTGTAGAGTGAATCAAAAGGCTGCTAGTAACAAGAGTGGCAAACACCTAAAGCAAAGTATCAGCTTAAGGTTAGGGTGCATCACCTGGCAAATGCCCATGAGGGAAAGCAGGGTGGGAATATTTTCATCAGAGAAATCAACATCGAAGTCCAAGGCCTTTCAAAGACACGGGGTATCTTGTAAGGCCTTTTGGCCCCTCGGGACGCAGGGGCCTGCACATGTCTCGGCAGCCAGTGAAGACCACTCGTTTTCCACTTTACCCTTAGCTCCCCCTGAGCCCTCGGCCCACTCCACACTCTCTCATCATCTCCTCGCTCACCGGAAAGGCCCAAATGCCTAAATGCCTTTCCTGTAAGTCCTTCTGCTAGTCCCTGGGGGAATCGTCTGTCCCCTTGTCCATTTTTTGGTTGCTTTCTGGGGCACAGAGTCTTCAGCTGGGCACTTCTTTGCAGCCCATGGCCAGCTCCCTGGCTTGGCCTGGGGTTCTGGCTGGCCCTCACCACATACTTTCCTTTCACCTTCGAACTTGTTCTGCTTTTCTGTTTCCCCTGATCTTGGTTGTCCCTTGCCCTGGTGCTTTTCCTCGTGCCCTGGCTTCCCCTCCACTTCTGGCTTTCTTCCTTAACTGACTTTCCTTCATCTTCTCCATCTACTTCATCCTCGGGCTTACCCTCACTTCCCAGCTTTCCTTCATTTTCATTGTAGAGATTTCCCAGGTTGAGACGTCTCCTCCTTTTCCTGTTCTGCAGGGACTCTGGAAAGGTTCCTCTTCCTTTTCTAGCCTTGCAGGGTGCTTGGGGCAGACCTGTGGACCTGGGTGGAGTCGGCTGTCCCCTGGCCTCCTCAGGGAGCTGGTACCGCATGGGCCAACGGGAGGGAGTGGACAGTGCTGGGAAGAAGGGCAATTTCCTTATGTGGGTTGGAGACTGTTTACAGAGCAGAGTTCCACAAATGTTCTGTTCTGTGCAGCATCATGGAAATAGGTGCACAGTTTACTACAGCAGATTAGTCAGTATTGTTTTGAATATAAGTGACAGAAGCCAACACCAAGTTCTTTAAGTAAAAAATAAAAGGAAAAGTTTATTGACCTCAAAGCCAGGCAGGACACTGAGAAAACTCACCAAATCAAGGAAGAGCTGCATGCAGAACCAGGGCCCCAGGGGCTGGAATTTAGGATTACCTGCCTGGCATCGTCCTCCTCTCCAGGTGTCTCTTCTTGTGTGTTGACTGATCTTTCCTCCTACTCCAGAAAGACCTCCCCAGTGGGCAGGAAACCTGGTTGGCACAGGCTCCAGTTCAGTAATCTCAATTCCATCTATAAATCCCAGGGAAGATCTCTGATTGGCCCTGCTCAGATCCAGCCCCACCCCCTGGGCCAATCATTGCAGTGAGAGAGATGCAGTTCTAAGACTGACTGGGAGCTAAGTCACCTATCCCCTCCTGGTATGTGTGTGTGTGTCATTTGTTACCAAAATAAGGGGATGGAAGGAAAGCTCACAGGCCACTTTTAACTACAACAAGGACAGTGCTGCCTTAGATGTGCTAAGAACCCACATGGTCTCCAAAATTCTCCAGGAGCCTAGAATCTAGTTTGGGAGATGAGACACAAAAATAACCAGAACGCAACAGCTTGCAGTGACTCGAAGCCTGGATATGAATAGCTGGAACTCCCCACCCACCTCATAAGCTTGTCTCTTGGGTAAAAATTAGATACTTAATGTGAAAGGGCTTTGAAAAGACAGCAGTAACCAAGCCCTTTACAGGTCACCTGGCACATTCACACCCACCCGGGGGTACAGCAGGGGTCCTGGAGTTCCTACCTCATAGGGTTCTTGCAGAATTGGGGGACATGGGTGTGGAGTGCTCCACAGAGTGGTATACAATAGGTGCTCAGTACATGTAAGGTGTTATTATTGTATCTGTCACCTGAGCCTCTTCAAACAGCTATAGGTTCAACGTGGCGAGGCTAACATTCTCACTTTATAAGGAGGACGCAGAGAAGTCGAGGAGTCGTCTGCTAGTAATGAGTCCTGCTGGTGATGGAAGAGCTAGGGGAGGAACCTGCGTTTTATTTCCAAGGTTGGCCTCCCAAAAGGCAGGCCTAAGAGAGGCCTGTAGAGGGCTGGGTGGAGGTGGCGGGACAGCCAGTGTTCACAGAGAAGTGGGCATGTCCTTTGGGGTCATTGGCCAGGGCCTTGCCCCCAAGGAGCAGGGCTGTGAAGGGATGGGCAAGGCCTCTGCAGAACTCTGTTCCTACCGGGGGCTCAGAGCATTATGGGGGTGGGAAGTGAGGGCAGCTTCTCACCCCTAGCCTCCCTCTGACTCTCAGGCCTGCTCCTCAGGTACGGCCGCCACCCCCGAGCGTCTCTCCTGTGCGCTTGTTTACCGGACCGTGCATTCTCCTCTATAAATACCAGCTCTGGTATTTCGGGCTGGCAGCTGTTGTTGCCAGAGCGATGGCTGGGTTGACATGGGGCTCCTGACAAAACACAAGCCCCTGGAGTGTGTGGGCGTGGGGTGTGGGTGTGGGTGGTGTGCGTGGTGGGGGTGATTCAGAGAGAGGTGGAATGGACACAAGGGGCAGAAGCCAGGTGAAGTTGGTGGTGGTGTGGGGGTGAGAGAGTGTTCTCGGCAACTAGAAACTGAAAGAACACCAGACTCTTGCTGGAAATCACCCTCTTGTTTATAAACTTGAGGCCCTGCCCTCATCAGCAGGAGGGGCGCTGAAAGGGCCTCTACTAATCTAAGGGGAAATTGAGGCTCGGAGCCAGAACCCAGGTGCCAGTGGACACACCTGAGCAGGCCAGCTCCGGCCAGTGTTGCTCTCTGCCCTTAGGGCCTGCCCGCTCATACCATCAGGCCTGCCCAGAGACCCTCCTCCTCCTCTAGGTCTGGCTGGTGGACTCCTGTTCTTGGAGCCCTCCCCAACCTCTGCTGCTACCAGAGAATCTGCAGAAGAAAGGTGACTTGGATGCTTTCTTGGGAGCAGGCCTTGTCCTATCAGGAAATGACCCAAAGTCTCACCTTGGAGCGAAAGAGGAGACCCACAAAATAAATGGAAGCCTCTCCCCAGCTCTCCCTGACCACCCCCAGGAGGAGGCAGGCACCCAAAGGCTCAAGGGGGCCTGCCAGGGGGCTCCAGACGTGCTTGCTGCCCTGGTTAAGTTATCGGCAGGCCGGTCCATCTTCTGGACCTCCTAGGTTGGTCAGCCTCTCTCCCATACCTCTCCCGAGCCCCCCACCAGCCTGCGGAGGGGCTAAGGCCTCTTGCGGGGGAGCTGGCCTCCCCGCCCCCACGCCAGTGGCCGCCCTTTCCTGGCAGGACAGCCGGATCCTGCAGCTGTCAGGGGAGGGGCGGAGGGGGCTGATGTCAGGAGGGATACAAATAGTGCCGACGGCTGGGGGCCCAGTGTCCCCTGCTGCATACACTTTCCAGCCGGCCGGCCGCCCGCCCGCCGCCTCCTCTGTGCCGCTCAGCCTCGCCCGCCCCGCCACGATGAGCCAGGCCTACTCTTCCAGCCAGCGCGTGTCCTCCTACCGCCGCACCTTCGGCGGGTCCCCGTCCTTCGCGTTCGGCTCCCCGCTGAGCTCTCCCGTGTTCCCTCGCGCTGGCTTTGGCAGCAAGGGCTCCTCGAGCTCGATGACGTCCCGCGTGTACCAGGTGTCGCGCACGTCGGGCGGGGCAGGGGGCCTGGGATCGCTGCGGGCCAGCCGGCTGGGAGCAGCCCGCGCGCCCTCCTCCTACGGCGCGGGCGAGCTGCTGGACTTCTCGCTGGCGGATGCCGTGAACCAGGAGTTCCTGACCACGCGCACCAACGAGAAGGTGGAGCTGCAGGAGCTCAACGACCGCTTCGCCAACTACATCGAGAAGGTGCGCTTCCTGGAGCAGCAGAACGCGGCGCTTGCTGCCGAGGTGAACCGGCTCAAGGGCCGCGAGCCCACCCGGGTGGCGGAGATCTACGAGGAGGAGCTGCGCGAGCTGCGGCGCCAGGTGGAGGTGCTCACCAACCAGCGCTCCCGCGTGGAGCTCGAGCGCGACAACCTGCTGGACGACCTGCAGCGGCTCAAGGCCAAGTGAGAACCTAGCGCTCCCAGAAACCCCTTTCCCCGAGCCGGGGACCCTCTCCTGCCCCACGCAGGGAGAAGGCCATCTACCTGTGTCCCCTGAGCGGAGACAGACTCCAGGTCTCTCTCCTGTGCTCCCCCTCTGCAACAGGGGCTGGAATGGGAGACCTGTAGACAGCCCCCTTTAAAAGCATCTTAAGATGAGGGGGTGATGTTGGTGGCTGTCAGGCAGGCGGATGGGTGGAGGAAGGAGGCCCAGGTACAGTCAGGGGGGAGGTGAGGTTGACAGGAGATGAGGAAACTGGGGCCAGCGTGGAAGGGCAGGGGGTGGGGAACCCCAGCAGTAGCCTCAGCTCACCTGTGATGAGACCCTGGGGAGGGGGTAGAGTGGGGGTCTTGGCCCCTGGGCCTGGCTGAGGCTGTGCGGCTCCACGGGGGAACCTATCGTCTAGAGGAAAGGGGAGAGAGAGAGGGGGCTTCAGCCCTGGGGAAGCTGAGCCAGCGGAGGGAGGGCTCCACTAGGCTCCGGGTACCCAAGGGCAGTAAGTGTAGAGTGAGTGCTCCTGGCCCTGCTTCTGACAGCCCCAGTGAGCAGGGTCATGGCCCTCCACCCAGGTCACGAACGTGAATTGAGCAATTGAGGGCCTACATAGGCCAAGCTGGGGCTGGGAACCAGGAACACAGAGGCAGATAAAATAGACAGGGTCCCTAATCCTAGGGAGGTCACAATCTGATGGGGACATAGACTTCCAGGGTGTGGCTCGAGGGCAGAGATGGGGCCACTTCCGGTCCCCTCCCTGGTTGGGCGGGGCCTCCTGCTCCACTTGGCAGCAGCCAAGGCCTCCTTTCTCTGTTCTTGGCCCACTCTCTGGGTGGTGTCCCGCCCCCATGAGTCCGCTCCAGGGCCAGGTTCATCCCCACCAACTCTCTGTTCGTCCCCACCAGGCTGCAAGAGGAGATTCAACTGAAAGAAGAAGCAGAGAACAGCTTGGCTGCCTTCCGATCGGTGAGCCCTGTTTGAACCCCGGCAGCCTTACCCCTCCGTCTCTCTGGGTGGCCCCTGGTCTCCCTCGGCCCTCCCTGAGTGATCAGCCACCCTCTCCCTCTTGCTTGACCATTCCCAGGATGTGGATGCAGCCACTCTAGCTCGAATTGACCTGGAGCGCAGGATCGAATCTCTCAACGAGGAAATCGCATTCCTTAAGAAAGTGCACGAAGAGGTATGCTCTGGGCCTCCTCCTCCAGGTCCTTAGACGCTGGGGAAAGCAGGCGGAAAGGGAGAATGGCGGTGCTGGGCTCTGGGTGCGGGGGTGTGAGGGTGTTTGCTGTGTGGGGCCTGGTCGGGGACTGAAGCTCAGACGTACCCCACCCTGCAGGAGATCCGAGAGCTACAGGCCCAGCTTCAGGAACAGCAGGTCCATGTGGAGATGGACATGACCAAGCCAGACCTCACTGCTGCCCTCAGGGACATCCGGGCCCAGTACGAGTCCATTGCGGCTAAGAACATCTCCGAAGCTGAGGAGTGGTACAAGTCCAAGGTGGGCAGCCTGGCTCCTTGCCCGGTTTGGAAGTGCTTCCAATGGCTCCATCCTTGGGGAGGAGGGTGAGCCCAGGTCTCCATGCCCCCTTGCCCACCCCCACCTGCATCCTGCATCCTCCTCACCTCAGGGCCCCTCTCTGCCCTTAGGTGTCTGACCTGACCCAGGCAGCCAACAAGAACAATGATGCACTGCGCCAGGCCAAGCAGGAGATGATGGAGTACCGACACCAGATCCAGTCCTACACCTGCGAGATTGACGCCCTCAAGGGCACGGTGAGTGCCTGTCTGCCTCGCCCGGCCCAGCCCTTCCTGCTCACAGCTCACATCCTCACTCTGTGACCTTGGGCCCGTTGCGTGCCCTCTCTGGGCCTCTGTCTCCTCTAGTCTAGCACGGGGGTAAAAACAGGTGGGTTGCCAGCTGGGCTCTCAGGATGTCATGAGGCACCTACGTGGGGGCTGAACAGCAGTGCTGGCTTTTATCGGTCCCACTCTCTGAGCCCCCACACCACACTTGGTTTGAGGTCAGGGTTCCCTGGATCAGAAGAGTCCCACAGCTCCCGGACCTGACCATCTGGGCTTGCCCCGAGCCCTGAGGCTGTCTTTCCCCCATCCTGGACCCCCAGTGTCGCCCCCCACTTCCCACAGCCTGACCTTGACTAGGGCATCCTTCCCCTGCAGAACGACTCCCTGATGAGGCAGATGCGGGAGCTGGAGGACCGCTATGCTAGTGAGGCCAGCGGCTACCAGGACAACATCGCTCGCCTAGAGGAGGAGATCCGTCACCTCAAGGATGAGATGGCCCGCCACCTGCGCGAGTACCAAGACCTACTCAATGTCAAGATGGCCCTGGACGTGGAGATTGCCACCTACCGGAAGCTGCTGGAGGGCGAGGAGAGCCGGTAAGAGGCAAGGTGGGGCTGGCGGTGGGGTTCTGAGGGACACTGGGGGGCCGTCCCCTTCATACCCCAGGTGGGGCTCAGCATCACCTCAACAAGATCTGGAAACAATTTTATACAAGAAGTCACCACTCCACTAATTGCAGAGAATTAACCAAGGCCACCTGGGTAAAATTCGTGATTTAATTAATAGCTTTTATAAAAAGAGAAATATAACTATTCCCTCATCTACCTTCAGGATTAAGAACCAGCAGCATAAAACCATGTTCAGCAAACGGTAATAAAACATTACTGCCAGTCAAGGGAGAGATGAGAGCAAAGTGGGGAATGACGAGGCAAGAAAGGGAGGGGGCAGGTGGAGACAGCGACAGTGGGAGCGACAGAGAGCCTTGGATACAGGCCAAGAAAGGGGGGGCAGACTGGTGAACCGAGGCCACACTTGTGTGCACACACGCACACACACCTGTGCCGATCACAAAAGTCTCAGAACGACACGCTCAGAGATGTCACTCACCTCCACACACCGAAAACAGCATGTGATTGGAAGGGGACACGGGGTCACCTGCTGGGGTGAAGGAAATGCTCTGTGTCCTGATTTGGACTTGTGGTTACACGGGGTAGACAGTGGTCAAACTCCACTGGACTGCACACTGAAGATCGGTGCACTTCACTGTTTGTGAACTTAACCTGAATTTAAAACGGGTCATTAACTCCAAATACACGATGCCCATGGATATTCATACAAATGATAATATCGCAAGTTTTTAAAAATCAGCAGACATGGTTAGATGCAGACTTATACACAGAATTTGGGTTTCATAGAATAACACCCACATGGAATGACCTTCAAGGTGGCTCAATGGCAGTTCCTGGAACGTGGCCTCGGGTGGGTGGGCCAGGGGCTCCTAGCCCCGTGGGAGGGTGGGCGCACACCACGGATGTCCCCCAGAGCTGCTCTCCACTCTCCTGCGGTGTCAGGAGCAAGAAGGACACCCTGGAGAACTGGAGAGTGCAGCGGGGTTGGGGGCGTTGGGGTCACGTCAGAAGGTCAGAGGTGGAACAGGTGATCCTGCCGGAGGGATGGATCCTGGGGCGGCTGAATGTGGCCTCTGACCCCATGTCCTAAGCAACGTGACAGTGAGGGTGCTGGGACAGCTGAGGGTAGTGTTTAGGCAGGACCAGGGCCAGCTTTGGTAGGTGGTCACAGGGAGAGATGGGGGTCCTAACCCTGTGGGGATTTGATCTCTCCCCTTGCAGGATCAATCTCCCTATCCAGACCTTCTCTGCCCTCAACTTTCGGGGTGAGTATGGGGGCAGGAACCTTGCATGGGCACTGCCAGGAGGGGAGGATGGAACGGTGAGGACAGGACTGGGGTCTGGGGAGAGAAAGGGGCTGCTGCAGGGCCGGGGAGAGCTTAGGTAGGGCGTCTTCTGACAAAGAGATCGTTTTATTTTATTATCTCATGGTGTTGTGGTGACCATGTGCCCTGCACCTTCTGGAAGTATTGAACATCAGCAAACAGCTTCTGTCTCTCTTTTTAAAATGGATTTGAGAGAAAGAGATCAATTTGCTATTCCACTTATTTATCCATTCTTTGGTTGATTCTCATTTGTGCCCTGAGTGGGGATCGAACCCACAACCTTAGTGTATCAGCACAATGCTCTGACCAACTGACCTACCTGGCCAGGGCCAACTTCTGTTTCTTGATATACCCAAACCCTGAGGGAGCCAGGGGTGTCCTTGAAGGCCTGGCAGCAGAAGCATCTAGAGCCGTACCCCCAGGGCTATAAAGCACCCACCACCCACTGTCTCTTTTGTAAGTTTCCCAGTGCCCCCCATGCCGCTACCCGTACCCCTTTCAGCTGCTTGTGGAACACCTCCAGTGTGCTGGAGCGAGCTGCTGGATGCCCCTGTAAAACAACGAAGCCAAACCCTGGTGAAGCCAAACAATTAGAAGAAGGAGCTCCCAGGGCACGCTGCCATTCTGCCATTAGTGACATCGAGGTTGTGTGGCTTTCCAACCCTGGAGAACAGAGAAACATGCTATAATGATACATTAGGAAAGGAAGTTGCAGTTCTTGGCAGCTTTGCCTTTCCTAGATCGAACCATTTATGTCTTCGATGTTCATTTCCATCAGGAAAAAAACACGTGCTGGCTCCGTGGAGTTCCAGCGTTCGCCACAGGCTGGTGGCTCGCTGAGGAGATCCATGAACAGACACTCTTAATACCGGGGACCTAAATGTGACCCCTCCTATAAAACCCAGAACCTCTCTTTTTAGTTAGGAGTGTATGCAGGCACCGAGAGTGAGCCTTGCTTTTAAAACTGCTTCAGACTCTTTTTGAGATGGATAGTCCTGTGGCCATGACAGGGCAAGTATCACTGTCACCATCTCACAGGGAAGAAACCGAGGCACAGCGGGGTATGCCACTGGCTGCCAACACACTGAGTCGATCGATGACTCCTGTCCACCTCTCTCTCGTTGAGACTTCAAGTTGCTCATCCAGAGTCTTAAAGGGAGCTGGGCTCCACAGGGCACTCTAAGACAGGATCTTGGGACTGGGCTTTGGAGTTCTAATTGTCAGGGTACAAATTCATGCAGGGCTTTCCTGCAGCCCAGAGGTGGAGGGGGAGCAAGGAGACGTGTGGGGGATGGGAGTGCTGGGTGGCCTGGACCAGCTCTCCGCTGGTTCCCGATCCCATCTCAGCCCTGGACTAAGCCTGGGGTCTGCAGAACCACTCCCTGGGCTCATGGACACGTGGTAAAGGCCTGCTGAAAAAGCACCAGGTCCATCTAGAGGGCTGGAAGTCTTCTGAACTCTGCCTTACGGAGGACAAGGGCTGGACTCCCAGCCCCTGGACCAGCCTGGGCCTGGGCTGGTTGGGCTGAGCATGCGGGTGGGTCTGTTCCAGAAACAAGCCCTGAGCAAAGGAGTTCTGAGGTCCATACCAAGAAGACAGTGATGATCAAGACGATTGAGACCCGGGATGGTGAGGTGAGCCGTCTTCCCGGTCCCTTAGCCTTGACGGGGGCCATGGGGTGTGTCTGGAGGGCTGTCAGCCAGGTGCTTTCCACCAGCTGTGCTTGTGTGAGTCCCTGTCTGGAGGAGAGGGGGGTCCTGCTGTTCTGGGAGGGGTGGCAGCCGGCTGTGGCTCTGTTCTCCCGGCGGCACCGGATTGCACTGGGTTTCTCTTCTTCCCTAGGTCGTCAGTGAGGCCACGCAGCAGCAGCATGAGGTGCTGTAAAGCCAGAGACCCCCCTGCCACCAGAGACCATCCTTGCGCCTAGACTCACCGCCCCGAAGCCAGCCTCCTCCCACCCCAGCACAGTGCTCCCTCACAGCCCCTGACCCCCACTCACCAGCCACCGCTCCTGGTCCCCACAGGGCGCACGGCCCATCCCTGCCCCACAGGGAGCCCCCAGCAGTGCGAGTCCTGGACGTTGGAAGTGAGCCAGCCTGGCGCTTGGCCAGAGCTAGGGTGAGCTGGGCGGGGCCTGGGGGGGCCTTGGCAGAGCAGTGACCCTGCCCCTCCACCTCTGTGACCTCAGGCCTTAGCCTCTGGCTTTGGAGAGAGCCCCCCATCCCAGCAGGGTGTTGGGACCCACGGGGTGGACCTCCCCGCTCCCCAGCCGGGTCAGGAAAAAGAAAGGGCCTCCTCAGTGAGCTGGGTGGGTAACTGGGGGACTAGTCCCCTACGGAGACTAGGGGACATCAAATTAACCCCATAGTCCCTGTGGAGATGGGGGCCACTAAATTAACCCCAGAGTCCCTTCCACTCCCAAGGTAAGCTTAGAAAGCAGGGGCTGCAAGAGGGAACCCCCGAAGGTGCCAGATGTGGGAGCATGCAATTCAGAAGGAGAGAGGGTGGGCGAGATGCTGAGAGGGAAGGAGAGGAGAGAGGCGAGAGTGGTCTCAGGCAGGTGGCAAGGGCACCCACCTCCCTGTCCTGCCCCTCCCCCGCTGCAGGGGTGCGTGCAGAAACAATAAAAAGATAAGCACAAGCCTAGCACAGCCCCTGTTGTCCTGACTGCTGGGTCTCCTCTAGCAGCCCCCAGGGCCCTGTCACACCGAGTGATGGACTGTGATGGATCGCGTGCTGCCCTCCTGCCCACACAGACTGTCCCTCAGGGCCCGTCACCTCTTTTATTCCCAGAGCCTCCCAGCCATGCTGTGTGTGTAGCTTATGGGCGAGGGAGCTGGACAAGGTGTGTGTGCTGGGGGACCGCAAATACCTCCTATTGGACCCCAGTTCTGGGACTGCCTCCCTTGGGCCTCCATCCCCTTCGGATCATCAAAGCCCGGCGACACCCCCTGTGACTCTTTTTGAAGGTCACCACCGCTCCCTACAGACTGGCTGTGAAGTAGGGCTCCTCCCCCATTCCCTCCTCAAAGAAGCGTACAGCCTTCTCATTAAACCTGCCTGAGTGCCTTTTATGCACAAGGGCCAATTCAGGAAAAACAACCATGTTAAGAAAAATGAAAAGCTTTATCCTATTCTTGGAGAAGAAGACCCAATACTCTAAAGATGTTCATTCATCCTTCATTAATTTGTCATTTTGTTTAAAGATTTTATTTATTTGCTTTTAGAGAGGGTAAAGGAGGGAGAAAGGGAGGGAGGGAAGCATTAATGTGTGGTTGCCTCTTGTGCGCCGCCCACTGGAGACCTGGCCTGCAACGCAGGCATGTGCCCCGACTGGGAGTCAAACTGGTGACCCTTTGGTTTGAAGGCCAGCACTCAATCCACTGAGCCACATGAGCAAGGGCTAATTTATCATTTCAATGCAATGCTATATCTGTTAAAATACTAAAG
The DNA here is from genome assembly GCA_004024845.1 of Tonatia bakeri. Taxonomy (NCBI): domain Eukaryota; kingdom Metazoa; phylum Chordata; class Mammalia; order Chiroptera; family Phyllostomidae; genus Tonatia; species Tonatia bakeri. The sequence continues at coordinate 103,289 of PVIA01003095.1, forward strand.
GGAAACTGGGGGAGAGTTGGGGGAGCCGGGAGGGAAACAGGACATGTGAAAAGAAAATTAGAAGTTGTGGAATAGAACATTCACACCAATATGTTAGGGTTTCTGTGGGAAACCTTCGTTATTCAGCACAGAGCCTGGGGCAGGTGGGCAGCTGTGGCGGACGGGATGAAGGCTGTCTCTCTCCACTCCTTCCAGAATTCCATTCCAGGTGGGTCAATGACTCAGAAAGCTTGATGGCTCCGTGGAGGTCTCAGGTGTCCTGCCACTCCCTGAGGATTTAGGGATTTCCCTTTAGAGGTGGGAAGAGAGCAGAGATCACAGACAATCAATTCTGACTGTCTGTAGGTGAAATAAATGTAATTTTTTTTTTAGGTTAAAATGCCTACTTTGATGTTCCTAAGTTGCTTTTTAAAAAAGATTTAATTAATTAATTAGAGAGGGGGAAGGAGGAAGAAAGAGAACAGGGATGTGTGGTTGTCTCATGTGCGCCCCCTACTGGGGGGCTGGCCTGCAGCCCAGGCATGTGCCCTGACTGGGAATCCAATCAGTAATCCTTTGATTTGCAGGCCAGCACTCAGTCCACTGAGCCACACCAGCCAGGGCTGATGTTCCCAAGTTTTTTCACCCCAGAAACTTCAAAAAGCCTTTGTGGTATCTGTCTTTCTCCCTTCCTTGGATGCATTCCTCACTCCTAAGTTGCCCCTTCCGCTCTGGGCTATGGAGTCCCTCCAAGAAGGCCCCTTTCTCCTGGGTATTTCTTCACCTTTGCCCTAGGAACATCTGGGGCTACACCCCTGGTCCCACCCTCACCCACTGTGTACTCATGTTCATCGCTTCCCCACAGTGTTCTGATGGGGTGAGCCCTGCAGGCCGCGAACTACCGTGATCAGCCTGTAGCAGGGATCCAAGTGAAACGAGAAGGGGCACTTCTAGGGTCTTCACACTGGGGTAGAGGAGGAGGAATGGGTGAGGGGTTCCATGCCCTTGAACCTGCTGGGGTCCCCGCAATCTGAGCTAGTCTCTAAGGAAAATGCCTGGGGAAGGCTGGGCCCTGGTGGATAAGAGGCAATATGTGTATCTGTGAGTAATTTCTGGGGCCTCCTGCTCTTTCTTTCCCCTGAATCAGGTATGTGCACTCAACCACCCCACAGAGGACAAAGGGACACATATGTCAGGAAGGTCTGAGAGGCAGCCCCCCACCCCCATCTTCCAAAGAAAAGCTTAGATGCAGACTAGTTGCCAAGGTGGAGGGAGTGTAAGAATCTTAGACTCTCGGAGTCAGAACTCAAAAGCACCGATCCCCACGATGCCGAAGTCCCTTCCCCAGCCTTGCCCCGACACCTTGCTGAGCAGTCATCGAACTCTGCTTGAATGTCTCTGGTGGCAGGGAACTCACTACCTCCAGGGTGGTCCCTTCCAGCTGGGGACTGCTCTGGAAGTCAGAAAGCCCTCCCTTCTCACACACGTCTGCGCCCCGTGATGGCGAAACACTTGTCTTCAGACAGAGAGGAGGCCCAGACCCAGCCAAGCCCCACAGCAGGGAGCATTCTCTGAGCAGAGCCCTCCCGGGCCTAGAAACTCTGGTTCTGAGTCCTCAGCTTTGTCTCTTCCCTTGGGAGCTGGGCGGCGACCCAAGGAAGCCAGGGCGGAGGGACAGGTACAGGGCTCCTAGAGAAGAGACGGAAATAACCAGAGATCCGGGTCTCCTGTGGCCACACACACACACACACACCCACGTCATTGCCATGGCAAAGCCTCTCCCTGCTGCAGGGGGCACTTGGCATCTTCTCCTTCAAGACTCCGAGCACTGAGAAATAAGAGGGCTCCCAGAAGATTGACAGGCTTCCCACAGGAGCCACAGGGCCAGCTCCAGACCAACCCAGACCCCACCTGAGGGCGTGGAGGACTAGGAAGGACTGGGGAGGCAACTATGGCCCTACATCAGGAACGAAGGCCTCAGTGGGCACTTTCCGGCCCTGTCTGCCTGTCCACCCTGCATACCCTGCCCCCCTCCCGCCCCTTGAGACAATACAGGACATCCTTTCACCACTTCCTCGTCCTTCTCTCACCACGAGCTTGCCCGGGACACATATGCAAAACAAATATATCAGCGACCTTCGGTCCAACACTTAAAATGCCAGCTACTCAAGGGCAAGGTTTTTATAGGTTTTATTCACTCCGGTATCCCTGGTGCCCAGAAGAGTGCTTGGTCCATAGAAGGTGCTCATTAAATATTTAAATACCTGTTGAATGCGTACCCACTGAGTACTTGTATTTGCTTTTCTCTAAATTAAATATTTATCAGAAAAGTTGATGGCCCCCACTTCATTCACTCATTCGACCAACATTTACTGAGCTTTTACCATGTTCTGGGCACCTGGTGTAACATTGTGAGTAGGAGGAAGCTCCCCACTGCCCAGAGAGGTGGGGTGAACTGCCAAGGTCACACAGCATATCTGTGGCAGAGGGAGACTGGGCCCAGGCTCCTTGGCCTCCGCAGCCCAGATCTCTTTCCATGACACCATAGGCTTGTGATCGCTCGTCAGTGCAGACTGGCAGCACACGCCCAGCCCGGCGCCAGGCCGCGGGGCACTGTGGGGCCCACTCGGAGGGGCAGATGAGCGCCTTGCAGACAGCTGCCCTGGGCGACAGGCGGGGGCCAGTCGAAGAGCTTCCTGCTGTCACAGCTGGTGTGGGCTCCTCCAGGAGAGGGCGCCAGTGACTGGAGCAGGTCCGCGCCTTTCCTACCCAGGCCCGCAGGCCACTGCGAGCACAGCAAAGAATGCCCCCTCTCAAATACTGGGCGGGAGACCCACAAGTCATGTTCCAGGCTCTGGGCCGGGCCCTTTTTAAATAGTTAATATTTATTTTAATATTTAATATAATAATTTAAAGCCATTACAAAAACCTAAGTCAGATCATGTAATTCCTTGGCTCCAAACCCTCTGCGATGACTCTCTGGGTCACTGGGGTTGGAAGTGCCATGGCCGGCAAGGCCTGCGAGAAGCTAGGCTGCTGACCTCACGCCCCTCCACTGTCCCTGCCACTCCGTCTCACCCCGCTGGCCTCCTGGCTCCTCCTGGCACCCACCTCTGCCTGGAGCAGTCCTGCCTGGTCCTCTGCACCATTCGCTCCCTCAGCCAGCGAGGCTCTAACCACCCTATTTGAAAATGCAGCCCCCACCACACCCCTATCCCTTATCACCAGTACCCGGCTCTGTTTTTCCCACAGTGCTCATTTGCTCCTAAATATCTTTTTTGAAAAGATTTTATTTATTTATTTTTAGAGAGAGGGCATGGGAGGAAGAAAGAGAGAAAGAGAAACATCGATTGGTTGCCTCTCACATGCACCCAATTGGGGACTGAACCCACAACCCGGGCATGTGCCCTGACCAGGATTCGAACCAACAAATTTCTGCTTTGCGGGACAAGGCCCAACCAGCTGAGCCACACTGGTCAGGGCCTAAATATCTTTATAATTTCTTTATTTCTTTATATTTGTTTGTCTCCTCCCTCAAATATAGGCAACACAAGGGCAGGAATCCTTGTCTGTTTTGTTCACCGCTGCACCTCTAGTGCCTAGAACAGCACCAGGCACATAGTAGGAACTCAGAAACATTTGAGGAATGTCTCTGGCTGGGTGGTTCAGCTGGTTAACGCATCATCCTAATACACTAAAGTTGTGGGTTTGATCCCCTGCCAGGCCACCTAGAAGCAAAAATTTTTTAAAAATAAAAAAAGAATTTGTTCAATGAATGAATAAATATTGAGTTGGATCACCTCCAATTTATAGATGGGGAAACTGAGGCTTAGAGATATCAAGATCATACAGGTCTTTGGTTCAGCCAATCAACCCGCCAACCAGCCAACATGTACAGACGATCTACTGCATCCTATGCAAATTGTAGGTGGCTTTGGGTTACTAGTTTTTGAAAACAGTCTCTGGCCCTCTGTTCTTGTTGTTCCACCTGCTTGCAATGTCTTGCCCCTACATTTTAACCTACTTTTTTTAGTATTCAATTTATGGTTAAGAATTCAATTCACCATCAGTGGTTGCCTGCAAAGTGGGATGCACAGGCAACTATTTATGATGATCAGGCTGTTTTGTCTGGTCCTGGGTCAGCAGATACACGATACACGATTCTTGGCATGTTTCAAAGCTGGAGAACTGTGCAGTACAAACAGGAAGCTTTGATATATGCAAACGACAACAAAGAATGCCATTCCTCAAGGCCCTACTCCCTGTGGACACAACTCAGTGTGTAAACAGTTTCTTCTCCACCCTCTCTGCAGACACACACTAGCACGCGCTGGCTCCCGTCTCCCAGGACGAAGGCGGAGGGTAACGGCCACCTTGAGAGTACCTCTCTCCATCTCCAAGGGACCCAAGGCTCCTCCTGTGGCTCCTGTGTGTCTTCCCGGGTTTATCCCTCAGGGCTCAAGGCCATACCTGGATCTCTTACCTGGGCTTTAAAAAAGAAAACAAAAACTTTTCATTTTGAGATAATCACAGATTATTCACATGTGGTTACAATACAAAGAATAATACCCTCTTCACCTGGTTTTCCCCAATGGTAACATCTTGCATGAATATAATATAATATCACACCCTGGTTGCTGTGGCTCAGCGCACTGAGTGCTGGTGTGCGAACCAGAGGGTCGCCGGTTCAGTCCCAGTCAGGGCACATGTCTGGGTTGCGGGCCAGGCCCCCAGTTGGGAACGTGCAAGGGGCAGCCACACACCGATGATTCTCTCCCTCTCTTTCTCCCTCCTTTCCCCTCTCTTTAAAAATAAAGAAAAAATCTTTAAAAATATATAATACAACATCACAGCCAAGAAATTGCCGTTGATATAGTTCACCCACTTTCTTCAGATTTTACCAGGTTTATATGCACTCATTTGTGTGTGTGTGTGCGCGCACACTCACTTGCACACACGTGCGTGCATTTAGTTCTGTGCAGTTTTATCACATGCAGATCCATGTGACCACCACCACAGTCAAGATACAGAACAGTTCTGTCACGAAATCTCACTTGGACTTCTAAAATCGGTTTTGTCCTGTCTTTGTGTTCCTCAAATGCAACCCTTCGATGCATTGGCCCTGGGACACCTGTTAGACGCGCAGCCTGCTGGACCTTCCCAGCACCCCTGCTGAACCTGCACCTCTGGGGGTGAGGCTCGGTAATCTGTATTCTTTATAGGCACCTATTTTGAGATCCACCGCTCTAACTGACCTCCAGCTACCCCATCTGCAATCCCCCCTCCACGCTGTGGCTGCCAGAGGGATCCTTCTAAAACACAGCTCTGGCCGTTAGAGCGGCTGAACACTGCAGTGGCACCCAACTGTCATCAGGATGCGACTTTAGCAAGAAGAGCTCCCAGGGTCAGGCCCCATTTCCCACCGCCACTCACCCCTCGGCACTGCAGTTCAATCCCTCCAGACTCCTCAGATTCCTAGAACACGTCACCTGCTTTATCACATTGCAATTTCGGTCATGCTGTTCCTTCTGCCTAGAATGTCCTTCCCACTCTTCTCTGCCTATTGCAACCCTGTTCAACTCTGCATTTCTACGGATGACTTGGTTGAGAGAGGCTTGGTGTCACCCAGCTAGTACAGGCAGGAGCAGCTGGGAGCCAGAATCCACCTGACTCCTGCTCCTGGTCTTACTGTTTACCACACAGTCATGGAGGCTGCGGGGGGCCACTGGCCTCTCTCCTCTGGCTGTCTGCTCACCTCCACTGGGCCTTCCTTCCCATCTGTCTCTCAGACATCTCGCCCAAGACCTTCTGTCCCTCTCCCTAGCTGAGTGGACCTGGGACCCAGGGGCCTGAGAGGAGGGAGGAAAGGAAATGGGACTGAGCCCAAGGGTAACCGGACTCCTCCACGAGTGGGCTTGGGTGCAGACAAACCACGAGGGAGGGGGCTGGGAATCGGTTAAGCTTGAGGGGGTGCATGGGGGCTCCTGGAGGGAGGGATGGAGCACAGTGGAGTCCAAGTCCCCTCCTCTGCTGCCCCCTCCCTCCACAGCTCCCTCGAAACTGGAGCCGGGGGGCCTAAAAATAGCCCCCGAGGAGCAATTGCCAGCAGGCCGCCCTGGTGACCTTCTGGGTAGCAGAGGCTGAAGGCGGGCGGGCAGCAGAAAGGCAGGGCGCCGGCCCCCCAGACTCATCTTCCAGGGCACCAGCCCCTGGTGCCTCTGTGGCCGTCTGTTCCAGCATCCCCCAGCCATGCAGAAATCCCGGGGCACGCGAGCCGAGGAGGCGGGCACGAGGGCACCCCCCAGCCCCGGGGTGCCCCCGAAGAGGGCCAAGGTGGGGGCCAGCGGAGGGGCCGTGGTGGGGGCACCAGTCTTCCTTCGGCCCCTGAAGGACGCTGCAGTGTTCGTGGGTGGCGACGTGCGCCTGCGGGTGGTGGTGAGCGGGACGCCCCAGCCCAGCCTCAGCTGGTTCCGAGATGGGCAGCTCCTGCCTCCGCCGGCCCCTGAGCCCAGCTGCCTGTGGCTGCGGAGCTGCGGGACGCAGGACGCCGGCACGTACAGCTGCAGGGCCCAGAATGAGCGGGGCCAGGCCTGCTGTGAGGCCGTTCTCACAGTGCTGGAGGTCGGAGGTAATGGGAAGGTGGGGGCTGGGTGGGGTGGTCAGAGGTAGAGAAGGGCTGCCCGGGCCAGGAGGATTCATCCAGACTTCTTCCCAGGAGCTTTGGCTTCTCAGCTGCGCTGACCCAGAGGTGCCCACGGAGAGGAAAGGGCAGGAAAAGGGGTGTCAGGGTAGAGAAGCTCCCCACAAGAAGGTCAGAGATCAAGGGTCAGCATTGGTTAAGCATGAGCCTGAGCCCCACCTGGATCTCTCTGGGAGTTTCATGGTGGATACCCTCCTAGTTTCCCTGTAACGAGAGGTTGCCAGTGGAAAATCATCTTCATCAGTTCCAGTAACTTAGACTTGAAACTCCTGATCAGCCCCCGACAGGTGTGGGCGTATTGGAAGGACAGCACCAGCCCCCCTGGTCTCACCGCACTGTTAGGGGGATAGGGCAGAGCTCCTCCCACTCTGTTGCTGGGGCAAGTTGGTATGGTCAGCACCAGGCTGGCTGGAAGAGGCCAGTGGGTGGATAAGTGTGAATAAACAGGGTCCGGTGCATCAGGATGTAGAGCAAGGGCTCCTAGGTGTGTAAGGAGGTGGGTGTCTGAGAATCCACACACTGGCATGTGATTGTTCGTGTGTGTATGTGTGTGTGTGTGCGTGCATGTGGGCTGTGGAGGGGCCAGGAGGTATAAGCAAATGAGGGACAGGAGTGTGTGGAGTGGTGTGGAAAGCCCACGGCCAGCCACATCTAGCTAAGGTTTGTAAAGTGTGGGGAGGGGATGCTCGGGGGTGCCTGGGGCCCTGCCTATCTAGGTGTGGAGGGCTAGTCTCCTGTGTGAAGGGAAGGGTCGGGTTCCGAGGCAGAAGGAGAGGGGTCTGAGGCTGGGCGTGGTGCTCAGGGTCTGCGTGTGCCTGGCCAGGGCCCACTCTCCTTGGGTCCGTGTTTGGGCTTCCTTTCTGACCTCCTCTGGGCCCAAGGCAGAAGCCCTCAGGCTGACTGAGCCTTGAGAAACATAATTCTGAGGAAATAGGCTGCAGTGAGGGGAGATGGCAAAGAGCTTGGGGGTCACCTAGAGTGTCCTGGGCATTTTCAAGAGGGATTTCTCACTCTAGCTGGGTGGTGTCCTATAAGGTTGCCTCCTTGGGGACTGAGGAGGAGACACGGAATGAAGCACCTCAGTAGCGGGAGGCGAAAGAAGGCGCTGAGGTGCAGCCACAGCAGGAGACAGAGCAGGGGCTCAGCCTCCCTCTGTCCGGCCTCTCTCCCTAGCACCACCCTGCCCTCCCTCCTACAGCCTCCGACAACTCGTTCCTGGGTGTTCCTGTGGCCAGGCCTGGGACAGAGGGGGACAAGGCTGGTTTCTCTTGGTTGGCCTTGCACTTGGCCAGGTACAGGCTTTCCCAGCCTTGAGTGAGAGGATGGGGCCCATCTGGATGAGCTCTGAGCTGGAGAAGGATCAGACGGACGCCTTGGGGATCATAGCTCTGGTCTCCTACAGGGACTGAACACAGAACATAAATCAAAGGGCACAAGAGACCGAGTGATGCGACTACAGCCTGGGGGAGAGAGATATCGGGGAAGGGAAAAGAAGCACTGAGGAGCGTGGTGCTCACAAGGTTTGCGTAGAATTGGAAAGGACCTCAGGAAATGAAGCTTCAGATGCTTCCTTTGCAGGGGAGAACTCTGTGGTCCACAGCAGAGGAAGATTTGCCCAAAGACATACAGCCAGTTGTAGCCACCCCAGAATTAAGAACCCTGTCCTCTTGGTTTTGTCTTTGGAAGCTTTTTACTGCTCACCGAGCTCTGGAGGAGGGAGGGAGAAAATGATGGGGAGCTGTCCGTTGTATGGAGAACAGCCCAGGCCTCGCCTTTCTGAAGAGCCTCCTAGTTCCCCAAAGTGGGCAGAGTTGCAGGGTGCTAGAGCCCCCCTCCCCAGCAGGGCTGTCCCCTCAGCCTCTTTGTCATCTGGGTGGCATGGCCGATGGAGTGAGCCCTGGCTGGCCTGTCTAGATGGAGGCCAGGGCCATGGTCTCCAGGCTATTTGGCTGGAATAGCATGTAGGAAAGGAAAGGACACTGGGGGCCGTGGCATTGGAGTTGGGGGCTTTTGACAGTCATGTTGAACAGGTAGAGGTTCAGGCTGCAGCAAGTCACATTTAAGAACATTTTCCTACCTGTGAAATCTTTACCCCAAGAACAGCCTTATAATTATTATTAATTGGTAACAATTCTTGGTAGCAACTTATAATAGCATGACTAGCTAGCTACTGTGCAGCGGTGTGGTAGGCAATATGTTGCCATACCCTTTGACATATCCTTTAAGTCCCACAGCAGCCCTGGGGAAACTGAGGGGCAGAGGGATTAAGTGACGTGTCCTGTTGGACAGATAGGAGGTGACAGAACAGGGACAGAAGCCTCTGTTTGTTCCACTGCAACGAACCATGTGATTGACTACTACACCCCTCCCATAGGACTGGGGGAGGGAGGGCCTTTGCTGTGGTGATGTTGGGGACTGACTGGGTGAGTCTGGCTTCTTCCTCTTCCTGTTGCTCGCCCCGCCCCCCTCAGTTCCTGCCCAATGACAGGTTCTGGTCAGGGGCAGCTGGGCCAGTAGCTGAGCACCACTCAGACTTACTCATGGAAAACTTTCTTGGTTGGGATCAACAGGGAGAGGACTTCAGGGTTCTTGAGGAAGCCCAGCCAGGCCCTGGCTGCAGAGGGAAGGAGGCAGTCTTCTGGAGGGGGCTGCTATCTGGCTCAGCAGGACGGAGTCAATGCTGAGGTTCCTGACACTCTCGGAGCCTGAGATGTCAGCTCCAGGATGGAGGAATATTGGCATGGCTTGGGAGCCTGGGCACTGGGGAAGACAGGTGGGCTGCAAGCTGGAAAGATAAGAAGCAGGAGGGTGGGATTTGGGGCATAGAAATGAGGAAAGAATAGGAACAGTGAAGATGGCAGAAATACAGGAGCCTTAACATGTATAAAGCGCCTTATCTCATTTCATTATTTAATTGCCTAAGCCCCAGGTTACTGTTATGATGTGTGTGTGTGTGTGTGTGTGTGTGTGTGTGTGTGTGTGTGTGAGAAAATTAGGGTTCACAGAGGGCATGGGTGTCCCTCCCTCCCCCAGTCCTATGGGAGGGGTGTCCTATGGGTAGGGTTCCTTGGGTACAAGGTCACATGGCTAGTTGGCTAGTGAGGGGGCAGAGCCAGATCTGAAAGCCTGGTATCTGGGTCTAGGTTCACAATGTCTGTCCTCGGAGAGGAAAATGTGGGAAGTCTAAGGCACAGACCTGTCATCATAAATACCCTTCTTCAATATCCCCAAAGTCATCTTCTAGCCCAGTCTCCGAAATAGGCAGTCATTCTCTCCCAAACACCGGGCTTCCACCTGCACAGGCTGAGGAGACCTGTGCAAACCAAGTGACCAGAGTCAGTGCCACCCTCAGAGCTTGGGACACGTGGCTGGAAGGGGAGGCAATGCTCATGAAGGACAGGGGGTAATATGGAGGAGCTGACGGTGCTCGCCGTTTAGCTGGAACTTTCCTAGCCAGGGTCTGGAAGAATCTGGTGTCAATCAGAAGGGTCAAAGGTCAACAGCTGGTAGTGACCTGTGTGGGGGTGGAGGGACTTGAAAGCCTGGAAAGGAGAGGTTAGGGAAAGGGAGACAGGACCAGTTTAGGCGAGGCAAGGAATCCATGAGAACTGCGTTGAGGTATAGTCTGCAGGTGTCCTATTCTCACCTGGAGTTTGGAATGTCCGGATGAAAAGCCAGAAGGGAACTGGTATGGCGTTGGGAATGGGTATGGGGAGAGTCCCCATCCATTCCTACCAGTCCTAATCAGGGGAAGAGGAGGAGGGGCCAGAGAGGGAGCAGTGAGGCGCTCTTGGTGGGCGGGGGAGACAGAGAGGAGCAGAGAGGCCCTGAAATCGGCTTGAAGCTTTTCTGAAGCAAGGTTGGTCCTCCCGGGCAAATCTGGAGTGAAGTGCAAGATGGTGACTTCTCGGGCTGCTTCTTGGAAAAGGTCTGGGTCAGGACAGAGAGGGGAGGAAGGCTGGATGAATGAGATGCTCCTGAAAGATTTACTATCCACAGCCTCCCCCCCCCTCCTCTCCACTGCCAGTGCTACCATCCCCCGACCGTGTTTATCTCGTGCCTACTGTGTGTCAGCACTGTTCTCGGTGCTTGGGACACATGGGACACATGGTGTGGGGAGGGGGTGAGGACCAAACTCTCTGTCCTTCTAGAGATCACACACCAGTGGGGGGAGACAGACAACATTCAATACACGGGATAAATAAGCAAAAATCATATCGCGTGTTAGAAATAGAGAGCTCGTGAAGATTTCACACTCAGGGTGAGTGAAAGAAGGCAAGGCATAAACAGAGCCTCGGCGTGAAAGAGTGGTGGCAAAGAGGAGAGGAGTGGGTGTACCTGGTTCGGAGGAGCGTGTGCGTGGGAGATCAGGCAGGGCGCGACGACCTGGGTTTTCTTTGGAAGGGGAAATGCTGGCCGTGCAGAAATTAGAAGTCTGGGTTTGGGGAAATGACAGGAGGGCCCTCACAGTTCAGCCAGAAAGGAAAGACGTGCAGTGACCTGCACGCATGCCCAGGTCAGCCTTGCGTGGGCGAGCAGAGCAGGCCCAGAGCGGGAACACAGAATCCCACTGGCCTCTCCTCAGCCCAGCTGTCCCGTCACTCATGCCCGCTGCTCATTGGTTATTTTTGCTGTGGAATGTGCCAGCCCCTCGGATTCTCCTGGAGAACAGGGGCTCAAGTTACCCCCTCTCCTCACTCAGCTCCCCCATCTGTGAGTGGGTGTGTTTGGGGGTGGGCAGGGAAAGCACCTGTGGGTGTTCGGGGTCCTCTGGGTGGAAGTGATATGGACACTCGTGCACCCTCTGCACACATGTCCCCATGCATGTGTCTGTATGTGCAACATTTGCCCCCCCTGGAGTCTGGGAAACAGGATCACCTACAGGTATGTAAAACGTATGACATGACTTTAAACTTGAAAATAAAGGGGCCACAAACTCAAATAACTTCAGGAGCCAAGTAGAAACTGATAATGAGCAAGGTGCTGTTGTCAGTGGCTGAACTTGAGCATGAACTTGACCACCTAAAATATGTGTTGTGCAGGCTGAACAACACTCATCAGTTGGCTCTATATTTAATTTGGACCCATGCTTTTGAGAAATAAAGTTAGGGGACCTACTGACCCATCAGCAAGTGAGACGTCATGGCATAGTGGTCACTAACCCGGCCACAGTGCCCAGGTTAGGATCCTGGCTCTACCGATTAGTGGCTGTGTGGCCTTGGACAAATAATCTCTCTGTGCCTCAGTCTCCCTCCTTGTTGCGAGGGTTAAATGAGTTTATTCATGCAAAGTTCTTACCATGATGCTAGGTGCATACTAAGCACACAATAGTGTTAATGATAATGACTCTGTAGTCACATCTCGGAAACCAGGGTTGGCATTACTTACAGACGCTGGGATGGAAATTTGGATCTGGGGGACACGTGGAGACACACAACTTGTGTGGCTTTAGCTAAGTGATAGGACTTTTCTGAGCCTTAATCTTGTAGGTTAAATGGAGCCAGTTAATGCTCATAAAGGTTTCAGGCTCACAGAGTTGTCATGAATCAGGTAGCATTTATAAAGTTCTTCACACTTAGTACATGATTAAGAAACTTAGTTACAGTGCTTGGGTGGGAAGTAGAGTTTTGTGCAGGCAAAGTGTGTGTGACGCTGAATGGGAGAACAAAGAAAGTTTAGTGAGTATGCTCACCGGTGAGAAGGTAGATCCTATTTGTGAATAATAGGGGAACCTCTTGGCACCTTAGCTTGTGTGTGTTCATGCGCGCGCGCCAGGGTGCAGGGATAGAGTAACTACTATCTAGACACTCAAGAGCCCTCTTTGGCTTTCCTGAGGGACCTGGGGGTTTTTAGAATCTGGGGCCATGTCACAGGTGCCCCCACCAAAAAGAACCTTGCCTTGTGAACGACCTAGGCGTCCCCACCCTGTGCTGTGGCCTACCGCGTACTCCAGGCACAGACGAGTTGGGTACCGCCTGACCCAGGGTCCATGTGCGCATGTTTGTAGAGTGAGAAAGTCGAGATGCGCTGACCTTCCAGAGCGGTCCCACGAGAGGCGGAGTGGGTGGCATAGGGCTGCCAATGAGAGAGTGGCCTGATCTTTCACGGGGGCCATTGAACCACTTTCTGTGCCTCAGTTTCCCCATGTGTCCAGGGCCTAGGGCAGATGCAGGGGTAGGGGTGCAGGGAAGCAAGTGTTAGTCGCCCCAGGGGACGCAGGGAAGGGGTGCCAGGTGGGGTGCGGGCTGGTGGGGGAGGGGCGGGCTCTGGGCGCGGCTGCCGCCGCCTTCCCTACCCCCACAACCCCGCCTGGGTTCCCGCTGCCCCGAGGCTCCTTCCTCCACCAGCGCTGGCTCGCGTCCGCACCCCCGCTCGCCCCCGGCCCCGCCTCCGACTCCGGCTCCGCCCCGCCCCCGCCCGTCCCCTCCTCGCCCGGCCGCCCGCCTGGCCCCCTCCCCCGCCATGAAGAAGCTGTGGGTGAAGAAGCGTTTCCAGGTGAGGGCTCCGGGGGCGGGCGGCGCCGGGAGGGGGCAGGAAGGGCTGGGCGACCTGGAGGGAGGGCGGGTCGCTGCAGCTGGGCCCTGGGGAAGGGGCGCTGGAGTCGCGCCTGCTCCACCCGGGCCGCCGAGGCTGCGGGCCCCGGAGGTCCGGGGGGCTCCTGGCTCTGGGTTCTGAGCACGAAGCCCCCCTCCACTCCCCTCCCGGTGCGGAAGGGCACCCTCCCCATCGTCTGCATTCCCCGCGACCACCCGGGGAGGTCTCCGAGCCGCCTTTGGCGTGGAGTGCCCACTGGCCTCTTGGCCACCTTGTCGCCTCTAGCCAACCTGGGCGCAGGGCCCTGGCCTCTGGCCCCTGCCCGGCTTTCCCCAGCCCCTCACTCTGGAGCCTTCCATCTTCCGGAGCTCCTGAAAGCCAGGCACAGGGATCGGCGCTGAGCTCAATAAATTCCCCAAGCCCTGCCCTGTCCTCTCGTACTCCGGCCTCCTTCCTGCATTCATGAGGCCCCGGCCCTCCGGGGAACCTTGCCCTCTGTCTCCCATCACCCTCCCCACCCTCCCGACACCCATTCCAGGGATCTGTCTTCTTATCTGCAGGAATCTGTGTCCTTCTCCCTCCGTCTCCCAGTCATCCAGGCAACCCCCCATCTCTTCCCTCATGTCATTCAGTCCCCTATCCTGTCTCCTAGCCTCTGTCTCTCCCCGGGGGGTGTCACTCAGGTCCCCACTCCTGGGAGTCTCTCCATTTTGAGCCCCAGCATTTGACCCGAAGCCTTGCTGTCCTCTCTCTCTCCTTCCTGCCCTGCTCTTCCCCAGAGCCAAGCTGAGCCCCGGCTGGGGGGGCCGACAGGCAAGGGAGAGTGGGGACATTCGCCTTGGGGGGGGTGGGGAGGCGGGCCACCTTGAGTCTCTGTCCATCCTCCCCCTCACACACACACTGGGCCCTGGAATGAATTTCTGTTTGATGTAGAGGTTTGGACAGGGGGTATGGCGCTGTCAGGGGCGAGCTTTGCCCTCAACAACTCATTCTGGCTTTTCTCTTTCAGAAAACCGGCCACTCCCGCCGGGCCTTTAGCCGCCTCACCCATGGTGCGTGGACTGTGGGCTTCCTGCTCTAACCCGTGCCCTCTCCTTCTCTTGGTCCATGTGCCTTCGTGAGGCGTCCAGGCCCTGAAGACAGGCCATGGGATGTGGGACCCCCCTCCCAACACACACACCCATACTCACCTGCCCACCCAAAAAGGCCCCCGTACGCTGCAGCTGAGAGAGGACCTAGCAAAGGGGGTGGGGAGTTGTACACACCCCACCGTGGGCTCACTTTTCTCCATCCATGGGGCCAAGTGGGGATGAGCTCATAGCCGTGCTGTCGCCACCAGCACGTGGCTCCTGCCTCGTGGCACTCATAGAGAAACTGAGGCTCAGAATCTGATCCAGTCTGGCAAAGTTAAATATACGCCCAGGAAACTTTGCTCCTAGCCTACCCACTGGGCATTTGTGAGGACCAATCAGCAGAAGAGAGGGGTGGGGAGGAGGGTACCTGTCCCACCATGATGCAGAGCAGAGGAGAGAGGGTGGTTTGTAAGAAGGGGCCGAAGCACAATGCAAATGTACTGGCAGGTGAGCCTGGCCCCTCCTGGAGGGTGGCTGGGCTGGGCACAAGCGGGCATGTGTGTGCATATGTGTTCGTGTGTGTGACCAGTGAGTACACCAGTGAAAGTGCCGAGAGTACAGAATAACGGGGGTAATGGGAAGAACCAGGCAAAGCACAGGGGCTCCCCAGCCCTGGACTCCCTGGGGGCTTGCAGGTGGTCAAGGACTAGAGATGCTGTGCCCATCCCAGGAGTCCTCCTCCCTGGCCCCGGCCCCGTCCCCACAGGGCAGCTCCGGGCACTGGATATGCCGGTGCCCTCGGTGCCGCCCGCCCGCCGTGCCCTGCCCCACAAACGCTCTGATAACAGTCTGTCCCTGTCTCTCTTCTGCTGCTCCTATGGAAGCGAAGTTTTCCGCTCCTGCAGAAAGCAAAGTTACGGTAGGAAACTGGCTCCTGCCCTAGCCCTTCACTGCCCCTTCTTCCCTGCCCGACCCAGCCTCTCCTCACCCTGCCTCAGCTGCACTCCGCTGTGTTCCGGCTGGCTCGGGGTGGAGGACAGGCTGGTCCTGCGGCTGGCTGGCCGAGTGCCCTGACAGTACAACTCTGAGGTGACTCCCTTTGTTCCTGGGGTGCAGGAGCCCAGGATGTAGAGCCTTGGAACCTAGGGCCTTGCTATTTTGGGGGCTGCGTGGGAACTTAAGCTACCACTGACAGGGTAGGAGGGCCAGGGGCTGAGGGTCATTCACTAAGTGGTTGGGAGGGGGATGGCAGGTAGTTGAGGGCACTACCAAGGAGGCAGGGATGAGTAGCCAGGGGCCCGGAGATGGAGCCGGGGAGCTGGCATGGAGGGGTTACCCTGAGCAGCTCAGGATGGGCAGGGGGTGTGGGGAGCAAAAGAGAGGAGAAGATAGGTGCCAGAGGCCCTACCGTGGTAAGACGGAGCCTGCTGTGGGGGAGGCAGGAGTGACACGGGGAAGAGTTGGAGCAAGAGGGAGGAGGGCCCCACCCACACAGACCCCTGTTTCTCCAGACTCGGAGACAGGTGAGGATGACATCAGCGATGTGCAGGGGACCCAGCGCCTCGAGCTTCGGGATGACAGGACCTTCAGCACCCCCACAGGTGAGCTCTTTGGGTGCTCATAGAGCAGGTGGGTGGGCCTCCCACGAGAGATGCCCGGGCCTCACCATGCTCCTTTCTCTAGGGGGCTCCGACACCCTGGTGGGCACCTCCCTGGACACGCCCCCGACCTCCGTGACAGGCACCTCAGAGGAGCGAGTGAGCTGGTGGGGCAGCGGGCAGACGGTCCTGGAGCAGGAAGTGGGCAGCAGGGGTGGCACCCGCCGCCCCCCAGGCAGCCCAAGGCAAGCACAGGCAGCCGGGGCCAGGCCACGGCACCTGGGGGTGGAGCCGCTGGTACGGGCGTCTCGAGCTAATCTGGTGGGCGCAAGCTGGGGGTCAGAGGATAGCCTTTCGGTGGCCAGTGACCTGTATGACAGCGCGTTCAGTCTGTACAGAGGACGGGCGCTCTCGATCCACGTGTAAGTAATGCTCCCCACGGGCCTGTACTGTCCTCCCTCACCGTGCTGTCCTGTGCTGCCCCTCACGCTCCATCCACCCCCCCTCCCCAGCACCATCCACCCTCTGTGCACTTCTCCACCCCTCATTGCTTCCAGTCCTGGCCACGGCTCTTCACTCCGTCTTCCCACACTGCTCCATCCGTCTCCTGTGCCATCACTACCCACGTCCTCCCACACCCACTGTTCTGGCTCACCGTGCCATCTCCGTGGTCTTGGACCCCTTTGTCCCTTCCTGGTCTCCTCCAATGTCGCCACTTTCCCAGGGGCCCTCTCCTGCCTCGCCCATTCAGGCTCCAGTTGTCCCCAGGATCCCCCCCCTCGGGGCCCCCTCCGTGCCTGCTGTCTCAGCAGCTGCTGCCTTTTCATCTCTCTGCACATTCCTGTTCCCATGTGGGCCTTTTTCTGGGAGGAACGGAACCACGGCAGCTCCCGGGAGAGCAGGAGAGAGCAAGGGAGCGAGAGCACGGCCAGGAGAGAGAAGAGAGCGAGGTGGTCAGGGGGCAGATGGGGCCAGGGGCCTGGGAAAGCAGGAGGATGTGGGGTGTAGGGGAGGTAGGGGCCGGGGCAGGGAGGGGTGGAGACAGGCGGCTGGGGTGGAGGCAGAGGGCTTGGAATGCTGGAGGGGGGTGCCTGTGATGATGGAGTGGGAGACGCTGGAGGGTGGGGTTGAAGGTTGTTCCGGGAGGGGTGTTGAGGAGCAGAGGTGTTGCAGTGAGGCAGTAGAGCCATTTTTGGAGATTTGGGGATTGCCATATACAGGAGGGAGTGCTGTGGTAGAAGAGGGGAGTGGCTGATCATGGAGGTTTTGGGGGGCATGGTGGGGCCTACAGGGGGCCTGATTTGTGACGGGTGTAAGAGTGTGGGGGAGGCACCATCATGGAGAAGGAAGGAGCCTGGTGTGGAGCAGGTGGTGGGAGTAGCTGCTGGTGGGCAGAGGAGAGGCCTGGGCAGGGGCCAGGGAGGCTCCCTTGCTTTTTCTGATTGGCATTAACCAGGTGCTCCTGTGCCCTGGACTTGCCTTTTCCTTTCCTGCCTCTCTTTGCCAGGCCCCAGCCGGAGCCTGGAGTTGCTATGGCAACTTCAGAGGAACCCATTTCCTTAGTGATGTCTGTGGTACAGAGGCTGGCCTGGAGCTCGAAACTGCTGGCAAGAGGCTTCCCCCTTGCTGTCCCAATTTCTCTCTCTGCCTCACCCAGTTCCCAGAGGCCATTCCTCAGGGACGCTGCTGTCCCTCCCCCAGAGTAGGCTCTGCCTCCCTGCAGGTGGCTGGCTGAGGTCCTGCTTCCTCAGGGTACTGCGGTCACCATCCCCACCCTCTCCCTCCCATCAGAGGTGGGCTCTGCAGGAGAGGTGGCTGGCCCAGTCTGAAACAGCCTTAGAGTCAGGCACCCTTAGAATTTCTGCTTGTGGCCGGCACCCTATTTCCCCTCCCTTCTGTGCTGCCGGGGTCCCAGACGTTGTGGAGGGAATCAAGGCTCAGGAGTCAGACTCCCTGGGTTTCAGTCCTAGTACTGACCATTTCCTAGCCCCTGCGCCTTGCTAAGGCACTTTACCTCTTTAAGCCTCAGTTTCTTCAGCTGTAAATGGACCTACTGACAGTTCCTACCTCAGAGGATTGTAGTGAGGATTAAATGACTCAGTGCTTTAAAGCATTTAGCACATGCCCGGCATACAGTAAGTCCTCAATGAGCCATTTCATAACTTTTTATTAAGCTGTCTCTCGTGTGTCAGGTGTGCTGCTGACATCTCAGATTCCTTTTCTTGCGAATCTTTGGTTGGCGGGCTCCCCAAGGTGGCCCAGGTGGGGGTGACTGAGGCCCAGCTCTTGGACCTCAGAGCTCTGTAGGTGAGAGGGCTACTCCGGGCTGACCAGCTCCTTCCCGTCTCCTCTTCTCCCGCACTCCCGATTCAGGCCCACGCAGTAGTTATTTCTGAGCTGAGTTATTTCTGAGCATACCCCTTTGGGGAGCTTCTGTGCTTCTCCAGGGAATTCCAAGGACTCAGGTAACTTTCCCAGGGGCAGGACAAAGTTAAAGGCCTGTGCTGGGGGTAGTTTGATGAAATGGAGTGGGAACCGGGGTGTCCCAGTCTCCTGCCCTAAGGACCCCAGCTACCACCTGCTGTGTCCTGTCCGTACTGGGCTCAGGTCTGAGTTGGTGTTAGGACACCCGAGGGATGGGGCATTGCTCTGGAGGGAAGGCTCAGGTTTGTGCCCGTCCTTCTGCTGTGAAGGGGGTCATGTCCTGCGGAGGACAGCGGGGCTGTGGCGCCTGCTGGGGGCAGGAATGAGTGGGAGGCTGCATTCCTGAGGGGGCCCCTCCCCATCCTGCCCTTCTGTCTGCCATCACCACTTCATCCTTTGGGTCCTAAGCCTCACTTTTCTCTCCCACCGCTCAGTTTTGTTTCTGCTGTTTCCCAGCTTCCGGAGCTGGGGGGAGGGGGCTGGTCAGCGCCCCTGGGGCTGAGTCTGTACCTGGACCCAGTCACTAGACCAGTCTTCTGGTGCCAGAGCCGCCGCCTCCCCCCAGCACAGCACCTGCTCTGGCTGTGGCTTCCTTTTCGGGGGAGGGGGTGGAGGTCTGGCCCATGTCACCCCCAAGCCTTCCTAGCATGCCCCACTGCCAACTCCTGTCACGAGCTGAGGGTCTAGGAGAGGTGGCCCCCTGAGTTTTCTACCCCTCTTCGTCTCCCTTCCGCAGCAGTGTCCCTCAAAGCGGACTGCACAGGGAGGAGCCCGACCTTCAGCCTCAGCCGGCCAGCGAAGCCCCACGTCGACCGGCCCTACCGCCTCCCTCCAAATCCGCGCTACTGCCCCCACCGTCCCCTCGGGTGGGTAAGCGGCCCCCGCCGGGACCCAGCGCCCAGCCCCCTGCTGCCCCTACGCCTCCCCACCGGCGCACTAAGGAGCCAGCGCTGCCCGAAGACACCAGCGCCGAAGAGAAGCGAGGGAAGAAGGCCAAGTCGTCGGGGCCCTCGCCAGCGGGCACCGCGGAGTCTCGGCCCCAGACACCTCTGAGCGAGGCGTCGGGCCGCCTGTCGGCGCTGGGCCGCTCGCCGCGGCTGGCGCGCGCCGGGTCCCGAATCCTGGACAAGCTGCAGTTCTTTGAGGAGCGACGGCGCAGCCTGGAGCGCAGCGATTCGCCGCCAGCGCCCCTGCGGCCCTGGGTGCCCCTGCGCAAGGCCCGCTCGCTGGAGCAGCCCAAGTCCCAGGATGGCGCCGAGTGGGGCTCGCCTGGGGCCTCTCAAGAGGAGCTGCGGGCGCCATCAGGCAGCGTGGCCGAACGGCGCCGCCTGTTCCAGCAGAAGGCTGCCTCGCTGGACGAGCGCACGCGGCAGCGCAGCCCGGCCTCCGAACTGGAGCTGCGCTTCGCCCAAGAGCTGGGCCGCATCCGCCGCTCCACGTCACGGGAGGAGCTGGTGCGCTCGCACGAGTCCCTGCTCGCCACGCTGCAACGCGCCCCGTCCCCTCGAGAGCCCGGCGAGCCCCCGCTTTTCTCCCAGCCCTCCACCCCCAAGACCTCACGGGCAGTGAGCCCCACCGTCACCCAGCCGACCCCTGCAAGCGTCGCGGGGAGGCCCGGGGACGAGCCGGGGAGGCCCCGGAGCCGCGGGCCCACAGGCAGGACAGAGCTGGGGGAAGGCCCGCAGCAGGAGGTTAGGCGCCGGGACCAGTTCCCGCTGACCCGGGGCAGAACCATCCAGGAGAGCCGGAGCCCCGTGCCGCCCGCCGCCCCAGCCGATACCCCTGAAGCCAGGACGAAAGCCCCACCAGGTCGGAAGAGGGAGCCCCCGGCTCAAGCCGTGCGCTTCCTGCCTTGGGCCACGCCGGGCCCGGAGGGCGCTGCTGTGCCCCAGATCTTGGAGAAGAACCGGGCGGGGCCTGAGGCCGAGAAGAGGCCGCGCAGAGGGCCGGAGGAGGATGGTCCCTGGGGGCCCTGGGACCGACGAGGGACACGTAGCCAGGGTAGAGGTCGTAGGGCCCGGCCCACCTCGCCTGAACTCGGTAAGGCCTCCACAAGCACCAAGAAGGTGCTGGGATCTGGGTGGGAGGGCTTTTGGGGAGAGCCAGGCTGCTAGGCGGTTGCAAGGGTATTTCCCAGGGAAGGCATGGACCCAAGCTCAAGTTGAGTGAAGGTTGATGTGCTAAAACCTGCCTGCTGGTGAGGCAGCGTGTGTGCGTTTTTAGGGAGGTGGGGTGGACCCCAGGAGTGAGCAAAAACCTGGAGCCCAGATGTCTGCTGTAGGCCCCTGCCCCCCCACCCCACGCGCCACCATGGATCCAGCAACCTGCTAGTTTGCTGGGTCAGGGACCTAACTGTGATGGAAGGCACTGGTGGAAATCGAAGCCCCTCAGTGGGGGAAGAGATGGAAGCCTACCTCGATAAATAATTTGTTAGGCCCCTGTTACAGGAAAGCTTTGGACCAGCCAACTCTCATTTCTGCCCTCGCCATCCTGGTACCCTCGCCTGACCCATCTGTGGCCACTAAGATCCGACCCAGCCTCCCTTTCTAGCCACCTTGCTCCCATCCTCGAACCCCTGCATTGCTGAGCCGACCGAGGTCCCAGGCCAGCCTGTGTGTGGTCTCCCAGTCTTCCTGTGGGTGCTGGGCGTAGCCGGACTGCCCCTGTCCCTAACTCTGCTCGTCCTGAGCACCAGCTTGGGCCCCACTCCTGGCCAGAGGCAGAGGAAGCCATCCTTCCCTCGCTCCCACCCCCTGCTGCTTCCTCAGGCCAGAGGCCCCTACTCACTGCTCCTGGGAGACCCTGTGCATGCCTTTTTCATTGCACTTACTACCCTGTATTTTTTTCAGCAGAATTACTTTATTTTTCGTTTAAGTACCACAGCCTCAAGGCCCTGTCCTATGTTCTACTAGCCACCATTGTTGCATAGTCACAGCCCTGTCCGAGGCATTGTGTTAGCTGGCACTTAGGGCTGTTATTTTAACTTAATCTGTGAGCTAGCTTTGCAAGATATTGGGTATTGTTTATCAGCTCCATCTTACAGATAAGGAAACTGAGGTGCAGAGAGGTTATCTCATTTGCCGAAGTTCACGTGGCTAGAAGACAGCATGATTGCGATTCTCACTGCTCTTTTGGCACTGTGCTTTATCTAGCGTGCAGAAGGCCAGAGTCAGAAATACCCAGAGGGGTCTCTGTGTGTGGTCAAGTGTCCTATAAGCAGGGACCACATCTTATTTCCTGTTGTATCCCTGGTGCCAAACAGAGCTTAGTATGCAGTCAGTGCAGCGTTCCTGCTTGATGATTGGACCAAATCCAAGCTAATTCCATGAGACCTCGCAGGGGGCGGGGCCCCACCTGCTACTCCCTCTCGTGAATCGGCGACGACACTAACGTGACAGTAGACCATGCGTTGCCCTGTGATTCCATTGTTATTGTTTATGTCTCGGGTTGCTGTCAGCTTGTCTTCTGTGTGGAGGCTTGTACCCTCTTGTGCCCCCACAGTGCCTTGCACCGGGTCTGACCTACCATCCCCGACCACTGATGGGTGTAAAGACACAGCGCAGCTCCTCCTTCCTCCAGAAACAACACTGTGGCTGAGGCTGAAGAGCAGCCAAACTAATGCAGGGTCTCAGCTGCCTGGTCCGGCTTGAGAACCCCGCTTCTGTCTTCATTTCTCCCCAGTCTCAGGACATTCAGGAGCGAGACCTTTTGCTCCCCACCCCCCACCTTCTAGAAGCCCGTGTTTCTGGGCTTGGATGTCCAAGATTTGGGGCTGCCATCACACCCTCCCCCCCCCCAGAGTCATCCCCATGGGGACCAGGTCCCTTTACCCGGCCTGCTGTGTCTCTGGCAGAGTCTTCAGATGACTCCTACGTGTCTGCTGGAGAAGAGCCCCTGGAGGCCCCTGTGTTTGAGATCCCCCTGCAGGACGCGGTGGTGGCCCCCGGCGTGGATGTGCTGCTCAAGTGTATCATCACCGCCAACCCCCCTCCCCAAGGTGAGCTCCAGAGTTGGGGCCTGGCCGAGGGCGAGACAGGGAGGGGTGGGGGAAGAGGGGAGATCCTTCACTGCCCAGGGCTGGCCTGACTCCTGTGCGTGTGTCAGAGCTTTCCCAGAATTCCCTGAGAGAGGGGAGGGCAGGCCTGAGCCCCTGTGAGGGAGGGGAGTCCTCCGAATTCCCTAGGGTGGGGAGAGGAGTGGTTTGGTTTCTGTAGGGGGTGGGGGGAGATCTGTCCCAGTGGGCCCCTGTGGGCCATGGCGACTCAGTCACCCTGCTGCTTTCCCACAGTGTCCTGGCAGAAGGATGGGTCCGCACTGCACAGCGACAGCCACGTTCTCATCCGGGCGGAGGGTGAGCGGCACACCCTGCTGCTCCGGGAGGCACGGACGGCTGATGCTGGGAACTACACGGCGACCGCTACCAACGAGCTGGGCCAGGCCAGCTGTGCTGCCACGCTGGCTGTGAGACCTGGTAGGCAGGCTGTGGGCCCCAGGGCCGGGCGGGGCAAGCAGGGACCCTTCCCTGTGGGGCCAGCCTCCCTTCCCACTCCCAGCTGGAGCTCGGCTTTCAACCAGTGTGCACAGCCTGTCCTGTCGTGGCCGCTGCTGTGGCGGAAGCATTTTAAATGGCCTTGGCTTCAGGGCAAAGGCCAGATTCCTAAGGCATACACCAGGGCGGCCAATTCCTGAAGTCACTGAAATTTGTCTTTAGACATCATGTAAATGCTGTCCTTGCGTGGCATTTTCCTGAACAGGGTCCTGTGGGGAAAGCAAGTTATCCATGAATCTCTGAGAAAAAGACTCTCCCAGCTCAAAGGGCTTAAAAGCCATCAGGAACCTTCTGAGGTTATTTCTTCTCTAGAACAGTCCCCATGCTTCCTTTAAAAGAGAAGCTTTTAAGTGCTCCCCTCCCTCCCCTGCTCCTCCTGTTGAACCCAGAGTTCTAAAGAGGGGGCAGCTGAGACCACTTCTTGGGAGCTGGTGGTGGCTGAGGCCGCCGAGTTTTCTATTTTTGTAAAAGTCCTCACTTGGAGTTGGACGACTTCCTTTGAGTTTAAGCCCAGTTTCTTTCAGGTTCAGGGTAGGACTGGACTGGTGTCCATACATAGCCAGTTCAACTCATTCAGGTTGCTGGGACTGACCATGTGCTGACCCTAGGCAGTGGGGGTGAGGGAAGATGAGACGGGGGAAGGGGCATTCAAGGAAAAGATGCATATTCAACCCCCAAGGAGATTACTGCTAGTGATGACCCTCGGTCAGAGGACTTAGGTGGGAGGAAAGTGCAGGGCAGATGAATCCTGTATTGAGGACAGCCAGGCGGCCAGTCAGTGTTGTGGGACTTTGGGCTGGGAGTCAATAGGGCCCTGAAGGAGGTTTCAGGGCCAGCAGTGGGAGGGGTCGGGCATGCCCAGAGGAGGAAGGGCAGGTGCTGTTCTGGCCCTTTCGCTCAGCCCTGCAGGTGACAAGACAACAAAGCCTGTTGCTACGGTCGGTCTCAGGGCCTCAGCACCTTCACAGTCAGGAGTTCTGACTGGTATCTGACCTGAGTCCAGGTCTTGGCTGTAGATCCTTCTGTTTTTACTCATCAGGCTTTGCAGATGGGCAGGTCTTAGCTTACAGACCCGCCCCCACCAGGAGCTCAGGTTCTAGACTCTCTCCTTCCCCCCTTCCCCTCCCACCTCGATGAATCATACCTGTTCCTCCACTGCCCTCCTTCCCTCCTTCCCTCCTTCTATCACCTCTGGGATCTGGCTTCTGACTCAGCTCCCAGCACTGCTCGGGGGGCCCAGGTCCAGCTCCAGGTCTCCGGTCATTACCTGGCTTGGACTGAGATTTGGCAAGGAGTTGAGGGGGGGTGCCCCAGTACTGGCTTGGGGCCATGTGGGAGCCTTTTAAGGCTGGGAAGGAGGCTTGGGGCGAGGCAGCTGTCTGCGCTTGACTGGGAGTTGTGTCTTTGCCCGCTAAACCTTCCTGCATTTCGGTTTCCTCATTTGTAAACCAGAGATAATTACACTGTTCGCAGGAAAGAAAGCAAACGTGTGAACAAGCTTTATGAACTGTAGAGCTGTAGACAAATGTTAGTTGTTAGCATTGTTAAGTGGCAGTGGTGTGCGCAGGAGCTCAGGTTTCCACGAGGCTTCGGGAAGCTGTCTTTTCCTTTCTTTCCCTTTTTTCA
The DNA here is from genome assembly GCA_004024845.1 of Tonatia bakeri. Lineage (NCBI taxonomy): Eukaryota > Metazoa > Chordata > Mammalia > Chiroptera > Phyllostomidae > Tonatia > Tonatia bakeri. The sequence goes on from PVIA01003095.1 coordinate 127,772, forward strand.
TACTGTTCGTGCCTTGGGATCGCCTCCCCGCCCTGGCCAGGCCCGCACCCCAACCCCCTCCTGTTTCCCAGCCTGTCATAGCATCTCTGTGCTGCCTCCACCCTGGGGGAGCCAAGCTTTGCACCCAGAGAACAGCTCCGGAAAGTCAGACTGGTCCAGGGCTCCAGGGCTTGAGGGGCAGGCACGTGGATCCAGACTCAGCTCTCGTGGAGGAAGCAGACTTTCTTACCCTACAAGGCTCTGTTTGGTCCAGAGCCGCTGGGTGGAGGCCAGTGGACTGAGGAACAGCAAGCGTGGGTGGAACCAATGGGTGGCAAAGACATTTGGCAAAAGCCAGGGTCCCAGGCCTGGAGTGTGTAGGGAGTGAGGGGGTGGGGCGAGGGAAGGGTGTTAGGCAGTGCAGCTGTGGGTGGGGTAGGAGCAGGGTGAGAGAGGGAGTGTGTAATGTCTTGTGGGAAGAGGCTTTGTGAAACCACTCCCTTTTCTGGCTCCTCACCAACCCCTTTGGTAACCAGGACTGGCTACCCAGTGCCCTCTTGGGGTGCACACAGGACCTGCTTTGAGGGCCCACAGATCTCCGTTCCTGGATGGGAGCCACTTGAACAGGGAATCGGTAACTAGAGCATGTAGTTACCCTGGTGCTATAGTTCTGGGGGGACACGGTCTGTCCTTAGCAGCTGTGACAGCCCCACTCAGCCCTGGACCCCTCCCTGCCGGCCCCACCCCACCGAATGACCACTGAGACCACAGCTGAGCTCCCAAAGGGTGTGTGTGTGTATTGGGGCAGGGGTTGGAGGGTGTGAGAAGTGCGCTTAACTGAGGCCAAGCGTTCCGCAGCTGCCCGCATCCCCCTTGCAGGCCTTTACTGAGTACCAACGGGGTGCTGCGTCTCCACCTCTCAGAGCAGGGCCCTGTGTTTGGAGAGTGCCATGCACTTCTTCCCGTCCCTTTCACATCCCTCCCCTTCCTTGACCTACATCACACCACAGACAGGGGACCCTTGAACAGTGCGGGGGTTAGGGTCACTACCGCTGTCACAGTAGAAAGTCCAGGTTTAACTTAGTGGGCCCTACACGTAGGCGGGTGCCCAACCGCTGGTTGACCCTCAAACAACTCGGGTTAGAACTGCTTGAATCGATTGGAAAAAATCCATTGCAGTTCAAACCCGCGTTGTTCAGGGTCAGCTGTGTATCTCTCAGAGGGTCATGACAGGTGGTGACATTCCCAACTTACAGACCAGAAGATGGAAACATGGAGTGTAAAGTGACACAGAGCTAGCACAACGCCAGCACCTTTACTTAGCACCTCTAATCTGCCCAGGAGCGCGGTAAGCACCAGAGGGCTGAAACGCCCCCCTGGGGAGCAGACAGACCTAGCGTGATGGTGGATGAAAATGACCAGACCCGTTAGCATTTCCTGAGTGCTTCGTATGCACTGGGGCCTATGTTGATTGGGTTCTCACATTTAATCCACCCTGTAAGGTGGGTCCTGGGATTGTGCCCATCCTACAGATCAGGAAACTGAGACCTGGAAGGCTTTAGCCAAGTACTCTCGAGTAGCACTGACCAACAGAACTCTCTGTGATGATAGAAATATTGCATATGTGTACGGTCCAATGTGGCAGCCACCAGCCACATGTGGCTGTTGAGCACTTGAAATGTGGCTAGTGCACCTAAAGAGCTGACTTTTTCATTTCATCTTCAATTAATGCACATTTGAATAGACTCCAGGGCTATTTAATATACATTGAAATAAACTCAGCTGTAGTAGGAGCAGAGGGCCAGGGGGAAGTTGGGTGATGATTTGGAGCCCTGTCCCTGGATCTCCCAAGTCTACACTCCCAGCCACTGCACCGTACTGTCCCCCTTCTCTACTCTGAAGAGGGTCGGGGTTCAGGTGGAACTGTGCTCACGAGCTCATTAGGGCAAGGGTGGAGGCGGAGACTGCCGCTGTCTCCTGTGGGTGGGTCAGACTTGGGGTTTTCTTTCCTCCCTCACTTGACCCCCCCATGCATGGCTGTGGTCCTGCTTTGTTTGCCTGCATGCCCGGCTTGCACACAGTTGGCTCACCCCGAGGGCTCTGTGGTCAGGAGCGAGGGAGCCTGGGTGGCTCCGTGTGCCAGGCCTCCATCCTGCTGCCTCCAGTCCTCCCTCCAAGCACAGGTTTCATGTCTTTGAGCTCGAGGTTCTAGCATTTTCCAGTAGAGACCTTGGCCTCCTCACTCAATCTGGCCACCGTGTTCTCCTCTGTATAGCAGGGATCATTACAGCTCCTGGGCTGCATTCTCGGTAAAATCGCTGATGCCCTGCAGGACTGAGGATTTAGCTAAGGACTCGTGGGTCAGAGGCTAGGGCTCGTCAAGGCTCATTTTGGTCCCGTCTGTGTGATGGCACTGTCACAACAGAAAGGAGGTCGTGTGGGGAGGTCAGGAGTATAAAAGGAAAGGGAGGAAATTACAGCTCTGCTGCCTGCCCCCTTCTCCTCCTGGCCCCGCAGGTTCTCACTTGTGAAGCCCGTGGCTGCCTGTGGAGGGGGTCTTGGAATGCCACACGTCCCTCCTTGGTGGGGTTGGGGCAGCATCTAGAAAAACAGGTGGTCCCTTCACTAGACTCAGCCCTCCCTCCTCACTTGTCTACCAAAAGCAGGTCTGCCCCCAGCGGGTGTTCCCCCAGAGCTGCTGCCTCAGGGTGGGGGCCATCTCGCAAGTCTGTCATAAGAGTGGGGACCTAATTTTCTGTGGGTGCCAGTGCTTCCTCTGACAGGGAGCAATCCCAAATAATCCCCTGTAAGAAATTAACCACTTCCGTGCCTCGGTCAGGCTGACCACGTGTGTGAAGTGCAGTCCGCTTCCTTGTCCTTTTTTAAAACCCAAACGGAAACATTCTCAGCTCCACTCTTCTCCTTTGCCTCACTTCCACGGTGGGGTGACCGCAGCAGATACTGAACGCCGCCACCTCTGGAGGAGCCCACTGAGACTGTGGGTGGACAGGCAGCTACGCACGGCCATGCCAAGTACTGGGCTGCTAACCTGCAGCACGTGACTCCCTTCCTTAGACACCTGGAGGAGCTCCCCGAGCCCTCAGAGCCAAGGCCGCACGGCAGAAGCTGGCCTCCTCCGTCTGGACCTGAGGATGATCTGAGGGTGGCTGGAGGCAGCTGAGGCCGTGGAGGGACCTGCCCTGACATTGTCCCGTCCCATCTCTTTCTTCTTTACCTACTTCTGTAGCTAGAAGGGTTAGGCTACGGTTCTCTGCACATGCTTTCTGCCCTTGAACGTTCGCTCATGTGGTTTCCTCTTCCAGGATTGCTTTTGTCTGCTTAAACTAAGCTCTTAATTTTAATGCCACCTCTTCCTTCCGTCTCCCCTTCTTCCCCAAGACAAAAGGAATGTTCTCCTCTCTGCGCTCCTGTGGCCTTACTGACCCTCTCTTGCCACCTTAATTCCTGCTTGCTGTTACAGTCGTGCATGTGTGTAGCTGTCATCCCTATCAGCCAGAAGGCTCCTGAGATTATGGCCATGCTTCGGCTACTCTTAGCCCTTGCGGCCATACCTGGAGGCCCTCCTGGACAGTCCGGGGCTGTGTGTGAGCTGGCAGTGGGGTTGGAGGGAGTAGAGGTTTCCATGACTTTCCAAGCCCCTGGGGCAGCCTGGGTAGCGCACAGAGGCTGGATGAGACACACATCTGCAAAAGGCAGCGAGGCTCTGCCTGAGAGTGGAGGTGGGGACACAGAGAAGGCCATGCAGCGCTGGTCCGCAAAGTGTGGCTCCCAGACCGGGAGTATCGGCAGCACCTTTAGAACGTGTTAGAGATGCACGTTATAGGCCCCAGCCCAGACCTGCTGAATCAGAGGCTCGGGTGGGTCACAGCAACCTGTGTCTACCTTCTGGGTGGTTCTGGTGAATGGTGACTTTGAGGATCACTGGCTTAGAATTAAGGACCTTGTGCAGGTGGGAGGCCCCATGGTAGAGTGGGAAGCATGTGGGGTATGGGGGCAGACCTCCCAGGTTCAGAGTCCTGACCTGAAGCTGGATGGCTACCCCTTCCCCCTCCCTTTAGGAGGGGTCATATAGGTCCTTAACCTTTCACATATAAGGATCAACTGGATGCTTTTGCAAATGTAGTTTCCTGACCTCCGTTTCTGGAAATCTAACTTTTCAGGTCAGGGTAAGGCCCAGGAAGTTACAGTGTAAACGGGCTCCCAGATGGTCCTGATGTGGGTGGTCCAAGGGCCATCCTGAGAAGCCCTGGTGGAGAGGGCCTTACCCAACACCTTTCATGCAGGTTGCTGTGACTGTGTTTATCGCAGGAGCACCTCAGGGGTCGTTGGGGCAGTACTGAGCTGGACGTGCTGGTCTGGGGAGAGGGCTCCTCCACTTACGGGCTCGCACTACCAGCACTTTCATCCAGCGAGTCCGACCTGGGAGCCGTGTAGAGGGCCAGACATCTGCGCAGAACCAGCGTGGTCTGCAGTGGTGTCTGTGTGAGGGCACCTGCGTGGTGGGCGTACGTACATCTCAGGTTGGGGAGATACCTGCTCCCCCTCCCTGGCTAGTGTAACTGTGTTTCCTGTAGTGAGACCTGACCTCGTGGGTGGAGTGGAGTTAGGATGTAGGGACCGGCTGCAAGGTGGGTCCCATGAAAAGTGGGGTGGCACTAGAGCCTGGTGTGGAACCCGAGAGGATTTGGGACCTGGAGACAGAGCTCCCTGATCAGCCTCCTTGTCCACACAGTTTTGGGGGTACATAGGGGTGGGGGCCATGGCCTTGTTTCAGAGAGGCCTAGTTCTGCCCCCTCTGTAGCCAGAGCCTCCTACCTAGGCTGCCCTCACAGCCCCCTCTCTGAGGGCCTCGAAGGACTCTGCTTAGCTTGGTTACTGGATGCCCGCACGGTGCCATTCCCCTAGCCACCACCAGGGGTCTCTGAGGATCCCTGCAAACAGCCCTTCTGCTTTAATCTTTGCTGTCTCTCCCTGGGTCATGAGTGGCCTCAGTGCTATCCAGCCTGAAGGTGGCTCGGGAAGTCACCAGGATCCACGGGGGTTGGGGGGTGCCCACCACCAGGAGTCACGGCTGTGATCTCAGCATCAGCTAGGGGCAATTCCTGAGCAGATGCTCACCAAGTGGCCATTCTGACTTCCTTCCCCACCCCCACCTCAGGACAGCCAGCCTGAATGGTGCCCCCCCTCTTTCTTCACGGGCGTTGATAGGAAACACAGGTCATAGCTTGGGAATGTGGCCCTGGGCAGGGGTGACAGGAGGAGGGAGAAGGACATGTGACCTCTCCACAGCTCCCCTGCTCCTGCTCTGTGTCCGAGCCCCTTCCTCAGCCCCATTCAGATGGGTGCTGGTTGTGAGGAGTCACGGGGGTGGGGAGGTGGCCTCTGCCTCCTGACCGTCGGCCCTGGAGGGGCCAATGGGGTGAAGCACAACTGCCAGCAGGTGGTGCCAGCAGGAGCAGCGTTGGGCTCAGGCCCAGGGCGTGTGGTAGCTGCTGCACGCAAGGCAGGGGTGGGGTTGTGGGCCTGCGCAGGTGGAGGGGGTGTCTCTGAGAAGCAGGCTGGAGGTCCTGACCGTTCCCCGATTCTCAGCACCGGGTGCAATGGGGTGTGGCCTGGCTCTGTACGTTGGGGGTCTTGGTGGTTTGGTCAGAGCAGGGGGCATCAGAGAGGCTCTTTGCCTTTTTTGCCTCCTCTGGTGGACACATTGAGATGAATGGATCAGGGCAAGTGGCTCGGATGCCGCGCCACCCCCACCTTTTCCTGAGGACCAAGGCCCTGACACTTTGAATTGAGGCGCCACTGAGGGGGCTTTGTGCTTGTCAGGGTCCAGAAGCTGTAAGGAGAGAAAAGGCAGAGCCTGCTGCTTGGGAATGAGCAGGGTGGCTAAATACAGCCCGGCTGCCTCTGTCCCTCCCCTCTCCTCCCCCTCCACTCCAGGCCCAGGCTGCTTGTGGTCTCAGCAAGCACCACCTCCCCAGCCAGCTGCCTGCCTGCCACCCAGCCTGTCCCCTCCAGGCCGGCCCCCACTGCCTCCTTCCCCTCTTCGGGCTCCCTCCCCTCCCCCAGGACCTCCTGCGGTGCCTCAGCAGGGTCAGCCAGTGAGTGGGGCTGGGCAGGCTGTGCTCTTTGCTCCCTAGGGAGCCTGGTGGGGTGGGTAGTGGGCAGGCAGCAGAAGGGCCTGGTGCCAGGGCAGAGCCTTCAGGACAGGCACGGGCTGGGGTTCATGTGCAGAGTCTCTCGGTGAGTTGGGGTGCAACACTGTGGGGGGCTGGACCACAGGGGCTTGGGGTGGGGGAACTAGGAGGAGGGGCCAGGGGGCTGTGGCAGATTCATGTCTGTATTTGGCAGTCGGCTAGGAGCCAGCTCAGTGAGGCTGGGCCACTGGCCAGTTGCAGGGGAGGGCGTCAGGGCCCTGGGGACACCCCTCCTCCAAAGACATGCTGATGCCCCCTCCTCTTCCCCAAGCTGAGCTACCTTTCTCTGTGGATGACTCAAACTCTGCTTTCCCATCCCCCAAGGGTTTTGGGGTCCATGCTTCAGGGCTGGAGCCAACAGGTGCCCTGGGGTATCTGGGGCAGGAAGCTGAGAAGGGAGAGGGGGAAGGGCAGGCTGGACAGTGTTAGCTCATTGGCCCTGGCACTGAGGTCAGGATGGGGCTCGTCTGAGGTGTGTGTTCCTCTGCACTAGACCCAGCTCACCCAAGAGACGAGGGTCCTGGTTGTGCCACTCGGGGGTCCTGAGATGTGAACCGCCTGCATTAGGAGCCCGTGATTCTGTGCCAGGAATGTGGGTTCCAGGCCCCAGTGGGATTCCAAGTCTCCCACAAGGCCCAGGAGTGGCCCCTCTACTGCCTGAGTCCTGGGCCCCAGGCCCTTCCCTATGGTTCCCCCAACTCAGGAGGACCAGTAGGATCAGTGTTGGGAGAGTTGGGGACAGAAACACCTGTCAAGGTCACATAGCAAGCGAGGGGAAGGAAAGTGTAGGAACCGTCTCACCTCTTGGGCGCTGCCATGCCAGACCTTTTTAGGTCCTTGACCCTTAGGCTGATCACTCAGCTCCCTCAATCCCTCTGCCCCCTTCCTCTTCTGGCATCTCTCTGAGTGCTGCTGTCCGCCCTCCGTCTCTGTTGCAGGTGGGTCCACATCCCCTTTCAGCAGCCCCATCACTTCCGACGAGGAGTACCTGAGTCCCCCAGAGGAGTTCCCGGAGCCTGGGGAGACCTGGCCCCGGAGCCCCATCATGAAACCGAGTCCCAGCCAGAACCGCCGCTCCTCAGACGCTGGCTCCAAGGCACCCCCCACCTTCAAGGTCAGACCCCTGAGCCCAGCCTCAGCTCCCTGGCTACCTCCATTCTTTCGTATGAACTCTTGTTCTCAGGGCCACACCAGGCTCCAGCACCTCCTGGAGCTCGGCCCCATTAACCCTGTTTACCCAGAGCCAGCATCGGTCAGCCTGGGGTGGAAGAGGCCTCTGCCCCAGATCCGCCACCCCCAGGAGCTAAAGCAGAGCCCTGACACTTTGGGGTCCCTTCAGGTCTCCCTTATGGACCAGTCAGTAAGAGAAGGCCAAGATGTCACGATGAGCATTCGCGTGCAGGGGGAGCCCAAGCCAGTCGTCTCTTGGTGAGTAGCAGCCACTTACCACCACCTGCCAGCTCCCCTGACTCCAGCCTTGGTCCCTTGAGACTGGGCTCTGGGTGGAGGGGAGCGGGCCCTTTGCAACCACACCATGATCTACCGGGGGCCACATCCCAGGTGCAGTGGTGCCACTGTCCGCAACCTGCCCCTGCCTCTGCTTGGAGTTCAGGGCTTCCTCCTTGAGGGAGGGGTCGGGGAACAAATGGTCTCCTGTCTGTCTACTTGGGATAAATAGCCTGGAGCCACCTCGCCACTGAGAGGGCAGCCCCCCTCATCCCCACCCCTTGACGGCAGGCTGAGCTTCGAAGCCTGCCCTGCGCCCAGCTCCGGGCCAGCCCAGATGAGAGCATTTGTCTCTGAGCTGCTGGAGCCCGGAGTCAAGTGCGGGCTTCCTCTGCCATCCCGGGGGCCTGGGACTTCGATTGGTTTGCTTGGGTTTTTTTTATTGGTTTGGGCTCTGTTTTTCATTTGTAATTGATTGTCTCATCCCCAATGTGATTTCTTCACATTGTAAGTTATCTCACATCCCTTTTAGAAAGTGGGAAAGCAGCCGTTCATTCTAAGTAAATAAAAATAAAACATGAGGAAACTTCAGAGCCGTCACGAGCCGAGCAACATGGCACTGCTCTAAGCGCAGTTAGGTTCCTAGAGCGGAGAGACCCCGGTGGGCAGCCGTGGTCTTGAAGTTCCTGGTGAAGGTGGAATGACAGAGTCAGAGTGAAACCCTAACCTGTAATTCAGGGGTGCCCGTGGGCAGTGGGACAGACCTGGGGAGGGGACACATGACTTGCAGGGAGGAGCGGCCTGCTTGGGTCTGTCCCCCATGTCCCCTGGACGTGCAGGGGAGGACCCTGGGCCCTGGGGCTGAGTTCTCACCCCTCTGCCAGGCTGAGAAACCGCCAGCCCGTGCGCCCGGACCAGCGGCGCTTCGCGGAGGAGGCAGAGGGTGGGCTGTGCCGCCTGCGGATCCTGGCTGCGGAGCGGGGCGACGCCGGCTTCTACACTTGCAAAGCAGTTAACGAGTATGGCGCTCGGCAGTGTGAGGCCCGCCTGGAGGTGCGAGGTGAGTGCCTCACAGTCCCCGTGAACCCCCCAACCTGGCCCAGCCTGGTTCCTGCCCAGCTGCCAGCTTCATGGCGTGAGGGCCTTAGGGATCCCCAAGTTCAGCTGCTTACGTTGTAGTTGAGTCAACTGAGGTCCAGAGAGGGGAAGTGACTTGCCCAGGCCACATAGCAAATTGCTCAGTGCTCCGCTCACCACACAATACTGCCCTTCCCCACACTCAGTCACGCCTGCCAGAGACCTGCTTCCTCCCACCAGCCATCCTCTCGCTGCTCTCCCCTGAGCCTCTGTCGCCCTGCCCTTCCCAGGCCCCTGCCTCACACCCACTCCCCTCTCTCCCGTCGCCCTTTGGCCCCCAGCCCAGACCCATCTCATCACTGTGCAGACTCTCTTGTGGTTGGGAGTGGCGGTGGGGAGTGTCTGATAGCTGGACCCGTTCGGAGGGGCCCTTGGGGTGACTTGGGCATGGAGCATCACGGGGACCCCAGGGGTGCCAGGGGAGCAGAGCTATGCAGTGTGCAGAGGGCTGGGTCCCAGAGTCAGGCATCCAGAAGGCAGGCCCTAGCCAGGCTACCCTCGGGGGCTGGTGTTTTTCCTTCCCAGGACTGGCCGTTTACTCCACCTTTTGCCTCCCCTTTCCCTGTGGGCAGTTCAGGGCTGGGAACCCCTCCTCAGCCATCTTCCCACCCTTGCTGGCAGAGGCCCGCTCTGAGAGCTCCTAGGACCCCCCAGACCCCTGCTGGAGCCTGGCCCCGAACAGTCAAGACCACCTCTGCTGGGCTTCGCCAGCCTCGGTTCCCCGGCCCTGACCCTGAGCCTCTTGTTCCTGAGGCTGCCTCCTCCTCAGTCTCTGGATTCGCCCACACGCACCCCGACCCCCATCCCCACAGCCTGGCCCCTACTCCCCGGGCTGCTCCTTTCCCTTCAGGGTCTGGTTCTTCCCTGCTTCTCCGTGTTAACCCATGTTTCAGTGCTTCTCTCTCTTTGGGATTCCTCCCACGTCTCTGAGGTTTTGGGGGTGTTCCTGACACCTATGAATGCCTTTCCCCTGGGTGCCCAGGCCTCTGCCTGCCCAGAAGACCCAGAGACCCAGCCTCTGGCTGGCTGCCGGCCCCGCACCCCAGGGTCGCTCTGTGGAGAGCTGAACGCGCAGTGCCACCCGGCAGTTTGAGAGGCTGCTGTCCGCGGGGCGGGGGAGGGGCTAGCCAGGCCGCGTGCGTGCCTGTGTGTGCGTGTGCCGCACTAACCTGCCGCTTGCTGACTGAGGTTTTTGTCTGTACACAGGCGAGTGAGCTCAGGGGGCCGCCTGCGCTCCCCCCGCTGCCCTCCGAGCCGCACCCCTGTCTCAGGCACCTCTCGGACCTCGCTGTGTTTCACTGCCTCCTGCCTGGACCCTGTTCCAGCCCCACCCCTCCCTTCCCCGTGCAGCGTCCTGAGATAGCCATGGGCCCCTGTGGACCCCTCCCCCCAAGTGGACATATGGCTGGGCAGGCCAGGAGCCCCCACATGGACTGAGTGCCAGGAAGGGGTGGTCATGAGGGGTATCAAGACCCCCTCCCAGTCTCTCCCTGCAGGGGAGCACCCCAGAGAGCGCATGTGCTACCACTGCTACAGGCCCTGTCTGTCCGTCCGTTTGTCTGTCTGTGTGTCTGTGACAGTCAGGGAAGGATGCCTCTGAGCTGGCGTGGAGTCAGGCAGAGGGGGAGAGACAGGGCATGGCACCCGCAAGATGGAGGGGCCCCGAGGGGTAGGGACTGCTGACGAGGGGCCCCCCAGGGTCGGGGCAGAGCACTGACCATTCCAGAAATGGGTTTCACACGGCACAATGCTTTGTTTCACGAGAGACCAAAAGCCAGAGGCCCCCGGCTCTGCGCTGATCAGGAGGCCTGGCCAAGTCCTGGCTGCGGGCAGAGTTAGGGCCATTTGGGGCCCTCTTTTCACCGTCTGGGTCCGGGAGGCTCTGTCTGTGCAGGAGAGAGTTAGCCAGACTTGGCGCAGGAAAAGGGACCTACTATAGAGGGTATGGAGATATTCAGAAATACCCGTTTCTTAGTGCAAATAAAGTCCAGTTTGTACCCAACTGGTGTGCTGTTTTTTTTCCCGCCGCCGTCTCTACCCCTCCGTGGCCCTCGGTTGCCCCGTCCTTGACTCCTTTGGCTTCCCTTGAGTTCCCTCTCTTTGGCCCAGCTGGGGTGGCCATCCTGTGGCCAGGCCTGGGACCTCCTTGCTGCCCTGGTGGGCCAAGCGGGCGGGCTTTCCCTCTGTCTCCAAAGGAACAAAATGCATCTCTCTCTCTGTGTCTGTCTCTCTGTGCGTGTGTGTCTCCTTTGCCCTGTGTGTCTCTGCTCCCTTGTGCCCCCCACGGCCGCTTCCCCCAGCACACCCCGAGAGCCGGTCCCTGGCCGTGCTGGCCCCCCTGCAGGACGTGGACGTGGGGGCCGGGGAGATGGCGCTGTTTGAGTGCCTGGTGGCTGGGCCGGCCGACGTGGAGGTGGACTGGCTGTGCCGCGGCCGCCTGCTGCAGCCCGCGCTGCTCAAATGCAAGATGCATTTCGACGGCCGGAAATGCAAGCTGCTGCTCACCTCTGTGCATGAGGACGACAGCGGCATCTACACCTGCAAGCTCAGCACGGCCAAAGGTAACTGCCCACTCGGGCACTAGGGCTGCCTTGGGTACCTGAGAGCTGGAGGCAGGGGGGCTGGACGTGAAGGAGCTGAGTGCAGTGAAAGATGGGCTCTGGCTCCTGGGGCGAGGGGTGGGGGGGCGGTGGGGGGATGCACCTGCCTCGGTGAAACCAACACCTGGAACAGCACCTGGCACAAAGGACCTTCTGTGGGAGCCTGTCTGCTGAGGCACGGCAGACACACCTGGACGTGGGTTCGTGTTCTCATCCTGCCGCACACCAGCCGCACGACTTCGGACAAGTCACTCCATCTCTCCGAGCTTAGACTATTCATCTGTAAAAAAGGGCCATGATAATGTCCAGCTTGGGGATCAGCAGGATTAATGAGATAATGGCTGTAGAGAACAAAGCACAGCACCTGGCGAAGGGTGCCACCTAATAAATGTCAGCCGTTATTATTATTAATGCCATCTCTGACCTGGTGCCCATCCTCACGCGAAGAGCGGAGACAGTGCCTCACCAGGCTGTGGTAATGAGCGCCTGAGGTGACCCTGGAGGGACTTTGTAGGCAGGGGAGAACCAGGTCAGCGTTAGGTGCTGCGCCTTCCCTGGGAAGACTCTGTGGGGCAGCAGAATGGGGCAAAGGGGCGTACACTCTGGGTCTGGGGTGGGAAAAAGTACGGGCACCACCCAGGTGCAGAGGAGAATTCCAAGGGGAGGGGAAAGGGATATAGAGGAGGAAAGGGGCTTGACTTCTAGGCTCCTTTTGTTGCTGAGCTGAGCATCATCCTGGGTGGGCAAGGTGAGCTCAGGAGGGGAGGGCCAGGCCAGGGCCCTGGACACCCATTGTATCCCCGGCCGCCATGACAGCGTGCTGCCACCCTTGCCGACTTGCAGCCTGCTGAGAAGGCCCAGTCTTTAGATTGTGCTCACTGCCTCACTCCGGTCCCGTGCCCAGGGAGCTTGCTGGGCTCTGCCCGAGCTCCAGCTCCTGACCCTGCCCCCTTTCCCACCCAGCGTGAGGGCAGCACCTGTGGGTTGAGGTGGCTGGGGTTCCGAGGCCTTTCTTGCCCCAGTGCTGACCCCTCCCCTAGATGAGCTGACCTGCAGCGCCCGGCTGACTGTGCGGCCCTCAAGGGCTCCCCTGTTCACGCGGCTGCTGGAGGACGTGGAGGTGCTGGAAGGCCGCACAGCCCGCTTTGACTGCAAGATCAGCGGCACCCCACCCCCCTCCGTGACCTGGACTCATTTTGGTATGGCTCTCCACCCTGCAGATGTTGTGTTGGGGGACCCCCAAGGGCAAGAGGGCAAGACCCCTCTCTGAGCCTGCTGCATTCCAACTCCCTCCCCCCAGGCCGCCCCGTGGAGGAGAGTGAGAACTTGCGCCTGCGGCAGGACGGGGGTCTGCACTCCCTGCACATTGCCCATGTGGGCACCGAGGATGAGGGGCTCTATGCGGTCAGTGCCACCAACATCCATGGCCAGGCCCACTGCTCAGCCCAGCTCTACGTGGAGGAGCCACGGACAGCTGCCACTGGCCCCAGGTACATCCTGGGGCCCCTGGTGCTGCTGGGGCAGCCTCTGTGATAGGAGGCAGTGCTCTGGGCCCCTGGGCAGCCGTGTGGTTTTTACAGCTCAAAGTTGGAGAAGATGCCGTCCATTCCCGAGGAGCCGGAGCAGGGTGAACTGGAGCGGCTGTCCATGCCCGACTTCCTGAGGCCCCTGCAGGACCTGGAGGTGGGCCTGGCCAAGGAGGCCATGCTGGAGTGCCAGGTGACTGGCCTGCCCTACCCCACCATCAGCTGGTTCCACAACGGCCACCGTATCCAGAGCAGTGATGACCGGCGCATGATGCAGTGTATGTGTCCGGGAAGGAACCCTGGGATATCCCCTCCACCACCCGCTTTGCTTGCAGTGCCCTCCCATTTCTTCAGCCTCGGGCTTTCCTTTCTTAGCCGCTCAGCTATGGGGCACCTTGGGTAGGGGAGCCCAGAGGGGCCTTGAGGTCCCTGCTTCCTTCCTTGAGCCCATGCAGCACCATCTGCTGAATCACTGTTCTGGGCCTCGGTGGCTCTGTTAGAACTTACTGGACAGGCAGTACATCCTGCTGCTGTCCGAGGCCAAGTGATAGACCCTCTGTGCCTCAGCCGCCTCATCTGTAATGGGCTCATCGTGAACATTGAATCAGGGAGTACATGCGAGGCACCTAGAGTGGGCCCGGCAAACAGCAGGTGGGCAGTCAGTACCTGCTCAGTCTCGGGGTCACTGCTGCTGCTGTTGCCGCCACTGTGGCCCTCATCAGGATGGCAGGGAGAGTCCAGGGAAAAGGCTTGTGTGGGCGGTGTCTGGCACCAAAAGGGTGCTGGACCGAGGTCATTACTAAACAGCGGGTAAAGAAGGAACTGGAGGAACACAGAGGAAGGTGTTTGGGACCGTGTCCTCTCTACCTGGGGTACTTCTCATGGGAGGATCTCAGCTCCAGTAGTTGTGTGTGTGGGTTTTTTTTTTTAAGATTTTATTTATTCATTTTTAGAGAGGGGAGAAGAGAAGGAGAGAAATAACAACGTGTGGTTGCCTCTAATGCACCCTGTCCTGGGGACCTGGCCTGGAGACCTGGGCCACAACCCAGCATGCACCCTGACTGTGAATTGAACTGGTGACCCTTTGGTCCACGGTCTGCACTCAATCCACTGAACTTCACAAGGCAGGACTCGGCTCCAGTGTTGAAGGAATCTGAGTCTCCCAGGGCACAGCCTACCTGCCCCTACCAGACCGAGCCCCCCTGTGCTGCAGGGTGACCTCCTCTTACAGCTGCAGTGTGACCAATCTCATCTTTATTAAGCGCTTCCCTGTCTGCCAGGATCTGAGGGCTACAGCCCTGCCGTGCCCAGCCTCACTGTCTACCGCGGGCCTGGAGGCAGGGGCATCACTCCTGTTTATAGGAGATGGGGAAAATGAGACTGACAGAGGGAGAGGACTTGCTCAAAAGCAGGCGAGGACCGTCTGACACTGGCTCCCGCCCGCTAACCGGGATGCCCCCTGTCACCCGGGCCCCATCTCCAGTGCCTCCACGGTGGCTCCCACACTTCCTCTCAGTCCCCTGCCGCAGCAGCTGTCCACTCAGCCCACAGGCCCCCTCCCTCTATCTGCTGGAGGCCCCGGGGGGTGTCTGACTCGGGGTCTGAGCCTGCGTCTCCTCGGTGTGCAGGGTCAGTGGCAGCCCCTGGTTTCACTGCTTTTATAAATAGTGTCAGGAGAGATAAATGAAAGGGTGACCGTTCCGTGCAGAGATAAGCACTAAGAGAAGGGAGGGGTGTTTGGGGACGGCCCTTACATGAAGGAGGAGCATGTAGGCCTCTCCCCCTTCCTGTCCCCCTGGAGGTGGCTCCCTTATCATTGTTCTGGGAGCATGGTAGGGAAGGAGCTCCAGATTCGGAGAGACCAAGTTCAAACTGTTGCTCCATCATTTTATTGGCTGTGTGACCTTGGACAAGCCCATGAATGTCTCTGACCTCATCGGTGCATGAGGGTAATTTTGCAGGGTTGTTGAAAGTATTATGGGAAAACAATACACGTCAAATAGCTGGTATAGCAGAAAATTCTTACTGGAATGTATAATATATTTGGCACTTACTGTGTGCAAGGCAGCGGGCTCTGCTGGGGGTCCTGGGGGGATCAAGGATGGGGGTGCAGTGTGGGGCCCCCCGGGTATGGCACAGGAAGCTTCCTGGGCTGGCGCTTACTTGAACTGTGTCTTGAAGGAGAAGTCCTTAATACGAAAAGAATGTTCCAGAAGGGAGGAATTTTGTGAGCAGAGATCTGAAGATGGAACTCCCATGGACTGTTCAGGGTCCATCCTGCTGGCTCGTTGGGGTCAGATGGTGGAAGACTAGCAGGGGTCGTGGCCAGATGGCAGTTTAGTTCAAGGGCTTTGGCTGTTCTCCATATGCAGTAGGTGCCTTTAAAGTTTCCATGTTGAGCCCTGGCTGGTATAGCTCAGTGGATTGAGTCCCAGCCTGCAAATTGAAACATCGTTGGTTCAATTCCCGGTCAGGGCACATGCCTGGGTTGCAGGCTAGGTTACCAGTGTGAGAAGCAACCAATAGGTGTTTCTCTCTTGCACATTGATGTTTCTCTTCCTCTCTGTCTCCCTCCCTTCCCCTGTCTCTAAAAATAAACTCTTTAAGGTTGAGAGGCACTAGTGGAGGACTTGCATGGGTCTGTACCAGCAATGGGAAGGTCCTTAGGATCTTTGACACAGAGGTGTGACACCCCCCTCCCCCGCAAAGAAGAGGGGTAGTCAACGTGGGTGAATGGTGTGGGAGGAAGGGGAGAAGTTGCAGGGCCTGAGGTGCAAGGGACAGGCGAGAGGGGCCAGGGCTGCAGGTGTGCACCTGGCAGTCTGGACCCAGGGTTTGCCGCATGGAGGACACACTTCTTGCTTGTCTGCCTGTCCTTTCCTCCTCATCTCCTCCCTGAGTGGGTGGGGTGAAGGGCCAGGCCTGGGGTGACTCAGAGTATCCTCCTAGCTCAGGCCCGGTATCACTGTCCTTCCCACCCCCACCCCCAGACAGGGATGTCCATCGATTGGTCTTTCCTGCTGTGGGGCCCCAGCACGCCGGTGTCTACAAGAGCGTCATTGCCAACAAGCTGGGCAAAGCTGCCTGCTATGCCCACCTCTACGTCACAGGTAAGGCAGGCACCTTCCTGGCCAGCTGCGTGCACAGCCTGGCTTCCGGCCTACCCGGGGGGTGGGGTGAAAGAGAGGCTTTTGCATCAACTCCCTTCCTTCGGACCCCTGGGGAGCCATCTGGCTTTGCCCCTGCCCCTGTGGCTGTGCCCCTGGCCCCCAGCTCACTACCCTGAGGCTTGGTGATCCTATGGAGCCATCGGGACTTAAAGGACCCAGGGGACACTTGACCTGTGGCTTTCAGATGTGGTTCCAGGCCCCCCAGATGGTGCCCCGCAGGTGGTCGCTGTGACTGGGAGGATGATCACTCTCACGTGGAACCCCCCCAGGAGTCTGGACATGGCCATCGGTGGGTCAGGGTCACGCAGGGCTGCGTGATGGGGATTGGGGCATGGACAGGGAAGGCTCAGGCAGGGGTGCCGGGGGTCAGGAGGGGAGGGTGAGGCCCAGGGAAGCATATGGGGTGGCGAGTGGATGGAGTGTTGGGACCGTGGCTGAGAGCAGCCTTGGCTGCGTGCCCTCCATGGTGGAGGGAGCCCTCAGGGTCAGGAGAGGGGACAAAGAGGGTCACCATGCTCCTTTCTCTTTCTCAGAGGGTTTGGGTACTTGGGTCATGCTCCAGGGAACATGCTCTTCTTCCCTGTCCATGATGTCTTCCTGCTCTGTGCCTCAGTTTCCCCACCTCAGATAGTAACAAGGGGTTGGGATATAAGTCAAGCTCCCTCCATGCCTGTACCTGGACACCAGGCCTGGCACTTCACTGGCTCTGAGCCTGGCTAGGCCAGTGGTTAGGCAAGAGTAGATGGGGAGCAAGTAGGAGCAACAAGAGAAACAGAGGCAGGTCCTCAGAACAGACTAATGAAGAGTTCCTGGGTTGTGAGGAAATGAGTGGGGGTGGGGCGGGAGACACCCCAGCAATGCCCACCTCTAGCAGCTGCCTCCCCATCAGACCCGGACGCCTTGACCTACACTGTGCAGCACCAGGTGCTGGGCTCAGACCAGTGGACAGTGCTGGCCACAGGCCTGCGGAAGCCAGGGTGGTCAGCCACAGGGCTGCGTAAGGGAGCCCAGCACATTTTCCGGGTCCTCAGTGCCACCATCAAGAGCAGCAGCAAGCCGTCACCCCCCTCTGAGCCTGTGCAACTGCTGGAGCGAGGTGAGCCTGGCTGCTCTGAGGGAGTGGGGGTGGGTGCTGCTGGGCTGGGGAACTGGGCCCCCATGGTGGAGGCTCACGGGCTGGTCTAGACAGTAGAGCTTCAGCAGGAACAGTGTGGCTGGATGCGACCTTGACCATCAAGGTGCTTGCCTCTTGCTCCTGAAAGTAACACTCAGTGGGCGGGGCTGAGGCTCTGGAGTTAGACAGGCTGGGAGGACCGTCCCAGTTCCCCGCTCCAGGACTGTGTTCCCTGCACAAATGGCTGAACCTCTCTGAGCTCCAGTTTCATCATCCGTAAACATGGAGCTCACGGGGCAGCTGGGAGGGTTCAAGGAGCAGTGGGCAGGAAGGATTTGGTGTCACCCCAGCATAGAGCCTGTGCTCTGTTTCCCCCAGGCCCACCCCTGGAGGAGGCGCCTGCTGTGCTGGACAAGCCGGACGTCGTGTATGTGGTGGAGGGACAGCCTGCCAGTGTCACCGTCACCTTCAACCATGTGGAGGCCCAGGTCGTCTGGAGGAGGTGGGGCCCTGCCTGGGGGGCCCCACTCCCACAGGCACAGCCCAGTTCAGCCATCCTAGCCTGACCTCCTTGTGGCTGGATCCTGGGTGACCTCCCTGTCACATGCACCTTAGCTGCCGAGGGGCCCTCTTGGAGGCCCGGGCCGGTGTGTATGAGTTGAGCCAGCCAGACGATGACCAGTACGGTCTCCGGATCTGCCGGGTGAGCCGCCGGGACTTGGGGCCTCTCACCTGCACTGCCCGCAACCGCCACGGCACACAGGCCTGCTCGGTCACACTGGAGCTGGCAGGTAGGTGATAGCAGGCCCCCTTACCGTCCCTCCCCTTCCCCAGAGGCCCACAGACCTCCCTGCCCACCCCCAGGTGCACACACCCACCTGCCAGGCCTGGGTCTTCTCTCTCAGGCCTGTCCTTCTATGGCCATAATAGTACATGTATTACTACTACTAATAGCAATAGTAATAGTACTAATAAGCTATTTATTGAGTATCTAGTATGTGACAGGCTCGGTGCTAAGTATCTTACATGGATCACCTCATTTAATATTTACTTTAACCCTGTGAGATGGGGATCGGTGATTATCCTCATTTTATTTTATTTTTTTAAAGATTTTATTTATTTATTTTTAGAGAGAGGGGAAGGGAGGAGGAAGAGAAGGAGAGAAAAAACAATGAATGGTTGCCTTCTGTGCACCCCCTAGTGGGGGCCTGGCCCACAAGCCAGGCATGTGCCCTGACTGGGAATCAAACCAGCGACCCTTTGGTTTGCAGGCTGGTGCTCAATCCACTGAGCCACACCAGCCAGGGCTATTATCCCCATTTTACAGGTGGGGAAACTGAGGCTCAGAGAGTGTGCTAAGTAACAGGTTCAAGGTCACACAACCTAGTAAGATGAGATTCAAGCTCTGATACCCACTCCAAAGCCAGAGGGTGCTCCTAGCTCTCGGACTAAACACAGCAGGATCTAGTACCTCAAGAAACAAGTATAGGGAGGCCGAGTGGAAAGCCTGAGGGAGCACATCTTGTCATGAGACTCTCAGCTCTTGTGATCCTGGCTGCCCTTTGCTCAACCTGCTGGACAGAGCCTCCCAGCCTCTGCAGTGAGGACCCTTTTTGGAATCTCTCCATCAAAGACGCAGTCTCTCAGTCTCCGGCATGTATTAGGTAGTAATTGCCTTGTTTTCCCGTTTGTTGATTAACTCTAGACATACGTAACTGCCACTCAGAACTCCAGACCAGAGCCATTGAAACAGTGTTACTTGCTGAGTAAATATAGTTCCAACCAAATGCAAAGGAAGTGACATGTTAGTTAGCACAGGCGAGCTCATCATGGGTAAATGTGCATTTTCTGGTGCTTTTAAAAAGTTATTCAAGTTCAGTTGGACCACCCCAGTCCTTTGACTTTTATAGAACCCACCCCCCACGCCCCCACACCCCCACACAGACTATAAACCAGATTGCTAGAGAGGAGGGAATGCATCTTTAAAGCGGAAGAGACGCAGCAGAAGGGTGTGTGAGGAAGAGGTGGGAAAGCCCTACTCGCCCCCTGTCCGTGGTGGATGGGGTGGGGCTACAGATCGTGGGGGCCCCTGGTCTCCCTGTTATGTGTCTCTCCCTTGCTCAGCTTCCCCCACCCCCCCCATCACTTCCTACTCAGTCTGCAGGGCTCATGTTTCCAGATACAGGATGAGGCCTGGCCACCCAGAGCCCTGCAGCCTGGCCTGGCTGGAGCAGTGACAGGAGACTGTGTCCCAGCTGAGCAGGGCTGGGACAGGCCTGGGGTTTGGTGCTACACTCTCCCACTGTGCCCCACCCCACCCCCACCCCCAGGCAGGATGAGTGGAAGGGCCCCCTTCCTCCATATCCGCCGCCCGCCATCTTCCCCGCTCTCAGGATGCCCTCCCCTCTTATCTGTATAAAACCAGGCAGTGTGCCAGTGATGGTGGTGGCCCCTGCCAGTGGCCTGCTCTTCCCTCAGGGCGGGCTTGCTCCGGCGCTTCTTCAAGCCGAGATCCTCAGCCATGCTCGGGAGGGCGGCACCAGGAGGTCACAGGCTCCTCTGCAAAGCACATTGGAATATGCATTTAATTCCATCATGAAACTCGGGAGCCACTTTATAAGGAAATAACGTGATCACGTAATATGTGCAGCAAATAAAATCACAGTCAAGTGGGAGAACTAAGCAGAAAGTCAGTGCCAGCTTGTTCATTTTGCCATCTCCAAGGTGGTAGAGGGCCGCTTAAACATTTAAATGAGATTAAGAGATAAGAGAGAAAACTTCAAGACAGAGGCAATGCCATCAAGAATGTGATTTAGGGTCACAGGCTGAGCTTCCTGCAGGACCCAGACAGTCAAGCCCAAGAAGCCCTCAGTGGGACTGTGCAGAAGGGCCATCACCCACAGGGGGCAGCATCGAGCCACTGCTCACAGCCCACTAAGGTGGGGAGGGAAGAGGCTCAGTTCGGCCAGTCCTGATTTGTCAAGAGCGACAGGAAATCCAGGTTTCTTTAGTGTGTGAAAATCTCCTGATTTCAAAACTGGCACTGAGGATCAAACAAAGCAAGCCTGCACCCTCTGGCTGAGGTTTTTGGAGATATGGAGAACACCACATATAGATTTACAGGGCAGGCGCTTGGTCCAGACAAGGAACTTTGGACCTCTCTGGGGCCAGTTTGAGAGCCCCAGGGGGGGAGATGCTGGGGCTCTGGGGGGGTGGGCGTGGGTCTGGTGAGCCAGTTGCTGAGGAAGGGCGCGGAGAGGAGCTGAGGAGCTAGGCCCATGTGACCCCAACATTCTGTCCCCTCTCCCTCACCCACTTCGACCCTGTGTTTCAGAGGCCCCTCGGTTTGAGTCCATCATGGAGGACGTGGAGGTGGGGGTCGGGGAGACGGCACGCTTCGCTGTGGTGGTTGAGGGGAAACCACTCCCAGACATCATGTGGTACAAGGTCAGAGGGTGATTCGGGCCTCAGGGGAGCCCTAGCCCAGGGGCTGGCCAGGAGCCTGGGAGGAAGGAGGAGGGGTTTCTTCGGAGGGAGGGAGCAGGCGGCTTTAGGAAGATGGGGGAGCTGGGGCAGAGAAGAGCGGAGGTGCTGCCAGAAGTGCAGATGGAGGGAAGTGGGACCCAAGGGTGCTGAGTGACGCTGGTGGGGGCTTAAGGAACCAGGGGACTGACTAATCCGGAAATTCGGGGTTACTGGTGGGAGGCAAAGGGTGGAGCTGATTCTGGGTCCTGGGAGGAAGCAAGGTCCCTGGGTAGGAGGGCTCCTGGCCCTGCGACGAGGGTGAGACCGGGTCCCTGGTGGAAGCACAGCCAGGCTGGTGGTGACGGCCAGCTCCGCAGGATGAGGCACTGCTGACGGAGAGCAGCCACGTGAGCTTCGTGTACGAGGAGAACGAGTGCTCCCTGGTGGTGCTCAGCACCGGGGCCCAGGACGGAGGCGTCTACACCTGCACCGCCCGGAACCTGGCTGGAGAAGTCTCCTGCAAAGCAGAGTTGGCTGTGCGTTCAGGTGGGCAGGAGCTTGAGGGGAGAAGGGCGGAGTGCTCACCCCCAGGGATGCGATGTGAGTCGCTGGCCAGGAGCGACTCCTCCGGCCCTGCGCTCCCTGGTGACCCCCCATCTTCCAGCCCAGCACCCCACCTCGGGCCCTGAACATCCTTGCTCCTCTTGTCTCCTCCACCCACCCTGCTAGCCTCGGGCTCCGCCCTCATTCCTCTGTTGTCCTCCACGTCTAACACCGGGCATCTCTTCCCCAGCTCAGACAGCTATGGAGGTGGAAGGGGGTGGGGAAGACGAAGAGCAGCGTGGGAAGAGACTCAGCGACTTCTATGACATCCACCAGGAGATCGGCAGGTGTGGGGCGAGGACGGGGGGTGGTGTCTGGGACCAGAGAGGCTGGGTCTGAGGCTGAAAGGGTCCAAAGAGGGTCCAACAATGCCTGCACCCATCCTCTCCCTGTGTCATCACCCAGGGGTGCCTTCTCCTACCTGCGGCGCGTGGTGGAGCGTAACTCTGGCCTGGAGTTCGCAGCCAAGTTCATCCCCAGCCAGGCCAAGCCAAAGGCATCAGCGTGGCGAGAGGCCCGGCTGCTGGCCCGGCTCCAGCATGACTGTGTCCTCTACTTCCACGAGGCCTTCGAGAGGCGTCGGGGACTGGTCATTGTCACCGAGCTGTATCCTGGAACAGGCTGGGTGTCTGGGGGATACCTGGCCTGAATAACCGGGCCTTGTAACAGCCAATTAGTAACATGTTTCACACTTAACAAAGTTTGGAGGGGCTGACTAACTTTACAAAATGTGCTGGTCCACAGCTGGGAGCTCTGAAGGCACCTTAGTACTTCACAGAGGGGAGTCTGGGGACCTCTGCGAAAGCCAGCATTTTCAGCCCCACCCCTTTTCTAAACTTAAATTTACATGGCACTTCGTGTGTGCCTGGCGATGTTCTAAGAGCTTCATCTATTTCATCTTTGTGTACATCCACCGATCTCATGAGATTTTACCGTCCTCATTTGACAGATGATGAAGCTGATGGACAGAGAGGTTAAGTGACTCACCAGAAGTCACACTGTCAGCAAAAGCCTTGTGACTTTTATCACGAAGTGCAGTACAGTGTATGTGAACATCTGAAGTGTCCCCATTTCGGATGAGCACCAATACTTGGCTCTATAAGTAGGCTGCTTCCATAAAGAGTGGGTTTGAGCCGAACACGAGAGCTGTTGGTAAAGGCACGCTGTGTCAGGATGCTGGGGGGTTGGCCTGTCGCCCCTACTAGCGGGGTGACCATGTCCTCACACCAGGCCCCCAGTCTGCACTGTCAGAACCCAGACCTCAGCAAAATGACCCATTATTATATGTCACGGACCTTCTAGCTCATTCCCAGATAGAGTCAAGAAATTCCGTTTACAGTCAACAAAATTCTCTTCTAACTGGTCCCTATGCACACCTCCCAGGGGGGCAAGAGGAGATGTCCTGTTTCACTCCCTAGGGAACTAGGCTCGGAGAGGCCGGTGGCTTGGCTGAGGTCCCCCAGCGAGTGAGAGTACATGCAGGGTGGTCCTGCCTGTGTACCCAGGTGATGGGGGAGGAGTGAAGACTGTTGCGACTGGAATCAGAGGGGCTTTAAGGGAACGGAGAATCTGCGCTGAGCTGGGTCTGACTTGAGCCCTGGAGGGGGGGGGCAGTGCCCGGGGGCAGGGCAGGGCAATCAGCCAGCACTGGCCACCGTTCTCCTTGACGGGGGGCCCAGCTGCACCGAGGAGCTGCTGGAGCGAATGGCCAGAAAACCCACCGTGTGTGAGTCTGAGGTGAGGGCCGTGGGTGGCAGAGCAGGCTGGGCAGTGGCATTCGCCCACCTGCGCTCTGGGAACCGAAGGGTGGGTCCTGGGCCTGCCCCCTGTGCCCACAAAGAGGCTCCAGGGCCGCCACGGAGCCCCCCTGCCCCGGGACTCACCCTGGTCTCTGTGGCTCTCGGCAGACCACCAGGCCCCTCACTCTGTTATTTCCCAGTCTTCCTCACACGTGGTTCCCAGTAAGAGCGCCACCCGGACTCTTGTCAGTCCACTGCGGTCCTGCCGTAGAGGCCTGCACTGGCCGCACGCTGCACGGTCCTGTCTGCTGTCACGCGCATGGCTCCCTTCTGCAACTGTGGTGGGCCTGACCTGTGTACACGCAGGCCTGGGGTCTCTGCAGCCCACACCTGTGTTTCAAGCCCCTTTGCCAGCCATCTGAAGGCCATTTAACAGGCACGGCCCGACCTCCTGCCACAGCCCTGGTGGTGATCAAGCATAGTACCCCACTCTTCCCGCCGTGGACTCTGGGTCCCCTGTTCCCACAGATCCGGGCCTACATGCTGCAGGTGCTGGAGGGAATATGCTATCTGCACCAGAACCATGTGCTGCACCTGGATGTCAAGGTGAGGTGCAGCGGGGGCTGGGGAGCAGGTGGCCCCTGTGGAAGCCAGGTGGTGCGGTGCCCTTCCCTCTTCACTCAGCCCGCACACCTTGCCTCGTGTCCTGCAGCCGGAGAACCTGCTGGTGTGGGACGGTGCAGAGAGCGAAGAGCAGGTGAGGATCTGTGACTTCGGGAATGCCCAGGAGCTGACTCCGGGAGAGCCCCAGTACTGCCAGTACGGCACACCCGAGTTCGTGGCGCCCGAGATTGTCAACCAGACCCCTGTGTCTGGAGTCACTGACATCTGGTAATGTTGGCACACCGAGCTGCTGGGGGGGGCCAGGGCAGCTGCCCCGTGCTGGGGAAGTGCTACCTGGCAGAGGGGAGCCTCACTAAGCCCAGATTCCATCTCTGACAGTTGACCGGTGGCACTGCTCACGGGTCCCTTGTCCACCTTATTACCTACCCCTTATCAGTCGGGGGGACCCAGCTACTCAAGGGCTCAGGCCTGTCAGTCCTTGGTTCCTTGTCTCTCCTGGGTGGTCGGCCATCACCTCTGCAGCCACCTTGCCTCCCCACAGTGAGGGCTGGCCCTGCCGTGACCTTTGACTCCTCCAGGGACATCTGGACCTCCGGGTTCAGAGTTTCCCCTGAAGGAGGTGCCCGTGTCCATTTCCAACGACAGTGTTCACAGGGAGGACACTTCTCACTAGATTCTCTGCTCACTTCCAGTGGGAGGTGCACTGTCCCCTCACCAGCCCACTCTCCTTTTTTCACAGGCCCGTGGGCGTCATTTCCTTCCTCTGGTAAGAGCCCCTCTGAACTCAGGCCCCCAGTCTCCAGTGGCCTATTAGCAGTGCCCCCGACCCCGACATTTGCAGGGCCTGGGGCTAGAGAGCAGTTGGGGGCGTGCAGCCCAGCCCTTCTCTCCCACACCCCCTGCTCCTTCCTGCACAGCCAGGGGCCCCGTATGCATGAATGTGGACACCCCAGTCTGTGTGCCTAAGTCTGGTACTGTCAGCCCCTCCGTGAGGGGCAGGCACACAGGCTGGATGGAGAGGGGCCAGTGCAGGCTCAGGGCCACTTAGGCAGGAACTACAGGGTCCTGACTGTCCAGCAGGGCCTGGATGGCATAGGCTCAGGCTCTGGGAGGCACGTCCCCTGAGCACAGATGCCTCACCTCAAGGACAGGCCATAGCAGGAGGAGGGACAGAACAGGTCCTCTAAAGCATGGGCCCAGGGCAGGGACCTGGTTGCCTAGCTCTCAAGGTGGTAGTGCCACCCCACCTGTCCCCCGGGGTGGTGGGACCAGGACAGGCAAATGTCCAAAAGACTCTGTCCAGGTTTACCCAGCCTGTGTCTGCTCCACAGCCCTGGGGCCCCAGGTCCCCACTGGCACCCTTTCATCTCTGGCTGAGCCCCAGGGCCCTGCCGCCCTCACGCAGCTGTCTTCACCCCTGCAGCCTGACGGGGATCTCCCCGTTTGTTGGGGAGAACGATCGGACAACACTGATGAACATCCGAAACTACAACGTGGCGTTCGAGGAGACCAGGTTCCTGAGCCTGAGCCGGGAGGCCCGGGGCTTCCTCATCAAAGTGCTGGTGCAAGACCGGCTGTGAGTCTGAGGCCCCGAGGAGCCCCCCGCCTGCAGAGCCCCCTCGTGCCACCCCTACTGCTGCCATGCCGCTGAGCTTCGACACCCAGTCCTCCAACTCCCTGGAGGCCCCGTTTCCCCCAACATTGATTGGCTGACTGAATTGATGACTGACGAATCCCCTCTTCCTCCTCTTCCTTTCCAGGAGGCCCACCGCAGAGGAGACCCTGGACCATCCTTGGTTCAAAGTGAGTCTAGTTCTGCAAAGTCACGGTAGGAGAAGCGGAGGGAGAGAAAACGTTAACGCCTTCATTTATTGAGAACCTACTGTGTGCAGTTAGCATGATAGGTGTTTAATCTACTTATGATCTATCTGCTTTAAATAGCTCTGAGAGAAAGGTACGACTCTCACTGTGTTGATGAGAAAACAGGCTCACGTTGGGGGATCGTGGATTCCAAGGCACGGGTCTGGACTTCCCCATCCCATCCTGGGGGGCCCTCACCAGGGTTTATTCTGGCTCTTGAGACCAGCCCCGGCCTTCCTCACTCCTGTGTGCCCACCTCCGCCGTGCACCGCTCCCCCCGCCCCCCCGCTGTGGTTAGTCTGTGGCCTGGCCTCTTGGTTTTGAGCTCTGTGTGGGCAGAGTTCTCATTCATCTTCAAACCCCAGCACTGCAGGCCACAGCACCAAGTGGGGGGGTGAGTTTCAGCAAATGACACAGAAAGAGCAATGTAATAAACCAGCCACTGAGCCTTGTGCTGGGTCAATGGAAGGCTGAGGTAATTCTGGTGTCTGTCCTTGGAGAACGGGCCTCATCTCCTGGATCAGAACCAGCTCCAGCGAGGACAGCTGGCGTGGGTGGCTGAGGGACACATCTGTCTTGGTGCGGCCTGCCCAGGCTCCAGTTATCTGGGGCTCGAGCTCTGCGTGGAGACAGGCAGTGAGCTGGGAAGTAGGGCCACCAGTGTGCCTGGACGGGGCCTTGAGATGGGTGTAAGCTCTGAAGCCGGTCCCAGGAGCCACCGATTTTTGGCCCCTCCACTTAGGTTCAGGGAGTTTGTCTACATGTGGGAACCTTAGCTGTGGGAATTGTTGGGACAGATG
The DNA here is from genome assembly GCA_004024845.1 of Tonatia bakeri. Classification (NCBI taxonomy): domain Eukaryota; kingdom Metazoa; phylum Chordata; class Mammalia; order Chiroptera; family Phyllostomidae; genus Tonatia; species Tonatia bakeri. The sequence continues at coordinate 154,050 of PVIA01003095.1, forward strand.
CATGGGGAAGGGGTCCCCAAGGAGCCTGGACTTGACACTGCTCGGTCCACTGTCTCCTCCTGTGGACTTGGTCTCTCCAACTTGAGGGCCTCGGTTGCCAGAGGACTTTCCCTAAGTCCCGATTTCCCGGGTTTGCAGACACAGGCAACGGGTGCAGAGGTGAGCACGGACCACCTAAAGCTATTCCTCTCCCGACGGCGGTGGCAGGTAAGTTTGCCTGGGCCTCCCACACCTGCTCCTGTGCCTCCCACCTTCTCATGCGTCAGCCTTCTCCCTCTGACCCTGCCTTTTCTTCGATCACATTTCCTCACTGCCTGCATAGCTATCTCCACCTGCTTTACAGTCTCTCAGTTCCTCGCTTCCCTCCAGACCTCCGACCCTCTGCCTGCCTTAGGCCTTGTCTCTGGGGCTAAGGGGGGCCCAAGTGGGGCGGTCTGGCCCCAGGGATCCCCCAGGTCTGACTCTAGCCCTCTGTCTCCAGCGCTCCCAGATCAGCTACAAATGCCACCTGGTACTGCGCCCCATCCCCGAGCTGCTGCGGGCACCGCCAGAGCGAGTGTGGGTGGCTGTGCCCAGAAGACCCCCACCCAGTGGGGGGCTCTCGTCCTCCTCTGACTCTGAAGAGGAGGAGCTGGAGGAGCTGCCGTCCGTGCCCCGCCCACTGCAGCCCGAGTTCTCGGGCTCCCGGGTGTCCCTCACTGACATTCCCACTGAGGACGAGGCCTTGGGGACCCCAGAAGCTGGGGCTGCTGCCCCCATGGAGTGGCAGGAGCAGGGAAGGGCCACCTCTCAGGACCAGGAGACCCCCAGCCCTCAGGCCCTCCCCTCCCCAGGCCAGGAGCCCCCAGCTGGGTCCAGCCCTCGGCGGGGAGAGCTCCGGAGGGGCAGCTCTGCTGACAGTGCCCTTCCCCGGGCCGGGCCGAGGGAGCCGGGCCGGGGCCTGCACAAGGCGGCGTCTGTGGAGCTCCCACAGCGCCGGAGCCCCAGCCCGGGGGCCACCCGCCTGACCCGGGGTGTCCTGGGTGAGGGTGAGTATGCCCAGAGGCTGCAGGCCCTGCGCCAGCGGCTGCTGCGAGGAGGCCCTGAGGATGGCAAGGTCAGCGGCCTCCGGGGTCCCCTGCTAGAGAGCCTGGGGGGCCGTGCCCGGGATCCCCGGCTGGCACGAGCTGCTTCCAGCGAGGCAGCACCCCGCCACCAGCCGCCACCAGAGACTCGGGGACTGCAGAAGAGCAGTAGCTTCTCTCAGGGTGAGGCAGAGCCCCGCGGCCGGCACCGCCGTGCTGGGGCGCCCCTTGAGATCCCTGTGGCCCGTCTTGGGGCCCGAAGACTCCAGGAGTCTCCCTCCTTGTCTGCCCTCAGTGAGACCCAGCCACCCAGCCCTGTGAGGCCCAGTGCCCCCAAACCTGTTGCCCACAAACCCAGTGCCCCCAAGTCTCCAGAACCTCCTGCCACCACACCCAGTGATGCTCCCCAGCCCTCGGCACCCCAAGAGAAGGCCCCAGAGTTCAAGGCAGAACCAATCCCAGCCCCCAAGCCTACACAGCCCCCTGTGGCAGTGCAAACCCCAGTGGCCCCCCTCACACCCTATGCCCAGATCATGCAGTCGCTGCAGCTGGCAGGCCACACACAGGGCCCTCCACAGGGCCCTGCTACACCTCCAACGGAGCCCAAGTCCCACCCTGCTGTGTTTGCCAGGGTGGCCTCCCCACCTCCGGGAGCCTCCAACAAGCGCGTGCCTTCAGCCGTGGCTCCCCCAGGGCCAACTGAGAAAGCCGGGGTCCCCACGGTGCCCCGCAGGCCCGGTAGCAGTCTCAGCAGCAGCATCGAGAACCTGGAGTCCGAGGCCGTGTTCGAGGCCAAGTTCAAGCGCAGTCGTGAGTCGCCCCTGTCTCGGGGGCTGCGAATGCTGAGCCGCTCGCGCTCGGAGGAACGTGGCCCCTTCCGCAGAGCAGAGGAGGAGGACGGCATGTACCGGCCCAGCCCGGCGGGAACGCCGCTGGAGATGGTGCGACAGCCCGAGCGCTCCCGCTCCGTGCAGGACCTCAGGGCGGTCGGGGAGCCCGGCCTGGTCCGCCGCCTCTCGCTGTCGCTGTCCCAGCGGCTGCGGCGGACGCCGCCCTCGCAGCGCCACCCGGGTTGGGAGGCCCGCAGCGGGGACGGGGAGAGCTCGGAGGGCGGCAGTTCGGCGCGGGGCTCCCCGGTGCTCACCGTGCGCAGGCGGCTCAGCTCCACACTGGAGCGGCTGTCCAGTCGGTTGCAGCGCAGCGGCAGCAGCGAGGACTCGGGGGGCACGTCTGGCAGAAGCACGCCGCTGTTCGGACGGCTGCGCAGGGCCACGTCCGAGGGGGAGAGCCTGCGGCGCGTCGGCCTCCCGCACAACCAGCTGGCTGCCCAGACCGGCGCTGCCACGCCTTCCGCGGAGTCCTTGGGATCTGAGGCCAGCGCCACGTCGGGTGGCTCAGGTGAGGAGGCGCAGAGTGGAGGGTGGATGTGTGAACAAGTATGGGTGGGTCGGGGTGCAGGGCTGGGATTTGGTGCAGAGTGCGGAAGAGAGTGGGGTTCGCTGGAAAGAGGCTCTGGGAGGAGGAGAGGGCAGGGCCACTCACCAGAAAGAGGCAGAGCTGGCGCTGGAGGCTCTGAGGATGGAATTGGAGGGTCTGGCAGGGCAGGAGGCCGAGGAGCAGAGGCCGTGTGGGAGCAGGCCAGGGCTGGGCCAGGGCATCCTCTGCTTCCTTGGGCCGAGGGCTGCAGGGAGGTGGGAGCTGTCTGGTCCTGGCTGCGCAGGAGCTCAGGCGCCTGGGTCTTCGCAGCTCCTGGGGAAAGCCGGAGCAGGCTGCGCTGGGGCTTCTCTCGACTGAGGAAGGACAAGGGGTCATCACAGCCAAACCTCTCTGCCAGCGTCCAGGAGGATTTGGGTGACCAGTACGTGCGCAGTGAATCAGGTAAGAGAGGCCTGCTGGGCGATTGGGCCACCCTGCCCAGGGGGCCAGTCCTAGCTGGGTGGGAGACGGACCACTCTGAGGAGCCCAGGCAGTGAAGGAAGGGACCTGGAATCAGGAAAACGGCAACAGTAATAACAGCAACAGCCGTTATTAGCAAAGCCGAGTGCCCAGTTAGGCACTTTACAAGGCCCGCCTCACTCACCCCCCCCACCCCCATTGCTGAGGAATTTGTATCCTGCCCATATTTTACAGATGAGGAAACAGAGGCTGCGCCAGGCTAAGCAGCAGGTGGAAGGCACAGAGCTGCAGTGGGTGCAGCAGTCAGACAGCTGGGCTGTCTCCCTAGGCAGCCAGACCCCAGAAGCGGCTTTGGGACACCAGACTAGTGCCTTTCTCTGGTTAGCCCTCTCCCTCGTGGGAGAGCCTAGGAGGTCCCTGTAACTGCGTGTAGCTCTAAAGGAGGTCAGGGTAGGGCTCCCCACCCCCAGGGCCCCCATGCAGATGTGTGTTTGCTTGAGTGTGCACACAAAGACACTCCTCCTCTCCCAGCCTAGAGGCCCGTAGTCTGGACTGTGCCCCCACTGCTCTGTTTCTCTACAGCCCTGAGCACCCCCCTGCCCCCACCCCCAGCCCCTGCAGGGCCTCCAGTATCTCCAGCACCCTCCAGGCTGTTTGCTGTGGGGAGGGGAACGTGGGACATGCCCTGGTCTGTTTCTCTGCCAAGGTGTCCTGGGCTGCAGGGAGGCAGGTATTTCCCACCTGGGGTCACCCCGTCCCTCACCCCTAAAAGGGGTATTATTCAGGGACCTCACACAAAGGCTCAGGAGGCCAGATTACCAGGCCAGCATGCAGAAAGGAGCAGGCCCACCACGCCAGGCCGTGTGCAGGGTCTTTAGCGGTCGCTAATTCTGTTCTTGTTTCCCCATAAAACTCCTCAGGACTGTCCCAGCTGTGCCTCAGCTGGGCTGGAGGTGATTGTGTCCGGCCTTGGACAGGGGAGTTGGGGCATCCTTCTCAAGGCAGTGGGCCGTGGGGACTTTAGGAAGGAAGAGCAGCAAGGGAGGCCAGCTGGTGGGGCAGTGGGAAGAAGGAGAGGGAGTGAGACAGAGAGAGAGACAGAAGCCAGCACAGAGGCCTGGGGACAGCTGATCCCTTCCCACCTGGGGCCTCCCTTCCAGGTCTGTTCTGCTTGTGCAGCTGATTTCCTTCTGAGGCAGTGTCCCCTTACCTCATCCTCCACCCACCCCCTCGCAGAAGGAGCCTGTCCCATTTGTCTCACGTCCACTTGACCAACTAGGGCTAGCCCCTGGGGGCACAGAGGTAGAACTGGCAGCGCTGGGCCAGGGTCACCTTTCACCTCTCCTCCTGGCCTCCCTCTCTCTCCCCGCTACCCGGCACCCTTACTGGTTCTGAAGGTGGCCAGTGACGAAACTATACATTCTCTTTATCTTATTGGAGCCTCAGTGTGGGACCCCTCCTTGGGGAACATGGGTGCAGTGGGGAGGGTGGGCATGCCGCCATTCTGACCATCCACTCTCGCTGAGCATTCCTCTCTTGCCCGGCTTACCCCACCCCTACTCCCTCCTGGTCCTTTAGACAGGCAGCAGCTGGGGCTCCCAGGGGCATCTATCCCTCAGCTTTCTCTGCCCATGTGAAAAAAATCCACCCCCACCCCCAGTGGCCAGGACCAGATGGGGATATTTCTAAACACACGTACCAGGGAGCAGGAATGCAAGTCTTCATGGCACTGAGGGGCCACAGGCCGTGCAGATTTCGGCCCATCTGCATCCCGGCCCTGGCCCCTTCTCCAGTCAGCTGTGAAGCTGGCTTTACCAAAACGGCCTCTTTCTCTGGGGGTCTGAGCCTGGCTCTGCACTGGGCATGTTCAGGAGCTAACGATCATAACAGTGATAGTAGCCAACATTTATGAGCACTAATTATTATATCTTAGATACATGCTAAGCACTTTATATGCTCCTTGTGATTTTCACAGCAGACCTGTGAGCTTGGTGCTATTCTTGCCCTCAATGTAGACAAGACCTGGTTCAAGGTCATGCAGATACTGGTTCTTTCCCTTCCAGAAGCCCTCACCATTTAGCTGACCTGAAGGAGTACGAGAAAGCCTAGCACTGTGTTCCCAGGCCCCAGGAGGAACAAGGGTTGAGGGAGGCTGACACACTTCCTGGCTTGGCCGCCACTTTGCCTTGACTTCAGACCTTTTGAGACTGCATATTTTGATGGAACTTCATGTTCAACCTTAGGATTCTCGGCTGAGGCCACCAGCCACTCTCACTTGCCCTGAGGTGCCCCAGAGGGAGTAAATATTACCAGATCTTAAACACTGCAGTTTTTCAATATTTATTTGTTTGTCTTTATTTTATTTAACAAATGCGCACAGAACACGTAAATTCAGCACCAGGCCCTGCTCTAAGTGATTTGCAAACAGATGAGGTCACTACCACGCATCTTCAATAGTCAGTTCAATAGTCAGTGAAGGGAAAAGATAAGTTGTGCACACAGCGAATGCCTGGGGCCGCGATGCTCACCCCAGAGAAAGTTCTCAAAAGTGTGGAGTGGGGTTCCACTTTCCACATCCGACGGGGAAGAGACAAGCTTTCACTCCGCTGCCTGCCTCTCCTGTGCACCCTCCCCACCCTCAGCAGTAAGCGAGCTGGAGTCCCCACAGCCCTTGGCTGTCTGCTCTCCCTCCAGACTTCCCCCCAGTCTTCCACATCAAACTCAAGGACCAGGTGCTGCTGGAGGGAGAAGCAGCCACCCTGCTCTGCCTGCCGGCAGCCTGCCCTGCACCCCACATCTCCTGGATGAAAGGTAGGAATCCTTCTCCCTAGAGAGGGTCATAGGCAAGTGGCCCCAGGCTTGGGGATATTGGGGGGGAGTGGCAACCAGAGGGTCCCAAAAGACCCATGCACTGCCCCACTCAGCAGCCTCTTCTGCTTCTCTGCCCCCAGACAAGCAGTCCCTGCGGTCAGAGCCCTCGGTGGTCATTGTGTCCTGCAAAGATGGACGGCAGCTGCTGAGCATCCCTCGGGCGGGCAAACGGCATGCTGGGCTCTACGAGTGCTCTGCCACCAACGTCCTAGGCAGTGTCACCAGCTCCTGTTCTGTGGCTGTAGCCCGTGAGCCTGGGACAGGGGCCAAGGGGGACAGTGATGGGGGATGCTAGGTGGGGCTAGACGGGGCTAAGCTGGAGCCTAGGGGCCCACTGGGACCCCCCTCTTCTTTCCAGGTATTCCAGGGAAGCTAGCCCCTCCCGAGGTACCCCAGACCTACCAGGACACGGCACTGGTGATCTGGAAGCCAGGAGACAGCCGGGCACCCTGCACGTACATGCTGGAGCGGCGGGTGGACGGTGAGGGACTGCACAGGTGGGTGGGGGGAGGGGTAACAGGTGGCAGGTGAGAAGCCAGGGAGACAAGTGCCTCCCCAGGCAGACCTTCCCTCCCGAGGTTCCTTGCAGACAGCGCTGGGAGCCTGGGCCACGCCTCTGTGGCCTCAGCCCTTCCTCCTCGGTGCCTGCAGGGGAGTCTTCCTGGCACCCAGTGAGCTCAGGCATCTCCGACTGTTACTACAATGTGACCCACCTGCCGATCGGTGTGACTGTGAGGTTCCGTGTGGCCTGTGCCAACCGTGCCGGACAAGGACCTTTCAGCAACCCCTCTGAGAAGGTCCTCATCAGGGGCACACAAGGTCAGTGGGATGGGTTGGGGGGTGGCCAGAAAAGGAGGAGGACCCTAAGCCCAGGATCCACCCCCTTCTCAGAGCACCTGGGTGCCACCCGCACCCAGGTGCCTCCAGAGGCACCACGGTGATGTTTTTCTTGTCTCCACTCAGATCCTGCAGCTCTGCTGCCTGCTGCTCACCAAGACACCCCTGTTACCTCAGGGCCGGCCAGGGCCCCGCCTCCGGACTCTCCTACCTCACTGGCCCCGTCCCTGTCCCCAACCAGCTCTGCTGCTCCTGGCCCCCCAGGTCCCCAGCCAGCTGCTCTCAGCCCGTCATCTTCCCCAGCACCCCCCAGCCAGGCCTTGTCCTCACTCAAGGCTGTGGGTCCACCTCCCCAAACCCCCCCACGAAAGCACAGAAGCCTGCAGGCTGCCCAGAAAGTAGAGTCCTCCCTACCCAGTGCCCAGGTTGCCCCCAGTGAACCTAAGTCTTCCGTCCTGGACACTGGGACCCCAACCCCAGCCTCCCTGCCTCAAGAGGTTAAGCCAGTGTCTTCCTCTACTCCCCTGTATATGGTGACCTCCTTTGTGTCCGCACCACCAGCCCCCGAGCCCCCAGCCCCTGAGCCCCCTCCCGAGTCCACCAAGATAACTGTTCGGACCCTCAGCTCAGCCAAGGAGATGGTCAGCTCCCCTGGGGGTGGCCCCCCCAGCTCTCCGGGGCCGGAAGGCACCACTCTTCGACAGGGCCCCCCTCAGAAGCCCTATACCTTCCTGGAGGAGAAGGCCAGGCAAGCAGAGCATGGGAAGGGATGGAGGATGGGAGGCAGATGTAGGGGACACAGGGATTTGGAGAAGAGGCCAGACTGCCCACTGGCCACTGGGGAAGGTGCTAAGATGTGCATCCTCAGTACTACTGAGTTCAGATTTTCTCTGGGCCATGCACGGTGCTAAGCTCTGTAGCCATATGATCCCATTTAGTCCTCATAACTTGGAGAGGAAGCCACTGCACTATCATCATTACCCATTTCACAGATGGGAAAGCTGAGGTTGGAGAGGTTATGGGGTTTGCCTAAGGTACAAAGCCACTGAGAGACAGAACTGGGACTCAAACCCAGATTTCTAGGATTCAGCTCCAGAGCCCTCATTTGGGTCCCTGCTCTCCCCACCCCAGCCCCCTTAGCCTCCACCATGGTGGTATCCCCTCTCTCCTCTGAGCCTGTGGTGTCCCCCCAACCTGTAGGGGCCGGTTTGGCGTGGTGCGCATGTGCCGGGAGAATGCCACCGGCCGAACGTTTGTGGCCAAGATCGTGCCCTATGCGAGCGAGGGCAAGCGGCGAGTCCTGCAGGAGTACGAAGTGCTGCGGACGCTGCACCACGAGCGGCTCATGTCCCTGCACGAGGCCTACATCACCCCGCGGTACCTCGTGCTCATCGCCGAGAGCTGCGGCAACCGGGAGCTCCTCTGCGGGCTCAGCGAGAGGTAGCTGGGCCTGCTGGGGGACCAGTGAGCGAGCGAGAGTGGGGTGCGGAGCTGGAACACCACCTGCCTCTCTGCGCCCTCCAGGTTCCGATATTCAGAGGACGATGTGGCCACCTACGTGGTGCAGCTGCTACAAGGCCTGGACTACCTCCATGGCCACCACGTGCTGCACCTGGACATCAAGCCTGACAACCTGCTGCTGGCCCCTGACAATGCCCTCAAGATTGTGGACTTTGGCAGCGCCCAGCCCTACAACCCCCAGGCCCTGCGGCCCCTTGGCCACCGCACGGGCACCCTGGAGTTCATGGGTGAGGGCACCATGCCAGCCAGGGTGGCGGGGTGTGTGTGGTCAGGGTACTGCCAGAGGGGCAGCAGCCAGAGCTCCCCCCTCAGTTCACCCGCACATTTATTGAGTGCTTACTGTATTCAAGCAAAGAACAATCCTTTCCACGGGTTTTTTTCAATTTGTCTTCACAGTAGCCCAGGAGATTGGCATAACATTACCCCCACTTTACAGATGAGGAAACAGGCATACTGAGGTCATTTGTTCCATACAAGACAGTTTTAAATGGTCAAGCCAGGATTTGATAAAGCTGGAAAGATAGGAGAATCAATTACTAATTTATACAAAAAAGGAAAACCAGCTACCATTTAGCTACCTGCTAAATACTTTATGTTCATTATCTCTACCCTTTAGAGTTAGTCTGAAAGCCTCACTTTACAAATGAGGAAATGGAGAGCCAGACAGGTTTACTACATTGCCCAGGGTCCTGTAGCTTAGTGGGGCAGGCCTGGGACTGGAGCCAGGTAGGCTGATTTCAGACTCTTCCTCTTTGTGCTGGCCACGTTCATTGTGAATGGGCACCCTGGGTCAGAGCTGACCCAAGGGGGCCAGCATCCCTGGTTCTCAGCAGCTCTGCAGTCCTGGTGACCCTCACCACTCGGTGCCTGGGCTGATTCCTCAGGTGCCCCACATCCCCCCTGGAGCCCACCCCTGCCCCCACCTGGCTGCTGCTCTGGTCAGACCCACGGTCTGGTGACCTGGACACTGTTCTGCTCCTCAAGCCCCCAGGGACCTCCCCAGCCTTTCCCCTGCTTCCCTGCCTCCAGGAAACCGCTTCACCTTGCACTCTGTCCTCTGTCAGCTCCTGAGATGGTGAAGGGAGACCCCATCGGCTCTGCCACAGACATCTGGGGAGCGGGTGTGCTCACTTACATCATGTGAGTGCCCCTGGGTCCCACCTTCTGCCTGTACTCTCTCCCCCCCGCACCTCCCTAGCACATGTGAGTGTGCACGCGTGCATATATGCACACACACATGTGTGCCCAGGCTCCTTATCCCTGCCGCTGAGTGCTGTGCCCCTGAGAAGCCCCACACTGCTGTCCCCGTGGACCTGTGAGTTGAGTCTCCGCTCACAGGGGTCAGGTGAACTGTCTCTACCACAGGCTCAGTGGGCGCTCCCCGTTCTATGAGCCAGACCCCCAGGAAACGGAGGCTCGTATTGTGGGGGGCCGCTTCGATGCCTTCCAGTTGTACCCCAACACCTCCCAAAGCGCCACCCTCTTCTTGCGGAAGGTCCTCTCAGTACATCCCTGGTGAGTGGACCCCACACCTGAAAACCCCCCAGCACTACTGGCCCCTGGCCTCAGGCTGCTCTGGCCCAGTTCATGCCTGAGATCCCCCAACTCTTCCTCTGCCCCTGATAATACACTTGCTACTGCTGCTGCTAAATGGTTGTACTACCCACCATTGAAAACCTACAACAGCCCTATAACATAAGCAGAATCCGTGTCCCCACCCCCGAGTTGCCCAGAGTCACTCACTAGGGGAGAATCCAGATAGGGACTTGGATCGGTGGGCGGACAGAGCCTGCCCCGCTCCAGGCTCACCCTCTGGCTGGGCCTGGCAGGAGCCGGCCCTCCCTGCAGGACTGCCTGGCTCACCCATGGCTGCAGGATGCCTACCTGATGAAGCTGCGCCGCCAGACACTCACCTTCACCACCAACCGGCTCAAGGAGTTCCTGGGTGAGCAGCGGCGACGCAGGGCCGAGGCCGCCACCCGTCACAAGGTGCTGCTCCGCTCCTACCCAGGCGGCCCCTAGTGGCTCGGACCACAGCCCTGCCCGGGCTTCCACTTGGGGCTCCCACTGATGCGGCGGGACATTCCATGGCCCACGCTGAGCTGGGTGGGCTCAGGGCTTCGGACACCACCAGCAGCAACATCCAGCTGGGCTATTACCTCACGAACCTGCCGGGGCAGAGGCCCAGGGCTTTGGCCAATGTCACCAGGCCCGAGCCAGAGCTGGAGACTCATTGGCCAGGCTGGGTGGAGTCGGGAGCAGGAAGAGGGGCAAAAATGGAATGGGGAAGTGAGAGAGAGGGATGGGAGACTGCAGGAAGGTTCCGGGGGTGGGGGACAGTGCATGTCGTGGACAGCGAACCGAGGAGGGTGTGAGTGGCTGAAGAGGCGGAAGAGGAAGGAGCCCAGGGTGTCAAGGCCATGGGCTGGAATTGTCAGTGAAGCAGGGACAGGATGTGAAGACAGTGTCAGGGTGCCAGAGGCAGCATGTGCGAGAGGGCAGCGAGGGAGAGGAGGGAGAGGAGAGAGGACTCGGGTGGAGCTGGGGTGGGCCCGCCGCCAGTGTACCCGAGGAAGAAGCGAGGACGGCTGGAGGCAGGAAGCAGCGGTCACTCAAGCCAGCGCTCTCCCAGTGCCCCAGTGGATGCAGCTCTGGGCTCTGTGCTGGCCCGAGGATGTCCCCACTGGCCCCCCATGGTCTTCGCCCTTCTTCCCATTCATATTTATTTATTTATTGACTTGTATGAAGTTTCCCTTCAATCCAGTCCTAATTGCTCATGTTGTCCTGACAATCCCCCCAGCCATCCAGCTGTCTGTGCAGCTGTCTGTCTGTCTGTCACAAGAGAAATAAAAACAGCAAGCAGCAGGACCTGTGTGTGATCTGTGTGGAGAGATGGCTGGGAGTGCAGGGTACTGGGCCAGGAGCGGTTCAGCCTGATCTGGGCCGGGGAGAGCCCAGGTGTACCAGCCAACAGCTTCGGACATCTCTCCTCCCTCCCTGACCCTCCTGACCCCTTACCTCTCCCTTATTCCTGAAGGGAGGGGCGACTTTGGTCTGCTTCTCCCTCTGAAGTTTCTAGAATCCTAGCAGGACCACTGAATCCCCACCACTACCCTTTAACCAGACTCTGGTGGCCCCCACCTCTTCTTACCTGTCCCATCAACATATCTTGGAGGATGTGAGACTCTGCAGTGGACCAGCCCACACCCCAGTCCTGGCTCAGCCTTCTTTCCCCAGTACTTCCCAGCTCTGGTCCTGCCCCCCGGAGCAGAGGGGTTTAGCACAATGATTGTGAGGGCAGTTGGTGTGAAGAGCTGCAGAGGAGACTGGGCCAGGCCCAGGCCCCCACTCCCAGTGTTAGGACACCAATCAGGGCACCAGCTGCACAGGGCAGATGTGAGCCCTCAGGTCTGTCTGCAGTGATGGTGCCGCAGACAAGCATTTTCCTAGGCCCCAGGGACACTCAGCCCAGACCTTCTAATCCCCACGGCAAGCTAAGGGTCTGCTGGGTGTGAAGGCACCTTGACCCCAGCTGCAGTGCCACAGAATGGTCACGGGGTTCCAGAACTGAGCTGCCTTGCCCTGAGGTGGGGAGTGGGGAGAGATAGTTCTCTTTGGGTCCAAAGGGACTGTCCCCCCACCCCGTCACCCCTTGAAAACTCTGTTCTTGACAAAGTGGTAAGAATAAAGCTTCCGCCATGAGCAGCGAGGGCTGGTGCTGGTGTGTTGCTGATCGAGTCTGAGGGCTCCTTGGCTGGAGCCCAGACAACTCTCCACCCAGCCCAGCCCAGTCCAGCCTCTCTGGCTTCCCAGGACCTTAGGGAAAAGGCAATCCCCATCATCCGAAAATAACAGGATGTTGCCTTGGGCAGGTAGCTCAGTTGTATATGCCAAGGTTTTGGGTTTGACCTCTGGTCAGGGCACATACAAAAATCAACCCATGAGTGCATAAACAGGTGGGACAACAAATCGATGTTTCTCTTTCTCAAAGCAATAAATAAAATTTTTTAAATGTTACAAAATAATAGGATGTTAAAGCAGCTGGAAGGGACCAGACAGATGCCTTGCCTTGCTCAACTGTCATTTTAATGATGAAGATATACAGTTTGCCTGTGAGAATCTGTAATTCCCTACTCACTGCAAGTGTTTTCATATAAAAATGAGGTGCCTGAACTCATATCTTGATAAATGGTAATATCCCTCTCCCTACCCCCCTCTGAGCTCGAGCTCTGTTCCCATCTCCATTGGAAATGGCACGTGAACTGCTCGCTCCAAACCCGGAGGAGCAAAGGTAATTTATGTCAGCAGAGCTGTGTCAAAATTGCTCTGATCAAAAGGTGACAGTGCGCCACGCCTGGGTGTGCGGTCACAGCAAACGCCAGCAATTCTGTACCTGGCCTGGGCAGGCGGGACTCGAGGCACGTCCCAGAGCAGCTAACCGGACCCCTTCACCCCTGGCGCTCTGATGCCCCTATGCGTCAGCTTTGCCCCCAAGCGGGCTTGGGACGACCTAAAGCCGCTGAGTCAGCATTAATGTCCACCTCCAGGGACAGTGCAGCCCAGCCGCACCCTACCATGTCAGCTGGAGGAGAGTGAGTGGAGGTGGAGGTGGTAGGAAGGGACACTGTTCTCAAAAATCTTTTCCGTCCCCTCCAGGTTTATCTCAGTTTACCGCCAGGGGGCACAGTGCGGAAATGACAATCGTAGACTCTGGGGCGGGGCGGGGGGGAGGGGGCTAAGGCGCTCCTGGATTGGTCCCGACAGCCACGTGGCCCTCTTATAATTGGTTGGATGGACAGTTAAGTCCTCCGATAGTCTGACTTCATTCAGGGACACCCCCGCAAACACTCGCACCCCTTAACCTACTGTGTTTGGGGAAGAGCCCATTGTCCCATTGTCCAGGGACTCACCTGAGTGTCAAGTTGCCCCGGCTGGGAGCTGAATCTCCTGCGGGCTTGGGGCCTCGTCTGGTCCTCTCGGCGGTGGGATGGATACCCCCTGCCTTGGGAGGTGATGGGGCCGCGTCCAGCTGCCCAGCTGTCCAGGCACTGACGCGCAGTGCACCTCAGAGCTGCTCGAGTTTCCTCCCCCACCCCACCCCCCGGCCTGTCCCAGCGGCTGAGCCAGCACCCCAGGCATCCTCGGGCTAAATAAGGAGCCTGCTTGGGTCAGGGGGCGGGGGCTGGGGTCCCGGGGGGCTTGGGGCAATCACGCCAAACAAGGCAAGGAGGGGAGCGATGTATAAAACCAGGGCCCAGAGCTGAGCACCTGCCCGCGCCCCTCCTGTGACATCCGGAAGGGCTCCGTGCCGCCTGCTACCCAGCTAGTTGGACTTAAGTCCCGAAGTCGACGTCCCCTACCCCCACGGTGAGTCCCGATCCTCACACCAGTCCGAGACACTTCCATCCCCGGGATATTTTGAATCCGGAGGCAAAGACTGGAGGTAGCAGTTTCTGGGTCAGCCTAGACCCCCGTGCTTGTTTTCTGCTCCCCAGATGTCCAAAGCAGCTCCCGCCAAAAAACCGGCGGCTGCGGCCCCGCCTCCGGGATGTACCCTGGACATCAACGACCCCCAGGTCCAGAAAGCGGCCATTCGCATCCAGGCCTCTTACCGGGGCCACAGGTGAGGGGAGGCCCTGGAGCCCTCCGAAGGAAGGGAACTGGAGCTGCAGAAATCGCACTCCTGCTTTGGGGAGGGGCGGTACCGAGCACAGTGCCACGGACTGCTAGGTCACTGGGGTTAGGGGAGAGCAGTTACTGCGGTGTAGAAGAGTGGCTCACAAGAGTAGACCGTTTTATTAGGGTACGATTCAGGAGCGACCCCCCTCCCTCCCCATCCTCGGTGTTTAAGGGTCTAGTGGGCCAAGGGGGCAAGCAGGGGAAGCTGTGCGGGCAGACAAGGCTGAGAGCGGGTGGGAACAGTGTCGTGGGAGCTCTGGGCCCTGACCCTGCCCGCGGGTAGGTCCCGGAAGGAACTGCGGGAGAAGGGGCCGCCGCGAGTGCTGGAGCCACTGAAGGACGTAGTGCTGATTGAGGGCAGCGCGGCCAAGCTGACTTGCCGCATTTCGGCTTTCCCGGACCCATTCATCCGCTGGAGCAAGGATGGCAAAGAGCTGCGCGACGGGCCCAAGTATCGCTACGTCTTTGAGGACCCGGACGTAGTCGCACTGGTGGTGCGCGATGGCGAGCTGGCGGACTTGGGCCAGTACAGTATCAACGTAACCAACCCCTTCGGCCAGTGCTCCGACTCCGCGCGCATCCTCGTGGAAGGTACGCACGCTTCGGGTGCAATGCCACCGCGCAGTGCAGCACAACCCGGCGGGAGTCCGCGGGGTGTGGGGTTCAGCCGCGTGTTTATCGCTGGGCCTAGTGGAGTCTGTAGGAGGATGTGGCCCCCTCAGCCCCTGGCACAGCCTGAGGCACAGAGCAGGGTGCAGCGCTGCAGGGGCTGAGCAGTCCTTTCCTACCTCGGGATCCCGCCCCACCCAGGCCAAAAAGTCCGCTGTGGGTTTCAATCACTCACCCAGCCTAAGGAGTCCGCTGTGGATTTCAGTCACTTGACTTCAGGGCCCCAAGGTCACGGCGATCCAGAGACAGAGCCAGGGTTAGAGAGGGCCCTGGTCTTCTGGCGCCTTGGCCTTCCAAAGCAATTTCTACTACCCAGAACTGTCTCCAAGGTACCCCAAGACGTGTGAACATTCCAGAGCTTTCACCCATAGTATCTTTCTCTCTTTGTTAAAAAAAAAAAAAAAACTGATTGATTTTAAAGACAGGAGGGAGGGAGGGAGGGAGGGAGGGAGGGAGGGAGAGAGAGAGAGAGAGAGAGAGAGAGAGATATTTGTTCCACTTATTAATGCGTTCTTTGGTTGATTCTTGGATGTGCCCTGACCAGAAATCAAACCCACAACCTTGGTGTATCAGGACGTGTTCTAACCAACTGAGCTACCCAGGAAGAGACATAGTATCTCTTTTGACTTCCATTCAATCCTAAAAAAGTAGGAGAGGAAGGGATTAGTTTCGTTAACAGCCGAGTTGCTGAAGCCCCTGAGAGGCTTAAGACTTGTTCGAGGTACCGGTGGGAGTTTAAATCCGTCTCCTATTCAGGACCGGGTATTAGCTGGGACGGTGATGTCCCGCCTGACCTTTAGGTCCCGCACTGGGTCGCATTCCCTTTGCCTTCCTTTAGTCCCGGCGAAAATTCAGAAGGGACCGGATAACACTAAAGCGCGCAAAGGCGCCACGGTGACGCTGACTGCGGAGATCCTGGGTGAGCCTGCGCCCGACGTGGGCTGGACCAAGGACGGCGAGGACATCGAAGAGGATGACAGGCGAGGGCGGGGACCTGCTGCAGCAAGGGCAGGGCCTGGCGCAGGAGCCTGGGCCGGATGTGGCCCAGAAAACCCGCGGGAGAGGGACGAGGGTGGGGCACTGGGAAGCGAAGAACGGAGCTGGCCAGGTGGCCGGGCCCGCCGAGCACGTAACATGACCTGCCGCCCCGCCCCGCCTCTCCTTCCCGCACAGGGTGTTCTTCGAGATCGGCACTACCACCACCACGCTCACCATCCGCCGGGCCACACCCCAGGACAGTGGCAAGTACGAGGTGTACGTGGAGAACTGCCTGGGTATGGACCAGAGCTTCGCTCGCGTGGACGTGGCCTGAAAGGGACCCTCGGAACTTCCGCTCCGTTTCCAAGCCCAGGGGTGGGTGGCACCAACAACCCCCTGCCACCTTGCTTAATAAAGCTGCTCCCTCGGACCCTTCGCGTCTGTTCTGTTCTTTGGAGTCGCTGTTTCCACTCCCCGGCACCGCACACACACTTGTTCCAGATCCACACACCAAAGTCACAAAATGCTGGGTCAGCGGGAAGTTTGGAGAGCGCCTAGGCCAGTGCCTTACTTTATAGACAGTAAGTCTGAGACAGGCTTCTGCCGCGGTGGGGAGGTCCTTCGGCTCCAGCAGGAGGGGCAGAGGTGTCTACGACTCCGCCTTCTCTCCTTCTGTATACCTCAAGCCTCGCCCTCTCGTGGGGGGTTTGTGCTCTGGCCATGTCCGTTTCAAGGGTGACTACACCCCCTCCTTGTCTCCAGCCTCGTTTCTCCTTGTGACCTAGTCCTCTACTTTGGCTGCTACCCCTGGGCCCATTTCCAGACAGCTCGTGGTCCTAACTCGGGTTCCAGCCTCTGCTTCTTAAGCTCCACCCTTCTTCTCATTTGGACCCGCCCCCTTAATACCATGACCACGCCCCCACGTTCTCCCACAAATTCCATCTCTCAGTTACAAGGGGGAAGGAACTTAAGAACTACAATTCCCGGCAGACTTTGCGAAGTTCTCGCGTCTTGCGAGAAGACACGTGTGCGGAAGGAGCAAGCTGTAGCTGGCGGCAGAGCTGGAATAGAGGGGACTAGTGGTAAAAGGATTTGATGGAGAGGGGGGCGAAAGGTATTCAGAGCAGGGACAGCTGCTAGACGGAGGGCGGCTCGGAGGTCCCGGCCGGTTCTCCGCACGTCGGGTGCTGTGCTGGTCCCACAACCTCCGGATACGCATTATGCTTTATCAGTCAGTTGTGACCCTCATAGAGTCGCAGTCAGCCCTCTGAATCCGCAGATTCAGCACTTACCAGTATTGGGACTCAGGGGATTGGTATATTGTGTTTAGGATGCCAGGCGAAACTCTCTTTTGATTCGGGGTTCATCACTTAGAGGTTAATTTTAGGATTTAGGTTCAGCATATTTATCGGATTTGGATTTATCAAATGCAGATAAAGGTTAGTTTAATACTTGAAGTTCACTCTTAGGACTGTAATTAAATATTTGATGTTCACTCAGGATTCGAGGTTCAGTATCAGGATTCACTGTTGGGATTCAGGGTTTAATATCTAGAATGAGGATGGACCAATTGGGAAAGCAGTGGCGTGGGGTTTTGGTTTTTTAAGGTTTGGGGTGTGAGAAGGATGTCTTGCTGAGTTTCTGAGCTTGCTGAGTTGGTGGGGAGAGGGAAGTCTGTTAGGGATCAATTGCAGGGTATGGATTTCAGAACTTGGAAGGGATCACTGTGGGGTTTGAAGGCCGACTGGAATTAGTTCGGGATTTGAGATATGGTGTTGTGGCCAGTGAGGAACTATATTGAATCTTGGATTTCCATCCTGAGAGAGAGAGGACTCAGTGTTGCTATTTTGGGTTCAGGGTTTGGTTGGGTATAAGTGGGGTCCCTGGGTTGGGTGTGAGCCTGACTTCTCTGGGATTTGAGGTTTAGGTAGCAGCTGCTGTCATGCTTAAAGCTGTGATCCTGATCGGAGGCCCTCAAAAGGGTGAGGAGCCCGGGAAATGCGGGGAGGAGGGTGGGCCAGACTGGTTGGTAGGGTGGGGGCAGAGGGAGGCAGAAAGCTGAAATGTGCCTCTCTTTCCTCTCTCAGGGACTCGCTTCAGGCCTTTGTCATTTGAGGTGCCCAAACCCCTGTTTCCAGTGGCAGGGGTCCCTATGATCCAGCACCACATCGAGGCCTGTGCCCAGGTAACCCAGTAGGCGCCCCTCTTGCACTCCACTTCCTGCTCATCTCCTTCGTGCTGTATTTCCCTTTTCCAGCCTTGACCTCTTCCCTCCAGGTGTAACTCCAGGGGCCGCCTTTTACAAATGACACTGTGAAGGCCCCTCCCCCCAGGTTGTGCACTGCAGCTGTCTTGCTGTCTTCTCCTGATCTAGTCTGTCATCTGGCCCCTTCTTGCTTAGATTTCACTCCTATATTTAAAGCGTGGAATGTGAGATTAGGCAGGAATCTTAGAGACAACTTAGAGCTGCTGCGTGGGAAACCTTCATGATAACAAAGCACAGAACCACACTACCCATGCTCACTGCAGAGTTAATTTCTGTATCGTTTTTGGTGCTGGGACTGGTCAGGTTTCGATGTGAGCCCAGTCTCTGCCTGCTAAAGGGAATTGAGCAAATTTCTCACCCTAGGTCTCCTTACTTGTAAAGTGGGGTGATTAGACCTACTTTGTGGGGCTGTGAAGCTTAGAGATATTTGCAAAGTAAGTAGTACAAGGTAGGCATTTGATAAATGGCATCCTTACCTCACGGTGATCTCAAGCTCACATTGACAGATAATAAATATGAAGGAAATGAATGGATTATCCTTTAATGCAGCTTGGTAGACAAAAATCTTTCCTAGGGTGAGCTTTGCTTCAGATGTGGGGGTGGGGGGATGGGTTGGTGAAAAAGTTCATTTGGTTTTCTTCGTAGGATGGCTCAAGTAGTGCTTAGTTGTCTTTAATTTCATTTGAAACAAATTTGTTAGATTGTCATAGCTGTCATATCAGCTAGTGCATTTATTTTTTTTAATTTTTAAAAAGATTTTATTTCTTTTCAGAGAGAGGGGAAAAAGAGGGAGAGAAATATCAATCTGTGCTTGCCTCTTGTGCACCCCCCACTGGTGACGTGGCCCACAACCCAGGCATGTGCCCTGACTGAGAATCGAACTGGTGACCCTTTGGTTTGCAAGCCAGCACTCAATCCACTGAGCCACACCAGCCAGGGCCTCAGCATGCATTTAAAAAAACTTATCAAAATTGGTGAGATTTTGTGTAGCCATTTTCATATTGAAGAAAATGAAAGATAGAAGAAAATACACATTTTTGGCATACTATGTGTTTGGCATACTAAGAAAGGTAAAAACAACTGAAAGAAAAAAAAGGCTTGTGCAGTGTATGGAGAAGGTGCTGTGACTGATCAAAAGTGTCAAAAGTGGTTTGCGAAGTTTCGTGCTGGAGATTCCTCGCTGGACAATGCTGCACAGTGAGGTGGACCTGCTGAAGTAGACAGTGGTCATACCGAGGCGTTGATTGAGAACAATCAGCGTTACACCACACAGGAGATAGCCAACATACTCAAAATACCCAAATCAATAAAGTTACTGGTGAAGATGAAAAGTGTGTATTTTATTTTATGGGGAAAAAAACTAAACAGATTTCTCAGCCAGCTCAATGGAATAATAAAAGATTAAAAGATCAGTGACTGAGACTTGCCAGCTTCCTCATTTTCCAGAGAAGAAATCAGGCCAGCTTGGAGAATGAGTGCCCAAGGCCACAGCTGAGACTGAAACTGTGGCTTCTGGATTTGGGGCCAGTACCAGGGATTTCTCCCTCTTGTCATTCCTTCCTATAAGGTGTTATTTTTCTCTTAACCTCTTCCCTTGTCCTCAGGTCCCTGGGATGCAGGAGATTCTGCTCATTGGCTTCTACCAGCCTGATGAGCCGCTTACCCGGTTTCTAGAAGCTGCCCAGCAGGAGTTTAACCTTCCAGTCAGGTCAGGTGTTTGTGTGCATGTGCTGCACGGGGGTAGGGGAGCCCTAGGCATCCGAGTCCTCTGAGTCCTGTGGAATGGGTTGAGTCAGCATTTGCCAGAAGTCACCCTCACACACTAGGAGGTTTCTTATTTGGGCATTTCTGAATCTCTGTATATAGTGAGTTTCTCTGTGGGCCTTGGGCAGGTATATCCTAGGAATAGGAGGGGTCAGTTCCCAGGCTCAAGGTATCTGTCTCCTGTTATCTCACTGAGCTGGCTCTGGGGCCCCTGGGGACAGGTACCTGCAGGAATTTGCCCCTCTGGGCACAGGAGGTGGTCTCTACCATTTCCGGGACCAGATCCTGGCTGGGTGCCCTGAGGCCTTCTTCGTGCTCAACGCCGATGTTTGCTCTGACTTCCCCTTGAACGCCATGCTGGCTGCCCACAGACAGCAGCCTCACCCTTTCTTGCTCCTGGGGACCACGGTGAGGGACCCTGAATGGCTGGAGGGGGTCGAGGGGGCGAGCCAGAGAGGTTCCTGGAATGCAGGGTGTTGGGGAGGCAGGGACAGCTCAGGGAGTTGCAGTGGGAATGGGTGTCAGGAGGGAGGGGTGCTAGAAACCCCAGTGGTAATGGAGGTGGCTGTGGAGAGAGCCCCTGAGCCCTTTGGCTGCTTAGAAGTAGGCGGGGAGGGCAGCTGTCAGTTCTCACCCCAGCTGAAGGCTTGTCAGTGTTGGAGCTGCAGAGCTGCGTGCCAGGTGCTACAGGGGAAGGAAAACAAGAAAGAGAAAACAGACCTTGCTGCCCTGGAGCAGGCTGGTCCCCAACTCAGTGTGTCTGTCTTTCAGGCTAACAGGACACAATCCCTCAGCTACGGCTGCATTGTGGAGAACCCACAGACGCATGAGGTAAGAGCAGAGAGGAGGCTGGCTGGGTGCCTCTTCTGTGTGTCATCGTTCTCCCACTCCTCGGCCTCCAGACAGCGCTGGGGCCCTGTGGGGTGGGCCCCAGTCTCATCAGACAGGCGGGGCATGCCCTCAGTTGTTCCTCTTTGTCCCTTTGAGAAAGATTGGTGCAGAGGTAGCAGCTAAGTGCCAGGGTGCAGTGCTCCAATAGACATATGCTCAGGGTGCTATGGCAACACAAAAGGGAGCCCAACCCAGCCTACCTGGGAGAGGGTGGGGAGGGCTCCCTGGAGGAAGGGAGGTGTGACCCGAGTTAAATTTGTTAATGTGAAGGAGACAGGCAGAGGGAACGGCATGTGCGAAGGCATGGAGGCAGGGAACAGTGCCTCCAGAATGATGGCGGTGGGAGCGTGCTCAGCAGGACCGGGGAGCGGCGGGTATCTCTGAAACTCCCTGCTCTGGAGTCTAGCTGACTCTCATATACCCCTCTGGTTTGTCCAAGTTTTAGAATTAAAAATACATGCGAACATAAACACACACACACGAAGTTTTATGTTGGGCACTAGCTAGATGTGAGAGAAACAGAACCAGAAAGACACAATCCCGGCCTCTCAGGGATCCTCAGTCGGGTGGGAGAGACAGTCCAAAACCAAGCACTGCAAACGACACAAGTGCCGATGCGGGTGAGGTGTGGCCGGAGGACAGGAGTGCCCAGAGCTGAGACGCTGACTCTGGGGCCGACAGACCAGGGTGGGCCTAGAGAGGGCGTGATGGTGTCAGCTGGGTTTTTGAAAGTGAACTTTTCCAGGTGGAGAGTTGGGGAAGGGCGTTCCGAAAGGTGCCAGCATGCAACAGTGTGGGGCTGTGTTCTGGGAGCACTGTGGGGGGTGGAGGGGCCAGGAGGGAGAAGGCACATAGTTTGGACTTACCTTGAAGGTGAAGTTGAAGGGCAGTGACAAGATGTGCTGTGCCGTTCAGGACGACCCCTGTGGCAACAGGGTGGACCCGGAGACTTAGAGGGTCTGTGGGGATGGTGGCCGTGGCCCCTCCTCTCCTGACCCCAGCCCGTTCCCTCCTCAGGTCCTGCACTACGTGGAGAAGCCCAGCACCTTTGTCAGCGACACCATCAACTGTGGCATCTACCTCTTTTCCCCGGAAGCCCTGAAGCCCCTTCGGGATGTCTTCCAGCGTAACCAGCAGGATGGACAACTGTGAGGCAGACCCCATGGCCCCATAACCCCAAGTACTCCAAGCCACAGACCCCCCCTTCCCCTGTCTCTGCTGGCTGCATCTCCACCTGCTCACCTTCCTCCTCCCTTCTCTCTTCCACTTGTCATCTCCAGCCAAGCTTCCCCAGTCCCTCCCCTTCTAACCTCATTCTGTCCCTCTTCCTTATCCATCCCAGTTGCTTCTCTGTCGCCACCTGCCCACTCCCCTTCTGGTCCATTTCTTTCAAGCCCTGAGTGTCCCCAAGATGTCTTCCAGAACAGACAGTAACATGCGCGCGCACACACACACACACACATGCTCAGGCAGCTCACCACCAGCCACAGTCCCAGGGAGGTCCTCCTAGGTCTGGGAACTGTCCCCTTCTGTGGCTCCCCTGCCTTCCTTCCCTCTTCTGCCTCCTCTGTCCACAGCCATCTTTTCACTCCCGCCCATTTCTCTGCTTCTCTCTCCACCTCTCCCGGCCTCTCTGTTTCTGCTGAGCTGGCATCTCTACCATCTCTCTCTCCCTCTTTCTGTGACTGTCTCTGCCCTCACCAGCTGCCTTCCTCTTGGGTGAGTCTGTCTGTGTTTCATTCCATCCAGTGAGAGGGAGGGACCAGAGGTGGGGTTCATGGGTGGGGGTGGGAGGAGAGTGGGATGACTGGGCAAAGCCAAGTCTGGCTGAGCTCCTCCTAGATGTGGGGCAAATGGACAGCAGGTCCATGCCTGGGGCTCCCCTGGGGTAACCAGCCCCCCAGCCGGGAGAGTAGGGGGCCGATGTACCTAAGTGGTGGGAGAGCTTCCTGGGACATGAGCGTCTCTTTGGAGAGGATCTGACCAGACCTTTCAAGGTGGTTGGGGTTGGTTCCCTTCAATTCCCACCCCCAAGAGACCATGTTGGCCACCCCGTTGGGTTCTGTTGGGGAACTGATGTCAGCACCCCACCCCCTCTGCCAGGGAGGACTCCTCAGGCCTGTGGCGGGGGGCAGGCACCATCCGCCTGGAGCAGGATGTGTTTTCCGCCCTGGCTGGGCAGGGCCAGATCTACGTGCACCTCAACGACGGCATCTGGAGTCAGATCAAGTCTGCAGGGTATGGGAGAGGCCCCTGGTGGGCGGCTGAGGGTCGAGACCTCAGGATGCTGGACGCAGGCCCTGCCAGTCCCTGAACCCGTTCCACTTTGTGGTCCCCAGCTCAGCTCTCTATGCCTCCCGCCTCTACCTGGGCCAGTACCAGCTCACTCACCCAGAACGCCTGGCCAAGCACACCCCAGGGGGGCCACGGATCCGAGGTACCACCTCCCTGCCCTCTCCCCCACCATTCTCAACCGCTGCCCCAGCCCCAGCCCCCTCTGCCCTCAGAGCTGTGACTCTTGACCTCAGAACCCAGAGGTACAATCTCCACCCCTGCCCTCCCTGGGCCAGGTGTGGTGTGGGGTATTTGTCCCCAGGTCCTCTCTTCTGCTTCTAGGAAACGTCTACATCCACCCCACGGCTAAGGTGGCCCCCACAGCTGTGGTGAGCCAGGGTGCAGGCCGGGGAGAGGAGGGGCCAGGGGGATGGTGGGGGTGGGATATCCCCTAAGTTCGGAGTACCATATCTGCTTTGTCTCGGCCTTTCATGTGGCCTCAGCAGCTTCCTTCCCCGTTATGAGGGGGTTGGACTTGGGGGTCTTCCGAGCCCCTCCAAGGCTTATGGTCTATGTTCCTTTCCACAGCTGGGCCCCAATGTCTCCATCGGGGAGGGCGTGACTGTAGGCGAGGGTGTGCGGCTCCGAGAGAGCATTGTCCTCCACGGAGCAATGCTGCAGGTAGGGGCCTCAGCATGCACAGCGGGGCCCGGTGCCCCAGGAGGCGGGGGTGGGGGAGCCCTGGGCTCTGCGTCTGGTCCCTTCTCGCCCCCTCAGCTCACGTGCTCCTGTTTGGCAGGAGCACACGTGTGTTCTGCACAGCATTGTGGGCTGGGGCAGCACCGTGGGGCGCTGGGCGCGTGTGGAGGGCACCCCCAACGACCCCAATCCCAATGACCCCCGAGCCCACATGGACAGTGAAAGCCTCTTCAAGGATGGGAAGCTGCTGCCTGCCATCACCATCCTGGGTATGGCTTCCCGGGGTGGGGTTCGGGCCGTGAGAAACCCCACAGGTGATAGGTGGGCTTTGGGGGCAGAATTTGCGCGAGCGTGCGGCTGTGTTTTCCTTCAGCCAACATTTACCAAGTGCCTGCTGTGTGCCAGTCCCGGCGTGAGTCGCTGGGGGCATGAGGCCAGGGCAAGAGGGGTGGGGAAGGGTCCTTCCTGACGGCGGTGGCCCCCAGCTCCTTGCCCTGACCTCCCCCACCATGGCCTCCTCTCGGGCCCTCGCCCACACTGCAGGCTGCCGTGTCCGGATCCCGGCCGAGGTGCTCATCCTGAACTCGATTGTCCTGCCGCACAAGGAGCTGAGCCGGAGCTTTACCAACCAGATCATCCTCTGAAGGGGCTGCCAGAGCCGCCCCCCCACTCTCACCCCTCCGACCTCTGTCCAGAATGGACCTGGGGGAGCCAGGCAGAATCTCCACAGACCGGGAGCAATGTGGGTAGGCCGAGAACTGCTGGCCCCCCTCTCCACTCCCTAATAAACCCCAGGAACCTTGGAGCCAGCACGGACTCAGCTTGTGCCTGGACTGGGTTGGGGGTAGAAGGGGGGAGCAGCTGAGTCAGGCCCCCCCACATTAGCATTTAAATTGGAGTCGTTGCTGCGGGCTCATGAATAATGAATCTGGAGCCCTGGTAAATCTCCCCCTCCCACAGCCTCAGCCTCGGTGCTGCTGCTGCGGCTCCGGAGTGAGGCCCTCAAGGCTCCCAGCCTGGCGGCCCCGCCTTCAACCCTACCCTGCTGCTGCCTCCCGCCCGCCCGCCTCCCTGTTCCTCTTCACTGGGCCTGGCTCAGGCCCCGGAGTGGAGGGCTTTCAGAGGGAATGATGAAGGCTTGCGGTTGGGCAGTGGGGCACGGGCGGCAGGCGCAGGGCCGGGGAGCCACAGGCTGAGATTGGATCACCCGCGTATCCTGTCTTCGGTCCTGGCCAAACCCCAGCCCTGGCCTATGCTCTGCTCTGCCAGCTATGTCTGCTACTAGCCCAGTTTTCAGCAGGGTGGGGGCTTCTCCCTTGCCCACCCGAGGCCTGGCGTCTTATCTTCCCATCCCCGGCAGGCAGGGTGGGCCTAGCTGCTGCCTTCTCCCTGCAATCACAGTAGGCAGCGCGGTTCTGGGATGGGAGAGTCCCCGGCCACTGCAGTGGAGTACAGGAGGTCCCAGCATTCCACCCCACATTCCTGAAACCCCCGAGAAACCCAGTTCCGCTCATGTTTGCCCATGACCCCCACTTGCCCCTCCTGGTGCCCCCCCTTCCCCAGCTGTGGGTGCGGTGCTTAGTTGCCAGATGAGCTGGTAATGATCGTAATCTGCTAATTGAGAGGAATCTAATTACCCGAAGAGAGTGGGGGGGGGCAGGGTGTGGGTGGGAGGGAGGAGGGGGTCCTGGCAGCAGGCAGGGGTGGCAGGCAGCAGGGTGCTGGGCCTCGTCATCAGCACCAGGGGCTGGGCCAGAGCCCAGGATTTCAGAGCTTCCTAGCCAGGCAGTTTGGAAGATGAGCTTTTTGGGGAGCTGGGCTGAGAGGGTGATGGGGGGACTGGGCTAGATGCCGCCTCCAGGCCCTCAGGCCCTGCCCGCTATGTGAGAGCACCTGTGAAGTGACCCAGGGTGTTAGCAGCCCTGACCTCCAAGCTGCCTTGACTTGGCGCCCCTTCTGTTTCCTCAGATCCCTGCCTCCTGCCCAGGGCTGCCGTCCTCTCCACCGGCATTGGGAGGAGGATGCAGATGCCTACCCTGGGCCCTGGGGTCAACTCCCTGAGGAAGAGGCTGGCAGAGGGGTGGGCAAGGGTCTGGGTCCCTTCCCTCTCCTCCCCCCTGTCCTGACCCTTCTGTTCTGAGTGGTTGGCAGAGGCCATGGCAGCTCCATCATAAATATGATAATTTAATTATTTTCTCAGCAAAACACCGTGAAATCCAATAAGTCTGTGTCAGGCCCAGGCCCTTGGGACCCCCTCCGAGGCCCAGTGGGGGTGGGGACACGGTGGGGAAGCGGCACTGGGAGGCGAAGGGGTCAGTGTTCCAAGTGGGGGGGGCAGTGAGGCTGAGGTTGGAGTAACATGTCCCCCAGGCTGACAGAGTGCGTGTATACGCTTGGGTGGTTGGGGTGACTGAGAAAGAAGTTGTAATCCCCCTGCACCCTCCTGTGCAGCCTTATTTGCCCTGGGAGGGACCTAGAACCCCCCCATCCATCCCTGAGGATACTGCTTAGGCCCAGGAACTGGGAGGCCCCTTTCCACATTATGTCTGGGACCTCATCCTCGTAGGCTTGGGAGGGTGCTGGCCCCCTGGAGAGGTTGAGAAGGGAAAACTGAGGGAACTGGGGTGGGAAGTGGGGGAGGGATGCGGGGGAGGGGTTTGCTCCTGCCATTAGTGCTTTTCTCGGTTTCCATAAAAAGATTATTCTGTAAAATCAGCGAGGGGGAGCGAGCTGGGGGCCAGGGAGGGGGTAGGCCCCCGGCACCGAGCTGGATGGGGTGACTGGGGAGGAGAGCTGGGGACGGGGCCTGAGTAGAGAGATCTGGACGGGCCTCGGGAGCCACCCAGGGGGAGAGGCCAAGCTAAGAACAGATTGCCAGGAGTGGGGCAGTGACAGCCTTCGTCTCCTTCCTGCCGCCTCGGTGGGGCTGCCCTGGGCCCTAGCCCCACCCCCATCTCTATCCTCCTGACGCGCCCCCCCCCCCGCCCCCCAGCATTTAGCAGCCATTATCAGGGGAGCAGATTGCAGCCCCTCCCCCTATCTGGGAAGCAGGCACAGCTGGGGCCCCGCCACATCTGCCGCATCAGCACGGAGCACAGCTGGGTGTGCCCAGAGCCACGGTCCCCACAGCACAGAGGGGGGCGGGGGCCAAAGAGCCGGAGCCCTGAGACAGACACACTGACACCTCTGCCAGCAGACACACAGTCCTGGAGGTGAAGCTACACCCACCACCACACACGCTCCCTCGCCTGCGTGCAGCACGAACTGACAAACACGCAATTACTCAGCCCCACCCGCCACCCCCGCTCCCCTCCCCCCCGCCCCCTCCTACTCCTCCTTTTCCTTCCCTCCAGGTTCCCCTCCATCACCACAGCCACCTCTGAGCTGCCCCAGGTTCTCATCTGGAAGAAGCCGGGGCCTCACCCTCCCCAAGTGCACCCTTCTGGGAGCCTTGGAGGACCGGAAGGCTGGGGATGGTGGTAAGGGGCTTTCAATTCAGGCATGAGCCTGGAGAAGCCTCCCTCCATGTCCACACCCCTCCCTGCAAACAAACTCCCTTTGAAATGCTGGTCATTGCCACCTGGGCGTGATGAGGTCTCCATCCCAGGACGGGCTGGCTGGGTGCTTTCTTCCCATTGACCCTGGGTTTCGTTGTCCACCTCAAGGAGGCGCTGTGGGCCCTCCCCCTATTGCCAGGAGCTCAGCGGCTCCCAGCGCTGGCCTCTGCCACTTGCTCCCACCCAACGATCTATCAGTCCCCTACCCTCAGCAACGCACCCATCTTCTTAGCTCTGCTACCCCTAGCATGTGCGGGGTGTGCGGCTCGCCGGTGGTGGAAAAGACCCCCTTCGGCAGAAGAGATGAGTCGAGGTCCCTTCTATCCTTTCCTAGGCGATCACCTCTTGGCTCCTGATTAAATTCTACCCCTTTGGCAGCCCTCTCTCTCCCACTCATCTCCTTGGTCCTGATGTCTTGCCCTCAGCCCTCTCCCGCCTACCTCCCCACCCCCCCTTCCGTGTCCCACGCCTCGCCCCCACCCCCACCCCTCAGAGCTTTAATCCCTACTGCTGCTGTGCTGCCTTATCTGTTCCCAGCAGCTTTCGCTGCTGCAAAGCCCTCTCCCCCTCCTCTTCTGGATCTTCTTCCCGCTCCTTCCCTGCTCTTTCTTCTCTCTGACCAGCACCGCACCCCCCCACCCCCACCCCATCTCTGCCTCTCAGGACCCATGATGGCTCCTGGCTGACACCAGATCTGCACCCCAATGCCCTCTCCAGACTCAGCTCTGAGGTTGCCAGCTACCCATCCACTGCTTCACTGGCCTCTCCCCCACACCTCCCCTGCAGGCCCCACAGATTCGGTCAGTTTCTGTCCGGCCGAGATT